>CM031239.1:136237548-136666145 GCA_018340775.1 Taxus wallichiana var. yunnanensis | reverse complement strand
ATTAAGCCTTTTGATATTCGGGGATAAGGCGATATATTCGGCGATTACCTTTATTATCTTTGAGAATCAGCTTCTCAGCGAGAAAGCAGCCATGCCACGCTCAGATCTTTGAATATTCGTTGATCTTGTCTGGCGAAGCGGCTCGGGAGTCTGGCGGCGGTGGGAGGTGCACTTCCCATCTTCGCGTAAGGCACAAGCAGTATTTATTCTCATTCTTTCGTGACAGCCTTTTCTCTTCTTTGGCTTGGAAGCTTTTCACAAAGTGCATCAATCGCGGAGCGAGCTTCCCCGGGACAGGACTTTCGAGGACGTCCCCATTGTGACTTGGGTCACCGTGGAAATCTCTTTGGAGACAGATCTTCTTTCTCTTTGGTGGGATCGGGGTAAGCTATTTCCGTGACTCTCTCACTGCGGCGCTCTTTAGAGAGAAGCGTGCAACCCCGGCTTGTGCTTCTTTGCTCCTTTAGCTCTGAATAACCGAAAAGTCCATCCAGAGCGATGGGGACTTTCCTCTTTGGCTCGCTCACTTTCTTTGAGAGATCCAAGCCCAGGTCCTGATGAAGAAGGACCGAGATGAGAGGGGAGGCAGGCAACGGTAGAAGAGAGGAAGAACGTGGAGACACGCGCGGTGGTGGCATTGAAGAATAGCCGCGGAGGTGTCCACGGGAGGAAGGGAAACCGGGGCTGCGAAGACATAGGAAGGGAAGGGAGCCCTGAAAGGAGAGAAGAAATGGAAGGAGACAAATCAGCAAGAGAGGAGAAGATGGATGAAGAGGCAGGGGAAAGGGTAGAAGAAGGGGGAGAGGACACAACCAAAGGAGTGGTTGCTGACACCTGGGGAAGGAGAGGAAGAGAAGAAGAAGGGACAGAAGGAACCTCCGTAGTCGTAGCAACGCCGACATCCTGAGTGGATGGGCCTTCGGGAACGTCCTCCATGAACTCCTCTTCCAAAGTTATGACTTGTTCAGGCTCCGAGGGAAGAGGACTTTCAGGGGCTTCCTCCTGACTGGTGCTTGATTCACCTACTGCACCCTTGCCTTTTAGCTGCTTCTTTGATCTTGGAGGCGCATTACCCAAAGGAGAAGTTATAAAATCTACGCCGAGGTAGATCAATCCATTCATACTCTGGCAGAGCTCCGTTCTCCGCATGGTTTCTTTGACCCTCTCCTCAATTGTCTGAGGAGCCTTGCTTCTATCAATGGCCGGGAAGGGCCAATTGTCCCCATCTGTGTTATTATACACCTTGTCTACTTCATCTTCCGAAGTTTGGAAGCCTTTGGGGACGATGGCCACTCCATATCAATAATTTCTGCCAATGCTAAGCGGGAGTGATCCTGTCTTTTGAGTGCCACCTCACGGATGACGTCAATGTAAATGTCCTCAATTTGAGGGACATGGATAGGATCAAGCTTAGCCCTTGGCAAGCACCTCCTGGGTCGAATGTAGGCCTTGCTGGGAAATCATGCTTTAGATTGAGCAATTCTAGCTCGGCAAACATCTCCTTCGCCTTGTGATAGCTGGAACAAGTGTATCGGCCTACTGTGAGGGGGAAAGGAGTTCCACCCTTCTTTCTCTTCTCGCACTTCTCATGATATGTGACCAGCCTTCACCTTTGACAATTCCAATAGAACCAACTTTGGTCCAAAGATACCTTGCAACCTAGTGGGCTCGCCCGAAGTTTAACCGCCCTCGATAGGTGAATGTGGAAATTGGGTGAACAAGGCCCCCCACTTTTCCACAAAGCAGAAACAAGATTCTTAATTGTGTGGCCATGAGTCAACTTCTGGTCGCAGATGCATATAATATGGTAGAAGAAAGCATCATTGATTTTTGAAAAGTGTTGATGCTATTCTCCGACCTTTAGCTCTGGTAGTATTCATATATCTTGGCCTCGAGGCCAAGTTCCACTTCTGCGCAGCCTGGATAGTCCCTTTTTCGTACGCCAAAAGATACACTACGTAGGAGTTCATATGAAACACTCTGCAGGCAAATGGTTGTAGCGCCGTAAATGGCGCTGCTATTATTTCCCCACAGGTTACTGATCGGGCAAATTTTTGTTCATCGTTTCCAGGTACCGCAGCATCCATTTATGGAAGTAGTGGGCGTCTGAAAGCCCGAAGACTCTGCTCAGGAAAGTGATGGTGTCACTGAGTTCTTCGGAGAAGTCGCTTCGGTGGATAGTCTGGGGCCACCGGGTCACTACCTTCTTATTTTTGAGGTAGACTTCATTCATTAACTGCATGCATAGGTCCTCATTGCCCTCCCAAGTCTTGATACATTCTTCTTGGGTAACGGCCACGAAGCTTCGGTGATGAGGGATGCCAAGAATCTTTTCAAAATGGCGAGCGGTGAGGTCAATGACCACCTCCCCCTTACTATTTTCGACACACCTGGTGTCCTTGTTGTAAGATTGGGCAACCACCATTATGAACTCATTATCAATAGCGCTGACTGGAATCCCACCGGCGAAATGTAGAGCACTACCCATCAATTTATCCATCCAGGGGCTTCTCTTGTTACTTTCTCGAGTTCTCACCTGCACTTCGTCCCATGTCAATGTGGCCACGATTAGTAATCTCGACATCCATATTGCATTCCGCCTGAGATTCGGGCATTCTAACCCTTTGGTACTTATACTTCATTTCTTCCTCTGTTAGCTTAGCTTTTCCTCTTTGGTTCATGGGTCTCTTGCTTGAGGTAGACATGTGTTCTTCAAGCTTATCTCGATGATCCGCACGTAGGAGGAGTGAAACCCAACCAAGAAGCTTGAATTAGTCATTTGATTTTCAATGGGAACGCTTAGCAAGAAGAAAGAGTTAGAACTTTTAAGGCTCGGGCGCAAGGCGCATGGAAAATGTATATAACAAAATAAAAAGACAAGGCGCACAGAAAGGACGCAATGCAGAGGTAAAATTGCGCCAAGCGCATGGCGCATGGATGAAGCACCGCATTTTATAAAGGCGCACAGAAATGCATGCTACATTGATATTTGGTGCGCCTTTGGCGCATGGGCAGATTTTTGCGACATGGGAAAAAGACGCGCAAAGGGATGAAGGAGGCGCGGGTTTGAGCGTTACATAAAGTCGAAAGGGTGCGCTAAGAGCGCATGATTTTTAATCGCAGCATCTTTGGGTAGACGCGCCGAGGGGCGCGATCATCTTCATTGCAACATGACGCAACAAAGGCGCCATGGAGAACACTTTAATCATTTAGTCGCTTTTCAACTCAATCTTCCACCCGAAAGGAGGCTTGGTATGACAAGGTTTTTATAAGGAGGATCTCAGATGGCGCTGATGCGAAACCACCCCCCTTTTTCCAACAAATCCGGAAAGAGGAAAGGAGTAGGAAAAGAAGAAACCGACAGAGACAGGAGAAACAAGCCCAACAAGGTCGGGCTAGCCATTAAAGAGACAGACCATGCAAAAGCAACAAACACACCCGCTAAAGAAATAAGCTCGAACGAGAGAAAACACGGCTTAAAGAACGTGAAAGCTTTCAAAAACAAACCAGGAGAACCACCTACCTCGAATATATATCAAAAATTTGTGGTGAGTGGGTCCACAGAGCAATGACGCGCAGGCGTGGCTCGACAAATCCAGAGCGATCACGTGCTTGTCAAAATGGAATGAAAATGACAGAGGCGGGCACCTGTTATATATAACAAAACTTTGGCATAAATGCCGCCACCCACTTATTCAAAAGGCGCGCGCAAACGATCGGCAGAGGAAAGCATGCATGCCTTGGCATGGAAGTAATCGACAATCAGAGAGAATGGGTGCGACCTTGGCGCATCAAACGTGTTGTCGACATGAATTATTATGCGCCCTTGGGCGCACCAAAACGCGGTGTAACAAGGAAAGCACATGCGCCCTTTAGCGCATGGAAAAGAGGCGCGACAAATGATATGTCAACATCGAGGCGCATGCGCCTCGGCGCACGCAAATAAGGCTTAACATGCTTTGGCGCACCAAAAGACGTGTTGACATGGGAAACCATGCGCCAAAGGCTTTTTAAAGGGGCGCACCAAAATGTGGTGTTACAAGCCGTAAATCCATGCCCGGCCAAAAAAGGCTCAAAAAGACTAAGTTCTGAAAGCTAGATTTCCAGAAGGAATTTTAAATCGCTTTGAACGCGAGGGATCTATCGAGGATCAAGACAAAAATTTTCGGTATGGTTATCGGTAAAATTGCCCTTGTCAATTTTACGGGATAACAGCTGGCTCCTCCTGGGGACTATCCTTGAGTAAACTCAGGGGTAGAGAATCCCAGATCACATGTGCCTATCCATTGGGTACGGAGTCAAAAACAAGGGGGACCGGAGGGAGAACAAAGGAAACACACAACAAACGAAAGCAAACACGCGGCACGAAAGCAAACACACAACCAAAATAAAGCAGATAAGAAGAGAGCAAGCTCTACTTCCCGAAGATCTTGAGATGTTGCCCGTCCACCGTAGGAAGCGGAGTTCACTCCATTCGATACGAGAGATAGAAACTATTCTCTCCATTGAGTTGTTTGATTTTGAAGGGCCCTCTCCACAAGGAGTCAAACTTTCCATGCATACCCTTTGGCTCTCTTCGCTTGTCCCGAGAGAAGGACAAGATCTCCCACTTCAAAATCCCTCTCGCTGCCTTCTTGTCGAAAAGCTTCTTCACGTGATTCTGATGTTCATGATCCCGCTCGACCACCCTTACTCTCTTTTCTTCAAGTTCCGCATGGTACATGATTCTCTTCTCTAGAGAACTTTGAAAAGTTTCATCTTCGATAGCTTGTGCTGCGAAGAGCGAGAAGTTCACTGAAATGGGAAGTCGGCATCGGTGCCATATAACACTTGAAAAGGTGACATGCCGAGAGATCTCTTGGGAGTAATACGGTCCTGCCCACAAAGCGTCCGTACAAAGCCTTGTGCCACATTCATTGGTTTGATTCCACCACTTCCGTATAATGGTCACTAGGTTCTTATTGCTAGATTCCGCTTTTGACCATTTCTCAAGGGTAGTAATCCGAAGCATGGGCTAAAGTTATTCCATATTCATAACAAAAACTAATAACTTCTCGGGAGGAGAAGTTAGAAGCATTATCAGCAACGATTTTGTTCGGGATGCCGAACCTGACAATGATATTTTCCTTGATAAAACTGCAAACCACCTCAGAAGTGGCATGCTTAACTGGTATGGCTTCCACCCACTTGGTGAAGTAATCAGTTGCTGTAAGGACATAGCTATGTCCGGCACTCGATTGGGGATTGAGTGCGCCAATAAAATCGATTCCCCACTGCTTGAATGGCTCATTGATAATAACCGGCCTTAGGGGAAAGGCATGCTAATTTGGGCTTACCAACAAACTAATTTGGCAAGGCTCGCATTTCGCTACCTAGGTAGCCGCATCTTGAAAGAGCGTCGGCCAGTAGTACCTGGCTCGAATGATCTTGTGTGCTGTCACGGAAGAAGAAAAATGGCCTCCACAGGCTGAGTTGTGAAAACTTTCCAGCAGTTTTACTTGCTGGGGCTTGTCAACACATCGCAGAAAGATACCATCTATCCCACGCTTATATAAACCGTCATCCCGTATAACATACTTGGCCGCTCACAGAGCTTTATAGCACGCTTCTCCTTTGCATTGAGTGCATCGGGCATTCGCCGTAGGTGAGGAAGAAAGCGATGTCGGAGTACCATTCGTCACAAGTTGCCACAAACAAGAACTGCCAGGTAGAAAGCAGGCCCTTCCGTAAGGCTTTGCGCCGTTGGTACGATTTTCTCTTTCATCGAGATTTTCTTTCGAACCCTTGTTCTCACCATTAGCCGACACAGCCTTTGCCCTCACCGCCTTGGTGGGTTTAATATCTAGGTCATATTCCCCGGACCTTTGATCCAATTCCTCTCACACTTCCCAACTCTTGTTGAGTTAGAATTGATTTCACCGCCGTGTCGGGACCAAAGACTCACCGTATGCGAGTTCAGAATGTAATACCTGAAACTCTTCACCGCTTTAACGACGGCAAAGGCGTGCTTTTCCAATTGAGTCATTTTCAACTCGTGAGGCTTGAGAGGAGAACTCATGAATGCGATTGGAGATTCAATATCCTCCGAGTTCTTTTGCATCAGGATTGCAGAAACAGTATGTTCGGAGGCGTAACTATACATAATGAAGTCTTTGGAGAAATCCGGACATACCAGGACCGGTGCATGAGCAACAGAAGTTTTTATCTCCTCAAACGATCTTTTCCCTTCTTCACTCCATCTGAAAGTTGGTGTTCCCTTCATCATGTTCAAAATGTGGCGAGTCTTCTCAGCAAAGTCAGGGACAAAACGCCTAAGAAAATTCACCTTTCCGAAGAAAGAATGAACACCGGTCTTGCTTGTGGGCAGAGTAAGGCTCTGAATAGCCTTGACCCTTTCGGCATCAATCTTTGTTCCTTCTTTGCTAACCACATGGCCTAGCAATTTCCCTTCCGTGACCCCGAAAACAGACTTTTTTGGGTTAAGGGAAATTCCGTGTTCTCGGCATCTGGCCAATACCTGTTCCAAATGATCATAATGATCACTTCGTCGTTTGGAGAACACGGTTAAGTCATCTAGATAAACTACAATGACCTTTCCCATCATGCCTTTGAAAGCAAAGTCCATGGCTCGCTGAAAAGTGGCACCAGCGTTGGTTAGGCCGAAAGGCATCCTGCTATAGGCAAACGTACCCCACGGAGTAGTGAATGCTGTTTTGAATTGATCTTCAGGCGAGACTTCAATCTGATTATAGCCCGAAAAACCATCAAGCATAGACAGCATTTCTGATCCAGTCACCGCTTGCAGAACTTGATCCATTATGGGAAGAGGGTAGTTGTCTTTCAGCGAAGCTTGATTTAAGTTTCGGAAATCTACGCAGATGCGTATTTCACCGTTTTTCTTGCGTACTGGCACAATGTTCGCCACCCAAGTGCTGTGATGGATAGGGAAGATGATTCTTGCGTCCAGCATCTTCTGAATTTCGGCTTGAATAGTGCCCGAAATCTTGGGATTATAATGCCTTTGCTTCTGACGGAAGGCTTTGGCATCTTCTTTTAGCGGTATATCATGCTGAACGTCCTTTGGCTTGAAGGACTTTAAATCGGCATAGGACCATGCCAATACATCCATATATTTCTTCAGCAACTTGACAAACTTTCGCTTTTCTCAGCGTGCAACATTTCCCGATGTTCACGAATTGCGGATGTGCCTCAGAACCTATATTGACCGGTTCTGTCTCTGGAGATGAGCCAGGATCATCCCGCCTCTTCTTTTTTACAAAACGGTCGTGCCTGTCAAACAAGCGTTCCAGAGAAACCAAGCCCTTCGGAATTTTATTTCCTTTGAGCTGACATATGCCATCGTTCTCTTTTGATTCATGATTTTGGCCGTTGATTGATTCACGGCACGTAGAGGTGGATCCTTCAAAATACAACTCATCAAAGTTTTCTGCTTTTTCTAGAAAGGCAATGAGATGATTATCATCGTTGAATACTTGCCAATGCTGAGAGTTGTCTGGCACGCTTGGACGGAAAACCACTTCAATGGTGTATTTGTTCGTTTTCAAACCCGGGTGCGGGAGTATGAGAGATGCTGAAACAGCCAACGAATCAGCCATGTCATTTTGGGCCCTTGGAATGGCCTCTATTGAAAAAGCGTCAAATTCCTCAATGCTGTCCCATACCGCATTACGGTAGTGCCTGAGCCTTTCATTTTTCACTTGGTAAATCCTTTTGACCTGATTTACAACTAGCTCGGCATCACCTTGGACTTTCAGATTTTTTATTCCTCTTTCCTTTGCAGCTTGCATACCGAGTAACAGAGATTCGTACTCAGCAGTATTATTAGTGTTGAAAAACTGCAATTTGAAAGAAAGAGGAATTACCTCCTCCTCGGGAGATATCAGCACAACTCCAGCGCCACATCCACTAGTCGCGCAGCTGCCATCAAATTGCAAGGTCCAGATCTTATTACAATCCTTTTCCTGAACAAAAACGTCCTTTGTATCCGCCTCGGTGGATAAGAAGTAATTCCCCAACCCTGATGATTCGAAAAGAATTTGGGCTTTTGGGTCTTCAGAGCTAGTGACCAAGTATTTCTTTTGGGATTCCGGCTCCAAAGTTTGCATTACGCCTTTGACTGGGATTCTAGCTTTGGACCAGTCCATGTGAATTTCTCCACCAACTTCGCTGCAAAAGCTCCTTCCCAACAGAATTCCATAGGCTGCCGGAATGTCAGCGACAAGGACGGTCATCTTTACTCTTTTATCCGGGAAGGCCGCAAACGCAAATTGCGCGTCTTTGATTTGGCCAATCAATGGCACTTGCTTGGTCTCCAATGAATAGCATCTGCCGAATGGTTTGGTAAGAGTGAGGCCCAAAGCATGGGCGACTTTTGCCGGCATGACGTTATCGGAAGCTCCGGAATCAATTATACAGTTGCTCAACTTATGGCCGTTGATTAGGAGAGAGAGATAGAAAGGTTCTATTTTGCCTGATGCGGATGTTGAAGCAACATTTATATGGGATTCAGGGGGAGTGGAAAGGATTCCTTTTGGGGAAACCTGTTTGGATGAAACAGCTTGACTCTGAATGTATTTGGTCAATCTTACAAGTTGTTCGGGGTTTGACTGAAGGTACTCAGCTTCAGACATTTGGATCTTGGTCTTTTTTGCATGATCTATAATATCAAACGCGGCCAAGGGTTGCGTTGGTGAGGGAATGAGTCCTTCACTTCGCGGTGGTGGAATGGGATTACTGATCTTAGTAGGAACTTGAGGGGGCTGACTTGGAGGAGAGATGGGCGGAAAAGACTTCTTAGCAAAAGACTTAACAGGGAATTGAGTAGGAAGAGGATTACCTCTTCTAGCAATGGTTGGAGGTGCGTTTGACGCGACCTTCTCCTTTCCGTGACGTGGGCAGCAACTTCCGCCTCTTTTCCTTGCGAGCGGGTGAAAACAGCATATGATTGTCCGTTGCGTAGCCCTGAGTACTCTCTTCTTCGTCAGATTCATCCTCGTCAAACTCCATATATCCAATAGTAGAGTCGCCAGTCGGCTCACCGACATCTTGATCATCTTCGTCTTGAAACGAAGGTTCTTCATAATACTGCTCTTCTTCTTCAACTTCGGCCAAAGCATTGACCGGAGGAGCTTCAAGCGCCAACCGTGGAGCAGTCGCAGGTAGACGCGGCCTTTGTGAAGCATGGTTAGGAACAAAACTCCTTCTTGGAACATCCCGGTATGAGGAACTAGGAGCCTGGGCCAACTGCTTCTTCAATGCGAGCAAATCATTCGCCATTTTTTGGAATGCTGGGTCAGACGAAGTGGTGGGTGAAGGGCCCAAGGACTTAGGCTTTGATGATTCCTTTTTCAATTCGCCAGATATTATCAAATTGTCTTCTATCCGGATGGCAGCGGCCTGAGCGAGAGGTAGAGTAGCCACTCGCTCTTGAAGGAGCAAGAAGCTGACTTTTGAGCTCATGGCGTTCATGAAGAAACACTTCTGATTCTCCGGCGTTGGAAGCATGGCAGTAGGGACACGGTTGATTAGAGCATTGAACCGGGCGATAAAATCGCGCATGGTCTCGTTTGCCTCCTTCTTCAGATGAGTGATTCGTGATAATAAAGTGAACGCATCTTCTGAGGGCTTATACCTGTCTTCAAAAGCGTCCCGCAAAGTTGCCCAACTGGTGATAGATCCGGCCGGCAAATGCTGAAACCATTCAAATTAGCAGCCCTTATAGGTTTCCCAGAAAAAGCGCGAATCGACACATCTTCATGAGTCACGTCCAAGATACTGCATGACATAATGAAAGCAGATATGTGGGAATCCGTGCTTTGATTTCCGCTCCCGTCGAATTTAGGAAAATTCTTTCGATTTCCGTGAGGGAGTGCGTGAACTGGATGTGGCAGTGCGAGAGGGCCCATAGCATTTCCCCATGGTACCGCCATTTGAAAAGCCGGGAAAAAGCACACGAGCCGGAAGGGTGGTTCCACTGAGCAAGCAGCCAGGCACTACAAAGGGATGTAGATGCTTCAAGTAATGCACCTTTTCTTTGTGAAGGTGAGACACTCCTGGATGACCCAAGCTAGGTGAGCTTAGCGCTACGAAAACGTGCCGGTGTTACGCTGAAATTGTGCCTCCGAAGCGCATCAAAGCAGTAGATCAGCTTCTCCTGCTCTCTCGCTTTGCGCGCGTAAAAGGTTCACTCGCCGTGTACCTTTCAGATCTGCAATATTACACAAGCAGATTTAAACTTTATTTTTGGGTGTACTGCTGATTTTCTGGTTTTTCCGACAAAACCAGCAAGACGCACTTTTCTCGGATATTAAAAATTATCCTCTTGTAAACCGATCATGTTAAATGACAAGATGAAAATGAGGATAAGATGGTGGGGAAGATAGTAAGCTGATTTTCTGGATCTGATTTGGACTTTTCGAGAGGGTTTCAAACTTTTTTAGAAAACAACAAAACTCGTATCTACGGAAAAATAATGATTTCTGTAAAAACTCAAATAACTAAAGATATGTAAAAAGCCCGATCTATGACTCTCGAAGAAGAAAAATTTTCGATTGGGCACTTTTGCAAATTTTTTGGATTTTCAACAAAAAGCTCAGATTTGCAAAACCGGCAAACAACTCGCTGATTTTTCCTGATTTTTTATCTTACTACCAAAGATAGATCCGACAGATCTGCTCTGCTCGCTTCCCAAATGAGTCGCCAAAAATCAAGTTGGTCCGAAAATCATCCAGCGCGGACAGATCTATGGATAAACGGGCCAACGGTGTTGCAGGGCTTAGCCCCTCTTTGAGACAGCAAAGCGAAACTGGTTTATTGCTACTTCTACTAGCAGGAACCTATGCAAGTCTCACAGATTCTGCCTTCGGGGGTTGGGATCTCATCCCAGTAGAGCGTTCTAGGCTGCGAAGAGGAAGGAATAAAAGGAGAAGAGAAAGAACAGATCCGAAGGAAGAAAAGAAATGAGTTCCAAAGCGGAAGGGTCAGAAGATCTATGCTTTGGGCTTGGTAGTAAACAGAGCCAAACCTACTTGCATAAATAAACAAAACAATACTGATAAACAAATGACGGAAAAGTAGATGTGAATCTAATAGATCAAACACATACGATCTAACGTAAGAAAGATCTAATGTATAACACAAATGATTGAGCACAAAGTCCAATAATTATATTACCTTGTTCTTCTCTCATACAAGAAAGCTCAAAGTCTTTCTCTCCTCACTTCTATTTCTATCTGAAAAATGTTCACCCAGAATACAACAAGTATTCTTGTATTTATAGAAGATGAGAGAGAGAGAAGGCAAAATGGAGCCAACCACTTATCTACAAGATATTTACAAAATATCTAAAGTCATGTTGACTTTTACATTTTTGAGTGGATGACATCATCCCATGATGCAACATGGATGATGTCATCGTTGGCACCAACATACTTGAGATATTGCGAAAAGAAAGTCGGAGAATAGCGAGAGGAAGAAGAAGAAGAGGAAGAAGAAGAAGCTAGTCATCATCATCGTCCTGCGGCCGAAAAGGGGTCGCCTGCTTCTGATGCTGCTCAGGAGATGAGATGTGGAACTGAGCGCGGTATTCCAAGAACTTGCTGATCATTGACCCGAACTGATCCTGTGATGGATCCTTGTGCCGATCACCGACATTTGCAAGTTTCCGCTCTTCTACAAGCTTTTCGGGAAGTTTGGAATAATCTTTCACCGCCTCAATCAGGAAACCGATGAAGTCCCTGCAAGCTAGCAGGTTATTGATGGATTCGGTATCAAACGTGACTTCCGGCCCTGTTCCTTGAGAAGCTAACTCCTTGAAAACCCGGATAGTATCATCAGCCGTTCTTAAGGTGAGGGAAGGAGTGAGCAACCCTGGTTTCATGGATAAAACAATTTTCTCCATTTGATACATCGCATCCAGTGCCTCTTCCTTCACCTTATCTATTTTTTCTAACACAAACTCAAGCTGATCTATCCGATAGTCCGAGTGGACATAGTCTTGTTGAGGGTCCTTGGGTGACCGAATACTCCGAACTTGACCAAATCTTCGATCAACAAATCGAACATCCGTGGAAGGCCTCGTGTTGGAGTCTAGCGTTTTCTAACTCTTCTCGATATCGACCGCTAATGCTTGGAGCTCCTTATTCGCCTTTTCAATGTTCGTGATAAGTTTGATATATTCGGCGATTACCTTTTCGCTATCTTTGAGAATCTGACTTCTCCAAGCAGAAACAGCCATGCCCTGCTCACCGATCTTTGAATATTCATTGATCTTGTCCTGACTGAGCAGCTCAGGAGTCTCGGCGGCAGTTGTGGGAGGTGCACTTCCCATCTTCTGTAAGGCCCAAGGCAGTATTTATTCTGCTCTTTCAAAGCAGCCTTTTCTCTTCTTTGGCTTCTTGAAGCTTTTCACAAAGTGCATCAATCGCGGAACGAGCTTCCCCCTGGAGACTTTCAGAGGACGTCCCCATCGTGACTTGGGTCACTGTGAAATCTGCTGGAGACAGATCTGCTTTCTCTTTGGTGGGATCGGGGTAAGCTATTTCCAGGACTCTCTCACCTGCAGCGCTCTTTGAGAAGCGTGTAACCGGCTTGTGCTTCTTTGCTCCTTTAGCCGGAATAATTGAAAAGTCCATCGGAGCGATGGGGACTTTCCTCTTTGGGCTCAGGCTCACCGAGAGATCCAAGCTGGTCCTATCAAGAAGGACCAGAGACGCAGGGGGAGGCAAAGAACAAGTAGAAGAGGGGAAGAACGTGGAGACACGCGGCGGTGGCATTGAAAGAATAGCCGCGGAGGTGTCCACGGAGGAAGGGAAACCGGGCTGCGAAGACATAGAAGGGAAGGGAGCCCTAAAGGAGAGAAGAAATGGAAGGAGACAAATCAGCAAGAGAGGAGAAGATGGATGAAGAAGCAGGGGAAAGGGTAGAAGAAGGGGGAGAGGACACAACCAAAGGAGTGGTTGCTGACACCTGAGGAAGGGGAGGAAGAGAAGAAGAAGGGACAGAAGGAACCTCCGTAGTTGTAGCAACGCCGACATCCTGAGTGGATGGGCCTTCGGGAACGTCCTCCATGAACTCCTCTTCCAAAGTTATGACTTGTTCAGGCTCCGAGGGAAGAGGACTTTCAGGGGCTTCCTCCTGACTGGTGCTTGATTCACCTATTGCACCCTTGCCTTTTAGCTGCTTCTTTGATCTTGGAGGCGCATTACCCAAAGGAGAAGTTATAAAATCTACGCCGAGGTAGATCAATCCATTCATACGGCACCAGAGCTCCGTTCTCCGCATGGTTTCTTTGACCCTCTCCTCAATTGTCTGAGGAGCCTTGCTTCTATCAATGGCCGGGAAGGGCCAATTGTCCCCATCTGTGTTATTATACACCTTGTCTACTTCATCTTCCAAAGTTTGGAAGCCTTTGGGGACGATGGCCACTCCATACTGAATAATTTCTGCCAATGCTAAGCGGGAGTGATCCTGTCTTTTGAGTGCCACCTCATGGATGACGTCAATGTAAATGTCCTCAATTTGAGGGACATGGATAGGATCAAGCTTAGCCCTCGCAAGCAGCCCTCTGGGTCGAATGTAGGCCTTCTGGGAAATCATGCTTTAGATTGAGCAATTCTAGCTCGGCAAACATCTCCTTCACCTTGTGATAGCTGGAACAAGTGTATCGGCCTCACCGTGAGGGGGAAAGGAGTTCCACCCTTCTTTCTCTTCTCCGGCACTTCTCATGATATGTGACCAAATTTGCCTTGACAATTCCAATAGAACCACTTTGGTCCAAAGATACCTTGCAACCTAGTGGGCTCGCCCAAGAAGTTAACCGCCCTCGAGATAGGTGAATGTGGGAAATTGGGTGAACAAGGCCCCCACTTTTCCACAAAGAGAAACAAGATTCTTAATTGTGCGGCCATGAGTCAACTTTGGTCGCAAAGATGCATATAATATGGTAGAAGAAAGCATCATTGATTTTTGAAAAGTGTTGGATGCTATTCTCCGCCTTTAGCTCGGTAGTATTCATATATCTTGGCCCGAGGCCAAGTTCCACTCGGTGCAGCCCTGGATAGTCCCTTTTCGACGCTGCAGCAGATACACTACGTAGGAGTTCATATGAAACACTCTGTTGTGGCAAACCTGTCAGAATGCTGCCAAATGGCGCTCGCTTATTATTTCCCCACAGGCGCCCGATCGGGCAAATTTTTGTTCATCGTCTCCGTGTACCGCAAAGATCCATTTATGGAAGTAGTGGCGTCCTCAAAGCCCGAAGACTCTCGCCAGAAAGTGATGGTGTCACTGAGTTCTTCTGAGAAGTCGCCTGGTGGATAGTCCGGGGCCACCGGTCACTACCTTCTTATTTTTGAGGTAGACTTCATTCATTAATTGCATGCATAGGTCCTCATTGCCCTCCCGTGTCTTGACACATTCTTCTTGGGTAACGCCACGAAGCTTCTGGTGATGAGGGATGCCAAGAATATTTTCAAAATGGCGAGTGGTGAGGTCAATGACCACTTCTCCCTTACTATTTTCGACACACCCGGTGTCCTTGTTGTAAGATCGACAACCACCATTATGAACTCATTATTAATAGCGCCGACCCGAATCCCACCGCGAAATGTAGAGCACTACCCATCAATTTATCCATCCAGGGGGCTTCTTGTTACTTTCTCGAGTTCTCACCTGACTGGCCCATGTCAATGTGGCCTGATTCGTAATCTCTCGACATCCATATTGCATTCCGCCCGAGATTCGGCATTCTAACCCTTTGGTACTTATACTTCATTTCTTCCTCTCGTTAGCTTAGCTTTTCCTCTTGGTTTGGCGGGTCTCTTGCTTGAGGTAGACATGTGTTCTTCAAGGCTTATCTGATGATCTGCACGTAGGAGGAGTGAAACCCAATCCAAGAAGCTTGAATTAGTCATTTGATTTTCAATGGGAACGCTAGCAGAAGAAAGAGTTAGAACTTTTAAGGCTCGGGGCGCAGGGCGCATGGAAAATGTATATAACAGGCTGAAAAGACAAGGCGCACAGGAAAAGGACGCAACAGAGGTAAAATTGGCGCCAAAGGCGCATGGCGCATGGATGAAGCAGACTGCATTTTATAGAAGGGCGCACAGGAAATGCATGCTACATTGATATTTGGTGCGCCCTTTGGCGCATGGGCAGATTTTGCGACATGGGAAAAAGACGCGCCAAAGGGATGAAGGAGGCGCGGGTTTTGAGCGCGTTACAGGCCGAAAGGGTGCGCCTAAGAGCGCATGATTTTTAACTGCAGCATGCTGGGTAGACGCGCCGAGGGGCGCGACTGTCTTCATTGCAACATGACGCAACAGTGCGCCATGGAGAACACTTTAATCATTTAGTCGTTTTTCAACTCAATCTTCCACCCGAAAGGAGGCTTGGTATGACAAGGTTTTTATAAGGAGGATCTCAGATGGCGCTGATGCGAAACCACCCCCCTTTTTCCAACAAATCCGGAAAGAGGAAAGGAGTAGGAAAAGAAGAAACCGACAGGACAGGGGAGAAACAAGCCCAACAAGGCCGGCTAGCCATTAAAGAGACAGACCATGCAAGCAACAAACAGACCCGCTAAAGAAATAAGCTCGAACGAGAGAAAACACAGACCAAGAACGTGAAAGCTTTCAAAAACAAACCAGGAGAACCACCTACCTCGAATATATATCGAAAATTTGTGGCGAGTGGGTCCACAGAGCAATGACGGCGACAGGGCAGAGCTGACAAATCCAGAGCGATCACGTGCTTGTCAAAATGGAATGAAAATGACAGTATGGCAATCGTTATATATAACAAAACTTTGTCATAAATGCGCCACCCACTTTTGAAAAGGCGCGCGAAAACGACTGCCGACAGAGGAAAGCATGCGCCCTTTGGCGCATGGAAGTAACTGACAACAGGAGAATGGGTGCGACTTTTGCGCATAAAACGAGTTGTCGACATGAATTTATGTGCGCCCTTGGGCGCACCAAAACGTGGTGTAACAAGGAAAATACATGCGCCTTTTGGCGCATGGAAAAGAGGCGCGACAAATGATATGTCAACATCGAGGCGCATGCGCCTCGGCGCACGCAAATAAGGCTTAACATGCTTTGGCGCACCGAAAGACGTGTTGACATGGGAAACCATGCGCCAAAGGCTTTTAAAGGGGCGCACCAAAACGTGGTGTTACAGTGCAAATCCATGCGCCCAGCCAAAAAGGCTCAAAAAGACTAAGTTCGAAAGCTAGATTTCCCGAGAAGGAATTTTAAATCGTTTCGAACGCGAGGGATCCCTATCGAGGGATCAAGACAAAAATTTTCGGTATGGTTATCGGTAAAATTGCCCTTGTCAATTTTACGGGATAATGTAGCAGAGGCTCTCGACTAAATATTACATAAAGCAAAGCAACAATGGAAATGTTCTCGTGGGAGAATATTATCACGAGCTATGGATTCCTATTGAGTTTGACCAGTGATAGGGGTATGCATTTCTTGAATGAGACCATGAGGATCCTGTTATCAGAGTTCATGGTAGCTCATCACAAGACTATGCCCTATCACCCACAAGAAAATGGAACCACGAAGCATTCAAAAATACTAATTCATACTCCGACAAAAAAATTTGATGTCGAAAGACAAAATTGGGATGACAAAGTATCGACAGATTGTGGGCTTACGGACAACGTATAAAAGGATGAACAAAGCCACACCTTTTTAGTTGGTGTTTGGCATAGAAGCTATTTTTCTATTTGAATTTATGTTTCCTTCTTTGTGAATAGCACGTGCAGGAGGGTTAGCTGATGAAAAAGTGCTAAAAGAAAGAATTGATGAGTTAATGAAGCTGGATGAAAGATGATCACTTGCCAAGTGGAGCCAAACAACAAAAAAAATAAAGCAGAAGGCTTTGGCATGATCGCCACATTAGAAATAAGAAGTTTGAGGTTGGGAAGTTGGTGTTACTATATGATTCTAAGTTTCTACATCATCCTGGGAAATTGAAAGTCCATTAGTTAGGTCCTTACACAATCTCGTACATCCTTGATTTCGGTGTATGCCGATTCTGAAGTGCTAGATGGAACGAAGTTTCTTGGACACTTTAATGGGAGTAGATTGAAGCCCTACTTTAAATAAGTCTTCTTGGTGTTTATAAATAAAGTGGTTTTACTAGTTAGTTTAGAAGTTCCCTTTATGAATTTCCCTTTCTTGTGTTTCCCTTCGCGTTGTTGTTTTGTTTTGCACCTTGGGTTCCTGTAACCTTATTGCTATTTTTGAGAATTTGTGAGTGTGCAGAGGACCGCACGTCATTTTAAGTGTGGGGTGGAGAAATGTGAAGGAGCGCATGATTAGAGTGCTAAGGAAGTTGTGTTGAAAAGCCTTTTTGAATGGCTCGGTTGAAAGAGGTATATGAAGAGAAAATATGGAAGAAGAATGGTTGGTGCCAGGATAAAAGCTACTTGTAGATCCCATGTACTAAGGAGGAAAAAGTGCATTTCAGCAACATGAGGTAGGCGAGAGCAAGAATTAGGATAGAAGAAGTACCTTTGGCACGGGTTATATGCACACAAGAGTCTCCTGTCATGTTGGATTAGTTGTGCACCAGAAGGTTGGAGGAGTTTTCACGCAGGTTAGGTGCGTGAGTTAAAGCGCTGAAAATGGGATTTGTTTGAACAAGATGCATTAAATGAAAAAAGTATGGTGGTAGGTGAAGTAGCATTTAATATTCAAAAAGAGAAAAACTATAAGTAAAGTTTCAAGGCACTTTCATTTTCACTTTGCAAAATAGAGAAAGAAGTGAGTTTTATAAATTAGGGTTTCCAGATTCGATTGAGTGAAGAAAGATCTATGAGATTGAAGTGTGAGTAGCTAGTTTGAGTTTACAAACCAGAAGGAAGGGGTTACATGGGCATGAAAAAAATTGTGAGGCATTGTCTTGTGGAAATTTTATCCCAGTTAGGGTTCAACAAACTAGGGCATGGGTCCAAGAGATTTTATATCACAGATTTGAGATCAGAGATTGGAAGAAGTAGTAGGATAGAGTAACAAGGAGGGAGTAGAGTGATAAGAAGACCTCAACCATGGCACCCAAGAAAGGAAAGGCCAAGGCCAAGGCCAAACAACAAGAACCCGACGTGAACACAAATGAAGAATGGTATGTGAAGATGTAATACCTAGATGGGGTGATGATGGGTAAGGAGTGGGAATCCCACTTGAGAAATGTGCTTGTAAGTGATTATAACCACCGAAAAAACACGATTGAGAAGGAAATGGCACTGGAGTTAGTGTACCCCATGAGTAAACAAACACCAGAGGGCTTGCCAATCTACAATGATGACGTAAAGGTCAAAATGGAGAAGGCAGGGTTGTTGCAACTCTATGAGTTTCCCTATTTTGGGAAACTAGAGCGCCTATATCAATGGCTAATGTTGTGGGTACATGAAGATTACTTCCACTTTGTAGGGCACAAGATGTGTGTTACTCCCTAGCTTATCTCTCAATTCACAGGCCTTATATGTGAAGGAAATAGCTTGGAGGATGACCTGAGCGACAAGGAGGAAATTCAAGAGACCATAAATGAATATGCCTGCAAAAAGGGCTCGAGGTACTACGACATTTCAGACATCAAGGACCCCATGATGAAAATTTTGTGCATCTAGTAACGAAGCTGAATGGCTAGGAGAGATGGACCTAAGTCAATAAGCCTTGGTTACATGTTTACACAAAATTACAAAAGGCACCATATACAACTTGTCTGCTTACATTGCAAAGGAGACTGTCAGTTGTGTGAGGGAGGGGGATAGAATCCTCTTCGGCAACATCCTCCTGACCATCGTATTTTTGGAGTTTGGAGTACCTGACGCACCAAAAAAATTTGTATGGGAGTACCCTGCCGAGGATCTTTTTCCCGCGAAGAGATTCAAGAAGTATTCCTGTGACACAATGACAACACCCCATAAGGCGCGACTGGAGAAATGATATACGCACCTAAGGAATGCATTTGAGGCAGAGTGGAGAATCCCTGAACAACTCCCAGTAGCCACTGAAGGGGAAGTTGAATTCACTGTATATCAACATTTCTACCTAGGTAGGTTCAGGCTGATAGATGAATCATGGAGCCCTTGGTGAAAACTTCCCTTCATGTTCATTGCTCAATACTTCCAAGCGGGAGTAAATATATTTAAGGAATCAAATAATTTACAACTAGAACTAGGTAGTCTGGATCGGGAGCATAGAGAGATGTAATAAATATTGAAATACCCCAAAGAAGCATGCATACATGGAAAGGTACATGTCACACGAGGTCCAGATGACAAGGCCGATGACACTACCCATTACAGGAGGATCCACAACGTGCGTGTACCTTTGTATAAAGCCAAATTTTGAAAAGGGCACGTACCTGGAGAACAAAGTCTCCATACCTGAGGATCCCATGGATAGGAAGAATCCCGCGCCCAAGAAGAGGGGAAGAGAAGATGAAGAAGCACCAAGTGTACAGATTGCTCAGACAGTGAGTATGCCAACAACAAGTGCCAAGCCAGTGATTTCACACACGGAGAAAGAAGTCCCCGATGAAGGAGAAGACACTAGAAGTGGAGGCACCTAAGCAACCACTCACCAAGGAGAAGTTGCCTAAGGAAGAGGAGGAGGTGAATCCCTGTCAAGGAGCCACCTCTCGGGAAAAATTAGAGGGTGGCAAAGGAAGCTTCACGGGAGGATACCAACAAGCATGGAGAAGTATATGGGTAAAAGAGAAGGCAAGAGTGAAGAAGATGACAAAGAAGGAAGATGAGCACGAGAAGGACTAGGAGCCACATGTGTTCGGTGTGTATGACTCGGAGAAGGAGCGAAGATGATAAGCGGGAGTTCATATTCATGTGGCGCAAGGGCACCCGGGATGAAGAATGCACCTAGGACATGGGAAGGAATGAAGAGGTTGGCGTGGAAAATCATGAAGCTATAAGCTTCACAAAAGTAGATCACCGAGGTGGCGAGAGAGAGAAGAAAAGAGAATGCTTGAGGTAGACCAAGAGTTGGAGCACAACGTGGCCCGACATAGTGCTTTGGAGGAAGGAGAGGAAAACATTGATAAGGAGCATGGCAACATGGGAAGAGGTCCATCTCTAATGTGAGTTTTCCCAAAGACGCACGCTTGGGAAGGAGGTTCCTCGATATAGAAAAAAGACAAGTGATGGCCTACATTAATGACTCAAGAAAGGTACTACGTGCACGATTCCGAGTACGGTACCCATAGAAAGGATTTTAGACATGAGGTCATTTGAGAAGGAGGGTGCGTGCCCCGAGAATGAAGAAGATGCTCTCTTGGGTGTTTCAATCCCACATTGATGAGCTAGAATTTGAAGTATGCCAAGGAGTCATCATCATAGTACCAGAGTCTAAGGCAGCCAATCCCTTGGTAAATTCCCAGGGAACTCTTAGATGAGCAATTCTATAATGCGCTCAACAAGTTCACGGTTGAGACAGAGGCCAAGCTCTTCACACGCAATGACAGAATAAGAGTATTGGAGGAGAAAATCAAGAAGAAAGAAGAGGAGATGGTGGAGAAGGCCAAGCATTTGAAGTAGAAAGAACTGATCAGTGCACAACTAAGGTGTGAGTTAAAGGAAGAAAAGACAAAGGTGTAGGAAGTGTATAAGAAGATGGAATCTATCAAGAGCACCATCCTTTTAAAGCACCTAGACTTAGTGCTACCCACACATAAGTACTCATCCCTTCTAGAATGTTTAGAAGATCTAACACGTGTCCTCACTATAGAGAGACGACATTTGAGCTTGGAGTCTGCTTTGAATAAGTGGACGCGCACTTAAAGCGGGAGGATAGGTTGAAGGTGGTAGCACTTGTTGCGGAGTACAATCAAGTGCTCACAGCGTGTTAAAGTTGTTGCCCAATCTGTTGAGGCTGCATATGATACCTGCATAGACAAGGATAAGGTAGCAATCTCCTTGGTCATGACACTCGAAGCGAGTGAAGGAGTTTAAAGAGAATAACAAAGGAAATAGGGTAGAGAGGGACAAGGTTCTTACTGAAGTGGAAAGAAAATTTGATGTGATTGAAGCATTAAGGAGTTCAATCAAGGCCTGGCTGAAAGAATTATATCCTCATATTACCAGGAGGATGGAAACGCTCAAAGAACTATATCGTTGACACCTTGGGTGCCCAGGGAATTGGCCTAAGTTTTGACGAGGTGAGCATCTTGGTTAGCAACCTCTGTTAGAAGGCACAGAGTGAGGTCGACATTTGAAACAAGCTGGAGGTAGACTTACGAAAGGATTTTCCCAGCTTGTTGAGTTGATGCCCCCACAATTCTTCATTCTTCCCCTATTCTTTCATTCCTTTATTCTTTTACAAAATGTAATATTACACCTTGAGGCAGCCTACATCTTGGTTAAGTAGAGTGTTACCGTGGATGGAGAATAGGTGTAGTGTGGGGTGATGTTGGACCCCTGGAATATTGACCAAGTATGAAGGTGCGTAGGTGCGCAAGGTTCCAGTTATGGAATGGCATGCAATTCAAAAGCACGCAAGAGAAGGAATTAAGGAAACATGTATCATGTGTGACACGTGAAAGGATTGGGACTTAGTCATTTTGGATGTCCGGAGTAGAACACATGAAAAGCATGACCCGGTTGCGCGTGGATAAGATGCCAGCCTAGTGACAGGTTGGCCTAGGAAGAAGCATGCTTGCAATGGAATCTTCTAGAAGAACATCATGGAATGGAGTGGAGAGCTCAAGCCTAGAGAAGCATGCTCACATGGAGGACCACATTCGGACACTTGGCACCGGATCTGAGGGCGTTGGAGGGTGAGTTGGCAGTCCAGGAAAGCTATAAATACAAGCACATGTAGAGACAAAGAGATAGAGACATATGGAGATATACATGAAAATATCCATATAGACACCTAGAGAGTGAGCGGAGCTCTGCGAGAATGTTGGGAGGACTCGTCATTGAATAGTTATATTCGGAGAGAATGCACTAGGCCTAGGGGTTGTAAATTTTCTTTTGGGTAGCTTAGTTACATTAAGTCCAGTGCAATGCATGACTACAGTCTACTTCTCAGCGACCCTCTGTAATGGTTCCATGGATGTAATAAGGTTACCTGTTATAATATATACATGAATATCAATGGTTTTGATGCATATTTCTCTCTTATGAGTTCTCTTTCCTTTCATGCTAAGTATGAATGTTTGTATGTTTCTTTCTGATCACAATACATGTTATGGATTCTATTAAACACTCGATCTGAAATGACTGCAAGGATCTAGAGGTCGTTCTAAGCCCTATGGTTCTTGCATGTCTTAACTTCCCTTCTAAAATATCTTACACTAATCATAGATGATGTATCCCACTAAACTCACATAAAAGAGAGACTCGGTACCCGCGCATGCCTCGAGTGAGCACTCAGCTTTCGCTTGGTGATAGGCCGACGTGCATGGGGTTCCTTTCTTTACTGATAGGAGTAAAAATGACTACATCCACCAAAGATAGGTGATCCGACTTACATTGAAAGTAATTACAAAGAACTATTTCCGGTTCATCCCGGTGGTGATAGATCCAAGTCTCAAGCCTCGATACCATTGAAGTGTTTTACCTTTGAAAGAGGTTGCAAGTAGCTCGACTACTACATTGTCATGTGTGATCGGATAGAATGAACACATGTTTGTTATATCCTAGATATGGTCATGAGGGTGACTTGATTCCCACTATTAAAGTATGGAATACTTTTGAGTACACCATTTGGCATATCATGTTGCATAGCCAGCTATGAGGACTACCTTCACCAAAGTTTATAAATTTCCTAAGTGGAGGAGGTGGTGATGCACCATTGCGGGCGCACATGTTGTCTATTTTGAGGAGGATTTTAATGGGTGTGGTACGCTGGAGATGTAGATGCGTGTGTTGGCTTTCTGGAACAAATTCTTCTCGGGGATAACTGGAGGTACTTAAAATAATATTCATCTACTACACTCCTTGTGTGCACTCTTCTCATGAAAGGCACTTAGGAGAATCGCTGAAAAAAAAATCTTAAAATGTTGGGAATCACCAGATGTGTTGAAATGAGCCTCCAAAGGCTGAAAACACTAAGTCCAGAGACACTTTAACTTAGAGATATGAAATTTGAGATTTCAATGCTTCTCCCACCGGCGTGCCAGAAATTTTGGTTCCTCAAACGTGTACCCACGTCTTGGATCTCACAAGGGCTAAGGTTTTTAAGACAACAATGGAACCATCCCCAAGTTGTGGGACCTTTCCCGCTTGGGACAAATCTCCGGAGAAGGCCGGTTCCTCTATTTATTTCTATACTAATTACTACTACTCCTAGTGCTAAAAGGGGAAACTAAGCTAATAATGCCAAGGGACCAAGGATAGAAGGATGACATGAAAGGAAACTACACTAAAAGGTGATAGCACTAGAAAAGAGGGATGAACACTATCTGTTATGAGTGAAAATGAAAGGAAATGTGTGAAAGGAGGCTAGGCACGAGTAGCACAACCAAACACATATTTACCATATCATTTTCATGTAACTCAACTAAATAACAAACTGCAAGGGACCTAAAATGGCACAGCCAACACATAACGTAAAATACAAGGCAAAGAGAAGGAATGAAAACACGTTAGGACAAATCATAGTCACAAAATGATGCTTATATTACTTCCAGAAATGTACAAATATGTTATAATGATGAAGGAGGTTGATATCCACATGCAAGAACCAGATCTAGAGGTCTGCAACTCAAAATATAGAAAGTATGGAGTCCTTAGCAAAACGCATAAGGATCTAGATTGTCCAACATAATAAATTATCCTTGCTCTTACATTTATAGATGAATCCATGGAGGAAGAAGGGAAGAAGGAGGGAAATCCAAAATTTGAAACGTAACCACCAACAAGAAGCATTGAATGACTCCAAATACTCTTGGAGATCTGTGAAATATGCTTCCCCAAGGATATTTGGTGTGTTGAATAAGAAAGAAGGGCAGATCATATCAAATCAGGGTGGTTAGATTAATCAGATCTACTCATCAATGCTCAGAAAGACATTTTCCCATTTCTCACCTACCATATCTCGCCAAGAATTTGAATTTGAATCTCTTGCACTATAGCTACTATCATCGATTTCTTACAAGTCTGGGTGCATGCCGATCTGAGCTCTGTAGCAAAAGATACAACTGTCAGAAGATGTAAGAGTCATCAGCACATGCAAAACACATGGCCAACTATGTAAATATTTTTGTTTCTACCACGTGTCACTTGTTGATTTGTTACAAGGGTTCGGCACCTTGTTAGCACGCTTTGACTGGTTGTGTGTGGCACACTCAAGTATGTCAGAAGATGACCTGGCATAGAAGGGCACAAAGAAGGGTGTGGGGACAGGCATGGAAGAATGAGGCACGGGAGAAGACAGAAGGAAGGCGTGCAAGGTTGCGCACGGAGGAAAATGAAGCAAACTAGTGAGTAGGGAATGCATGGTGAAGGCACAACTATTACAAAGTAAAAGCATGGAACACAAAGGGGCCATGGACTTAGCTTATTGAAGTAAGTGTGAGACACGCGTAGGGTGAAGAAGCTACTTAGGAAGAAGGAGAAAGCGTAGAAGGTGGGTGCAAGGGAGGAGTGGAACAAAGAGGAAGAGGAAAATGGAAGGAGAGAATAGAAAGCACACAAGGGTGCTTGAGGAAAAAAAGGTACGCTAAGGGGAAACCACAACCAAGGAAATGTGTCGACTGAATATGAGCACATGCAATCATTCAATGAGGAACTGAGATCCAAATATGTATACAAGTTATCCAAGTAACTAGGAGAGTTATTTGGATAACGGTTTATACCGATGGCTTATGAGTAGAGTCCAGGAGAACTTCTTCTATTTTGCTTAACGGTGGGTAAGGATCACCCCGACTTTGATTGCCACATTGATAGGAATGAAGAGCATAAGGAAAGAAATTAGTAGTGATATAACTACCAAGGAAATGTTATAGCCACAATCAAGGAGTTGGGATACTCCAAGTGGTCTCGCATGGAATGAACATCTAAAAATTAAGGAATTATCCCATGGTGAACGCAACCACGAAGCTCTCACGAGTAGCACAAGCTCCATATAATGAGAGGATAAATGAGATTGGGAATCTCATAGAACAAAATATGGACCTCATGGAAGAAATGATGTCGAGTATGGCCAATGTTGTGTGGGTACTACGAGAATGAGAAGGAATAGATCACTCGGGATGAACTAGAAGCCATAGCTACAAATATTCCGAAAAAGGTAAGGATTGTACTAAATGGTTGGCAAACATTGGAGGCTAAGATCAAAAATGAATATCTAGAGTTGATCCTCTCAATGTAATAAGAGGGTGTGCAAAGTAAAGGTTCATTATTTTGTATAGTGATTCTTTAAATCTTTCATAACTTATTATTTATTATTTGGGAACATCGAAATAATTCACATTTTCGGGACAACAATGTACTTTAGTGTGGGGTAATGTTGAGCGGATATAATGTTTCTCTAAGGAGAATAAACACATAGGATGTGTGTACGTGAACAAGGTGCATTTGAAGGTGTAGGAAGATATTAAAGGAAACATGTGCCAAAACAGTTTGGCTTAGGACTTAGCCATTTTTATGGATAAGGGATATTTATGGAAGATAGCATAAGGAGCACACATTGATATGGAGACTTGCACAACACACAATGATATTTTTCGAACAAGTGGTTGATAAGCATCATGCATGGTTTGAACTAATAATAGGATTGCTTCTTCTAGTTAACAATAGGACATATATTATTAGCACACTTGCAAGTATGCATGCTATTGTAAAGGTGCATGACTATTATTAGCATGCAACCTATTTTGAGAAGTGCATAGGTGGTGAAGGGAAAGTCTCCACATCTATAAATATGTATTGAACTATGTAGTTTAGGAAGTATGAGACTAAATTATTGAAGAGTTATGATGCTTGATCTGATGCACGCATGACTCATGGATATTGTATAATGTAAGAAGCCTATTTCTTTTATAGTTTTTATTGCAATGGATAATATTGGTTGGATAATGGTGTTAAACATAACTGAATATGGTTCATGTATGGTCAATTTTGTTATATTCATTGTTTAGTTCATGATTCTCTAAGATCTAGATCTATATTATGCACTGTGGAATGTTTATGTTTATGTTTATATTATGCCATTTGGAGTGGCCCATACATAGTCAAAAAGAGTAAGGACAATAATGCTTTCACATTGTCTTCATTGGATGGTGAAGAACTGCAGATTCCGGTCAATGGAATCCATCTAAAGCATTGCTAATTTCAAGGAAGTTCTCCACCTTGTACATATTAGCTTAGGTTTTCATTCCTTGTGGCTAACTCCCTTCATTCTTCCCCCTTGTGCCTCAGTCATAATTTTTTGCTTTTTAGGCACTCAAGACTTTCTAGAAATGGCACCATTGGATAGATCTTTTCTCATCTTTCCAGAAAGGTAAAGTTTTCCTCCTAACTCCATGTATTTTTGAAGTTATGGCTCGGCGGAGTTTTTGTGGGAAATTTTCCCTGGAAGGCCCGCAGCTAGTAATATGGTGCCACGTGTCCTCGAGAGTGGTGGAGGTGGAGGAAAACTTGGAATTTTACCAAGTGATTCGAAGTTTTCAAAAAGGAATATTTCACCCCGCAGGCGCCGCGAATTGGATCATGCCACGTGTCCAAGGGGGAAAAATTGAAAAAATGACTAAGTGTTGGCACCATGGAAAAATCTTCGGGAAAGGCCCACACCCAACCACATTGTGCCACGTGTCCTCAGTCCCCAAAAGTGGTGGAGCGCGGAGGTGAAGTTAAAATTTTGGTGAAATATTTTGCGGGCGCAAGGTCAAATTTTTCCCGTAGGGTCCGCATCTAATGGCCTCATGCCACGTGTCTCAAGACCCGGGACGGGGAAGATTTGAAAATTTGGTGAAGTGTTTTTGCAAAATTCAAGAGGAAATTTCTGGCCCACCGCCCCCCGACCCGGTGAGATCAGGCCACGTGTCCACGGGGGTAGGACCGGCGGAGAGCATGGGGGGAGATTGGGAATTTTTCCCAAAGGTAAGCGTGGAGAGAAGTGTTTGCCCCCAAGGCCTACGTCGAATGGGAGCCCACCACGTGGCACCGAGCTTGAACGTGGGGAAAAGTTGGAAATTTTCCCAAAGCAAAAAACAAAGAAAATTTCAAAGGAAAATTCCGCCCCCCAAACGCGAACCAATGGCATCTTGCCACGTGTCCATGTGGCGGAAAAATATGGGACATGCCCGCAGGGAAAAGGAAGGGAAAACCCATGCCAATGGGGTTTTGCCACATGTTTAAGTCAGAAAAATGGTCAAACAGTGATGGAAAAATTTAAAAGGAAATGCCCGCGGTGAATCACGTCATGCCACGTGTCCTCGAGTCATCGGCCCGGCGGAGATAAATGAAAAATTTTCCAATGGCCAAAAGGGTGGAAAATGAAGTGCAGAAAGGCCCATCTAATCAAAACATGCCACGTGGCACCTAGAATGGTGGAGCGTGGGGATTTTTTTATGGAAATTTTCCAAATGTAAAAAGTGGAAAATTTCAAAATTTTTTCACCCACCAATCCGTTTTGGCCTGTTTTTGCCCTAAAATTTCAAATGGCCATAACTTTCGATCCAGAGCTCGGTTTTTCATGTTCTTTATATCAACGAAAAGCTGGTGAAATTATCTACAAGATTCTAGGGTCAATTTTTGTATTTTGATGGATTTTGGAGAGAGAAAATTGAAAAACACCTCTGGCACGTGGTCATGAACAGAAATGACGTTTCAACCACCATTTTTAATGAAGAATGGCTCGCATTCTCTCCCAACATGGTGGAAAATGTCAGGGAATGGACCTGTAAGGATGCCCATGCCATTTTATTGCATTTTTGGTTAGTGGTTGAAGCTCTCCCATGTTTTCCCACATTTCTCTCTCCTGGGGTCGTTTCTTGCATTGTAAAAGCCAGATTTGGCTCATTTTTGAAGGTTGAACATTTTTCATGTATTGCAGGCTCCCTCTTTCACTTTGAAAGTGATTTTGTGGAAAAATAGACCTCTTCCAAGACTACAACCTATTTTTGCCTCTCAGATGTTGTAATGCAAGTGTTTTTGATGTTGAAATGACAATGCAGGCTCTGTGAATGAGTTTTAATCCTCTGTTTGTGTTGTTTGATTCATTTCTGACCTTCCATTACAGTTTATCAGTTTGTGCATGAATTTTTGTTGCATTTCCATGATTTGTGTCAATCTGCAGAAGCAAAAATGCTCACCACTCCTTTGGTGCATCACCTTATTAGCATTAGTTTCAGTTTTTGCATTCTCTATCTCTGTCCCCTTTGGAATTTAGAGTAGGATCTTGAATTCAAACCCTCTGTAACTTGCAAGTAATATACCTGATCAGAGGAGTTGAGGAACCAGCCTCTAATCTAGAGATTCTTTTCCCATTTTTACAAGTCCCACACTTGGGGAAAGATTCAATGTTGTGCAATCACACTGGATGTCCAAAATGTCAAACTAGAAGTCTGATCAACATCCAGGGTGCTTTGCTGATTTGCACCAATAGTTTTGGCACACCCGGTGGGACCTTAGAGGTCTTCATCTTCATTGCAAAAAATTGATGTGCATTTGTTGCAAGTTTCTTGCTTAAAAGAGCCCTAAATTGCACATCTGGCGACTCCAAGGAAGAAGAATCAACTGGTTTTAGTAGTGCAGACCTGAAAACTCATGAGAAGAATCACCACAAGGTCAAGAGTTGGAGAAGAAGAGGTGTTGTTTGAGTATCTGTAGTTATCTCCAAGAAGAAGGAAAAGAGGGAGGAGAATTCAAAGGTCTCCATCTCCACCAAACAGAACTCTATCAACTCCTCCACCTAGTAGGCCTTTCATTCAATCAACAAGGGTTCTAAGGCCAATCAGAATGGCACAAAACAACCCCTATGTCAATTTCACTGGGCAGCATCCACTTGCTCTCAATGCACAAAATCCAATCCCAGTTGCAGCATTGAAGAACATTCCATACTTTACTAGAGAGAATCAGACCACTCCTGGTGATCATGTTAAGGATATTGCTAATATTTGTGCAATCCATGAGATTAATGAGATGCAAGTTGTTGTCAAACTACTGGCATCTTCATTCAAAGGGAAAGCTTTGCAATGGTTCAGGAGTCTTGCCTCAGGTTCTATCCAAAATTGGAACCAGCTATGTATAGCCCTCCATGAGCAGTTTGGAGAAAAGGGAGATAACTTGTCCCTTTTGGAATAGTTGACAACCATCAAGAGAGCTCCCAATGAGCAGCTGACTAACTTCAACTTCAGGTTTCAAATGACTTGGGAGAGAATTCCAGTGGCAGTAAGGCTAGTAGCAGAAGGTGCTTTTCTATATTACCTTAAAGCTTTAAATTTTGATATTTCTATGTTAATTCAATCCATGGGAGGCACAACTATCCCTGTTGCTTATAGCATTGCCATTAGAGCTGAAAATTGTTTGATTCAAGCTGGAAAGCTAGCTCCTAGGCCTCCAATGCCATTGTATCCAAGTTTAGAGAGCCCAAGTACTAGTCAAGTGCCTATTTTAGCTCCTATTCCCACTCCTAGAAATCAGAATTCAAGTGAAGCTTCTACTTCATCTTCTAGTGCCTCAAATGAACTTCAAGAAGTCATGAAGCAATTGCAAAATTTAGGCAATGAGCTGGTTACACTCAAGAGGCAACAAGCCCAAGGTTTTAGACCTTCTTTCCAGCCTCAAGCTCAGCCTAACAGGCAGCCATACCAGCCTCAAAGACCACCCAATCCAGTTGCAAATCAAAATCAAGCAAGACCTCCTGCCAATAGACCATTTCAGCCCTATAATCCCAATGCTACATCTACCTCTAAAGCAATAGTGCCAGTGCAAAACAACATAGCTCAAGAGTATGATTGGTGTTTCCCATGCAATGAACCTCACAACCAGTCTATGTGCTTCAACGGTGCCTTAAATCAAGCATTAATGGTGACAACTACTGGTGTGGAGGGTGAAGGGAGTCAAGGAAATAACCAACAACAAGAAACATTCCAGCAACAATCAGCTCCAAATGATACCACACTTGTAAACTGGCAGGCAGAAGATTTTGTGGCATGAATCAAACAACTTCCCAAAGTGTTGCAGCCAACACAAGGTCAAAAAGGAGAAATTTGGGTGAAGAACAGCCATTGGCTCCAAGTAATCCACAACCTTCTATCACTCCACAAATTATTGGCAAACAAAATGCAGTTCCAAACATGCAAGGGCTGCCTAAAATAGCTCCTAGGCCAACTCAAATGCCAATTGTTGCTTGCCCATGTGCAAGGAATGAATGTGTAGGCCAAGGGACAACAGAGAGATGCTTCATCTCCATTCAACATCATTGATCAGATGAAGAAGACAAATGTAAACATATCAATGTGGGAATCACTATCCATCCCAGGCCAAAGAGATTTGCTACAAGCTGCCATGAAGGACTAGTCAACTTCAAATCAACAAGTCCAAATGCAAGAGAAGGTACTCACAAATGTTTCCCAGCCTGAGGGGAATCATGGAGGAAAGCAAGGTAAAATGTTGAAGCCCCCTCCATTCTATGTTTCATTGATCATTGGAAACCAATTAGTACACAATTGCATGATTGATTCCGGGCAAGTAGTTCAGTAATGCCCAAGCAAATAGCTGATCAGTTAGGGCTTTAATATGAAGTCATATCCAAAGGGGTAGTGCAATTGGATGGGACAACAGTAACAATAGTTGGAGTGATAAAAACTTGAGTCTTACTTTGCATGCATGCCCCAACGTTGTTGTTTTGCAAGATGTCTCGGTAATAGATCTTCCACCACTCTTTGCCCTATGTCTATCAAGGGATTTCACAACCAAGATTGGAGGTTACTTATCTGCTGATTGGTCACACATGTTGTTTAGAACAAGATATGGAACTAAATCCACAATCAAATCTGAGCCTATTGCAAACTTTCACATTGAGCCTCACACTCCAAGCCAAATCAATACCAATTGTTCAATGTTTGATCAAGAAGATTATCCAAGCACTGATGAAGCTGACACCAAGGTTGGAAGTATCCTAGATCTAACTCTTGATGAATGGGAAAACAAGGTGCATGCTTTTGATCCTTATCAAGAAATAGAAGAATCTGAGCTAGGAGTCTATTGCATGCATGAAGAAAATCAGCCTATCCCTAGCATCACCAAGCCAGACCATAAGGATGACAATGAGGTATGGCAGTTGTTTTTGATGGATCAAGGAGTAGACAAGGTGCAGGAGGGGAGCTATGCTTGTTTCACCTCAAGGAGTTAAGTATTATTCAGCTTTTAGATTTCAGTTTGCATGCTCTAATAACACTGCTGAATATGAAGCTTTGATACAAGGATTGCATTGGTCAATCAAGAGAGGAATAAAGAACTTGCAAGTCTTTGGTGACAGTGAGTTGATTGTCAACCAAGTTAAGGGGCATGCTTTGTCAAGAATGATCTACTCAAGTGCTATAAAAATAGGGTGTGGGACCTCATTGAAGATTTTGAGGGCTTTGGCATCAAATCCATTCCTAGAAAAGAGAACCAAGCTGTTGACAGGCTTGCAGCAGTTGGGGCAGCCTTTGACGTTGTTGAAAGCATCCAAAAAGACAAGGTACAACCAAACATCCATGTGATTGTAAGGCCTTCAGTGCCAGACAACAATGTAAGTTGGCAAGTGTTTGAAAATGATCAACAAATCATCCATTTCTTGCAAGAAGAGGCTGAGTTCTCAGCTAAAAATCAGGAAAAGTTGGAGCAGCAGTATGGTGACCAAGTGGTACAGCTGAGAACCAACAAAATACCAAAGGGACTTATTACTTTGGAGTCCATTTTCAATCCTAATGATCAGTTTAGGAAGGAGAAAGCAAACATCCAAGTCAAGGGAGAAGATTCAGTGTCCATCTTGGTGGAAGAAGGACAAATCACTCCAAATTGGTAAGATGACAACTGAACAAGAAAGGTATGAGTTCATACAACTTTGTCAAGAATTCCCTGATGTGTTTGCTTGGAGCTATGAAGATTTGAAAGGTTTCAATCCCGAGTTAGCTCAACACACCATTGAATTGGATCCAAGTACTAAACCCATCAGGAAAAAACAAAGGCAATCAATCCACACATGGAGCCTCTCATGAGAAAAGAATTGAATAAGTTGATAGAGTCAAGAATCATATTCCCTATCAAGCATTCTAGTTGGGTGGCCAACTTGGTTCTAGTTAGAAAGAAGAGTGGGGAAATCAGATTGTGTGTTGACTTCAGAGATTTGAATAGAGCATCTCTCAAGGATCATTATCCACTTCCTTCTATGGAGCAGATTTTACAAGTTTTTCTGGCTCTAAGAGGTTTTCATTACTTGATGGCTATTTGGGGTACAATCAGATTATGGTGAAAGAAGAAGATCAGTTCAAGACATCCTTTACAACCAAATGGGGAACTTATGCATACAGGAAAATGCCATTTGGGTTGTCCAACACTGAGCTACTTTCCAAAGGGCAATGGACATGGCGTTCAAGGATTTGATTAACAACATGGTGCTGATATATCTTGATGATATCACTATTTTTTCAAAAAATGTAGCAGACCATCTCTTTCATTTGAGACAAGTGTTCCAAAGGTGTAGAAGATTTGGAGTATCCTTGAATCCTAAAAAGTGTATTTTCTAGCCCATGAAGGAAAGCTCCTTGGCCACATTGTCTCCAAAGAAGGATTAGCAATTGATCCAGAAAGAGTTGAAGCCATAAGAGCACTACCATTGCCAAGCCACAAGAAGGCCCTTCAAAGTTTCTTGGGAGAATAAATTTTGTTCGGAGGTTTGTCCCAAATTTTGCAGCCCTAGTCAAGCCTATCACCAAGATGTTAAAGAAAAGCATGGCTTTCAAATGGATAGCAGAAGGAAAAGAAAGTTTTGAAGCAATCAAAGAAGCCATCTCTCAAGCCCCAACTCTCATTAACCTGATTTCTCCAAGGATTTCATCCTCTATGCATTTGGGGGTGATGATACTATTTCTGTAATTTTGGTACAACAGAACAAAAACAATGATGAGCAGCCAATTGCTTTCTTTAGCCAAATCCTAGAGGACTATGAGGTGAGATATTCTTTCATTGAGAAGCATGTTCTTGTAGTAATCAGGAGCTTGAAGAAATTCAAGCATCTAGTTTCAAACAACAAGGTTCAATTGTTGGTTTCTCATGTGGGAGTTAAAGACTTCCTCCTCAACAAAGACTGAATGAAAAGAGAGCAGGTTGGATTACTCATGTCATGGAGTATGACATTGAGATCAAAGTCACCAAGTTGGTCAGAGGAAAAGGATTGTGTGAGCAGCTGGTCTTGAACAAACACAAGGAAGCATGCAATGAGAAGGAGGTTGTTTTGGCGTTGCAAGACAGCCATGAGAAAGGAAGCACTCAAAAGGAAAATGATGGTGTCCTCACTCCTTGCTGGACCCAAGACATAATGCACTTCCTAAGCATAGGTCTATGCCCTCCAGAGATGAAAAAGACCAAAAGAAGACACTTCAGATTGTAGGTTGTCCCATATGCCCTTGTTGATGGTGTTTTGTTCGAAAGGATGTGAATGGAGTGCTGCTGAGATGCATTAGTACAAATCAGATTCATAGGGTGTTGGAAGAGTTCCATGGTGGATCAGCTGGTGGTCATTTTGCACCAAGAGTGACAGCTCTAAAGATCATGAGGGCTGGCTATTATTGGCCCAAGATTTTCAATGATTGTTATGCATGGATCAAGAGGTGCAAGAATTGTGCATTCTTCACGGGTAAGGAGAGGCTAGCTGCCCTTCCATTGCATCCAATTTCAGTTGACCAGCCATTCATGCAATGGGGTTTGGACTTCATTGGAGTCATTAATCCCAATTCAAGCCAAGGGCACAAATGGATTCTAACAGCAACAGATTACTTCACCAAGTGGACTGAAGTAGTAGCACTCAAGGAAGCAAATGAATCTAGCATCCTGGACTTCTATGAGGGAATAGCAACCAGATTTGGCATACCTGCTACAATAATATCAGATAATGCATTGGCATTCATTGGGTCCAAGGTAACTGAATGGGATGTCAAGAATGGGATCTACCTAAGCACTTCATCAAATTATTACCCTCAGGGTAATGGCCAGCTGAATCTACAAACAAGAACTTGTTAAGGATCATTAGGAGGACTCTTGATGAAAATCAGAGGTCTTGGCATACTAAGTTGAAATCAGCCTTATGGGCTGATAGGATAACTCCCAAAAGATCTACAGGTAACTCCCCATTCAAGCTTGTTTATGGAAGAGAGGCAATTTTGCCCATGTCACTTGAGTTGCCAACATTGGAACTCATGAAATAGTTGGAGTTGTTGGAGTTTGAGCCCATGGAGGTTAGATATGCAGAATTGATGGAGCTCCAAGAAATCAGAAATCAGGCATCCCAAGCAATGGAGAAGGATCAAGCTTTGATCAAGAAGACCTTTGATAGGAAGGCCAAGAATAGATCTTTCCAAGTTGGAGATCTAGTATTAAAATGGGATGCAGACAGAGAAAACCAGAAGGCATTCAAAATTTGATGCCATTTGGAGTGGCCCATACATAGTCACAAAGTGTAAGGACAGCAATGCTTTCAATTGTCTTCATTGGATGGTGAAGAACTATAGATTCCAGTCAATGGAATCCATCTAAAGCATTGCTACTAAAGGAAGTTCTCCACCTTGTACATATTAGCTTAGGTTTTCATTCCTCCAAGTGCTTGTGCACATTGTTTTACTATGTAGATTAGCTTTGCTTTCCCTAAGTGCTTTGGCACAAGCTTGTTGTTCCTGGAAATGTGTTTTGTAGGCCTTGCTCCAATCGGTGATGTTCCACCCTCCATCTTCCTCCTTGTAGTGTTCTAATCAGTTGGGGTACCAAGCAGAGAATTTGATGACTCCATGCCCAATGGATTGCTTCAGAAACTGGTAACTTCATCCAACAGGCAGATGACCCCTCTGAGTCACCAAAATTGTTATCCAAAATGTAGCCCCTTGCACATTTTGTGGCTAACTCCCTTCATTCTTCCCTCTCTTGTGCCTCAGTCATAATTTTTTTCTTTTCAAGCACTCAAGAATTTCTGGAAATGGCACCATTGGATAGATCTTTTCTCAGCTTTCCAAAAAGGTAAATTTTTCCTCCTAACTCCATGTATTTTTGAAGTTATGGCTCGGCGAGTTTTTGTGGGAAATTTTCCCTGGAAGGCCCGTAGCCAGGTGATAATATGGTGCCACGTGTCCTCGGAAGTGGTGGAGGTTAGAGGAAAACTTGGAATTTTACCAAGTGATTTGGAAAGTTTTCAAAAGGAATATTTCACCCGCAGGCCCGCCAACGAATGGATCGTGCCACGTGTCCAGGGGGAAAAATTTGAAAAAATGACTAAGTGTTGGTGCCATGGAAAAATCTCTGGGAAAGGCCCATGCCCAACCACATTGTGCCACGTGTCCTCAGTCCTGAGGTGGCGGAGCGCGGAGGTGAAGTTAAAATTTTGGCAAAATATTTTGTGAGGGCGCAAGGTCAAATTTTTCCCGTGGGGTCCGCATCCAATGGCCTCATGCCACGTGTCTCAAGACCCACGGACCACGGAGGAAGATTTGAAAATTTGGCGAAGTGTTTTTGCAAAATTCAAGAGGAAATTTCTGGCCCGCCCCCACGGCTAGTGAGATCAGGCCACGTGTCCACGGGGGTAGGACCGACAGCGGGCGCGGGGGAGATTGGGAATTTTTCCCAAAGGTAAGTGTGAAGAGAAGGGTTTTCCCTCAAGGCCTACGTCGAATGGGATCCCACCACGTGGCAATGGAGCTTTGGAATGTAGGGAAAATTTGGAAATTTTCCAAAGCAAAACAAAGGAAATTTCAAAAGGAAAAGTCTTCCCCCAAACGTGAACCAATGGCATCTTGCCACGTGTCCATGTGGTGGCAAAAAATGTAGGACAGGCCCGTAGGGAAAAAAGGGAAGTGGAAACCCATAGCCAATGGGGTTTTGCCACATGTCCAAGTCATAAAAATGGTCAAACAACGATGGAAAATTTAAAAGGAAATGCCCACGGTGAATCACATCATGCCACGTGTCCTCGAGTCATCGGCTTGGCGAGAGATTTTGAAAATTTTCCATGGCCAAAACAATGGAAAATGAAGCACGAAAGGCCCATCCAATCAAAACATGCCATGGCACCAAGAATGTGTGGAGTGCATGGGGATTTTTTTTGGGAAATTTTCCCAAATGCAAAAAGTGGAAAATTTCAAAAAAATTGCCCGCCAATCCATTTTGGCCTGTTTTGCCCTAAAATTTCAAATGGCCATAACTTTCGATCCAGAGCTTAGTTTTTCACGTTCTTTATATCAATGGAAATCTGGTGAAATTATCTATAAGATTCTGGGGTCAATTTTGTATTTTGATGGAGTTTGGAGAGAGAAAATTTAAAAACACCTCAGCACGTGGTCATGAACAAAATGACGTTTCAACCACCATTTTTAATGAAGAATGGCTCGCATTCTCTCCCAGCATGGTGGAAAATGTCAGGGAATGGACCTGTAAGGATGCCCATGCTATTTTATTGCATTTTTGTTGGTGGTTGAAGCTCTCCCATGTTTTCCCATGTTTCTCTCTCCTGGGGTTGTTTCTTGCACTTTGTAAAAGCCAGATTTGGCTCATTTTTGAAGGTTGAACATTTTTCATGTATTGCAGGCTCCCTCTTTCACTTTGAAAGTGATTTTGTGGAAAAACTAGACCTCTTCCAAGACTGCAACCTATTTTTTCCTCTCAGATGTTGTAATGCAAGTGTTTTTGATGTTGAAATGACAATGTAGGCTCTGTGAATGAGTTTTAATCCTTTGTTTGTGTTGTTTGATTCATTCTAACCTTCCATTACAGTTTATCAGTTTGTGCATGAATTTTTGTTGCATTTCCATGATTTGTGTCAATCTGCAGAAGCAAAAATGCTCACCACTCCTTTGGTGCATCACCTTATTAGCATTAGTTTCAGTTTTTTTGCATTCTCTATCTCTGTCCCCTTTGGAATTTAGAGTAGGATCTTGAATTCAAACCCTCTGTAACTTGCAAGTAATATACACGATCGAGAGGAGTTGAGGAACCACCTCTAATCTAGATATTCTTTTCGCATTTTTACAAGTCCCACACTTGGGGAAAGATTCAATGTTGTGCAATCACACTGGATGTCCAAAATGTCAAACTAGAAGTCCGATCAACATCCAGGTCTTTGCTGATTTGCACCAACAAAACTCTTTAGGAATATGCTTCCTATTTGAATATCTCTTTACCTATTTAAAACCTCAAACAAGCATTGCCTAATTATTTTTACTTTCTCTTCCATGTCTTTAAGCATATCAGGTACTATAACCACCCTATTTTTTGTCTCATCTTCACTAATAGGTGTCTAATATTTTATCTCGTACATTACCTCAAATGAATTCGTACTCAACGTTGAATGATGTAATTTTTTGTAAGAAAACTCAACCAATGATAATTAATCATCCCATTTGTAATTTTGATCCATATACTAAATCCTAAACATGTCTTCAAGAACTTGGTTCACCCTTTATGTTTGACCATCTATTTCCTGGTGATAAGAAATACTGAAATTCAATTTCATTCTTAAAGAATCTTGTAAGGTTTACCAAAACATTAATGTCATATAGGTATCTCAATCAAATATAATCTTCTCGAGCACTCTATGTAAATGAAAAACCTCTTCACTAAAACCAAGAAAGTCATCATTCAAATGCCTTGGAATGAATTGAACTACATTGGCTAGTTTATCCACAAGCACCAATATAACATCATATTTTCTCTTATAAATTGGAATTCCTTGAACAAAATCCATATTGATAACTTTCCACTTCCATTCGTAAGGTTCATGTGTGTACAACATCTCTACCGGATGCACGGGTTCAACTTTAACTCACTAATACTCCAAACATTTCAAAATGAAACTTGCAACATCCTTTTTAATACCTTATCAAACATATAATTATTTGAGGTCATCTAACATAATCATCACACTTGGGTGACCTAAATAAGGAACAAAGTGTGTTCCTCATCCAATACTAGGGTCTTTAATCGATCAAGGCTATGTACATATACTCTATCGTGAATCTAATAATTCCATCTCTATTATAGTAGTAGCCCTCATATCTACGATCTTAGTTATCAATATCTAACGCAGATTTGACCTTCCCATAAAAATTATCTAAAAATAACTTACTGAAAACTTATTTTTTAAAAGTATTCCTCATAACGACCATGGTTGTTAACAACTATATTATTCTTTTCCCTTGGTATAGCTTATCTCAAAATTAAATTCTCTTAAAAATTATAACCAATGTCATTATCGCACATTCAAGTTAGGTTGAGTGAAGATATACTACAATCTTGAATGATTTGTTCTAAACACAAAAGGCTTTCCCAAAAGTAAATGCATCCACATTTTTAAAAGCATGCTCTATAGTTGTGAGCTCATGTGGAGCATAATTCAATTCCCCTTGTCTAATGTTTCACGACTTATAAGCCATTAGTTGATTTTTCTGCATCAAAACACCTCTAAAACCTTCACATAATGCATTTGTAACAACAATTAATTCTCCATTAGGACCTGTAATTGTAAGAAATTGATGTAAATGTCAACTTATCCTTAAAAGTTGAAAATATTTATCACAACTTTTAATTCATACAAACTTCTTTCCTTTCTTCTGTAATGTTGTAATATGAATACTAATATTTGAAATTCCTTCTACAAACTTCTTGTAGTACCTTGTGAGTCCCATAAAAATAAAAACTTCACACATGTACCTAGGTATTGGCCACTCCATAATAGCCTTTATATTTTCTAAATCAACTGAAATTCCATCAGCTGAAATGATATGTCCTAGATAGTGTACTATTCTCTGAAAGAGGGATCATTTTAACAACTTTCCAAAAATATTGTGTTTTCACAATATTTACAATACTAGCTACAAGTGATGAATGTGTTCTTATTCTTTATATGAATAGATCAATATATCATCTAAGAAGACCAAAAAAATCAGGGTAGTCTCTGAACACACTATTCATCAAATTCATGAAATTTGTTGGTGTGTTTGTGAGTCCAAAAGGAAGAAATATGAACTTGCAATGATCACACCTCGTGTAAATATATTTTTTTGTATGTCACTTTCATTGATCCTTAATTAATGGTACCTATAGACAAAAATATATGCACTTGGGTACATTTCTAGGTCATAGAGCATACTAATATACATGACTCCTAAGCAAGGAAATTAGTAATTGACAATGTCTTTTGGGACTTTTGCTTTGTCTCTTATACTTTTATTGACCTTGCACACCCTACAACACTATTGGTATTTTACTAATTTATATTTTATGGCCTCAAACACTAGTGCTCAGGAAATTTTGTCCCTCCTAGGAACTCTTATCCCTTTCTCCCCTTTTTTACTCTTTTGGGTATCTTTTACTTTTTAGGCATATTTTATACTTTTGGGTCAGCCTTTTAGTTGTCAATTCTGAAATTCAAACAAGGGAATCATATATACATAGTTATAGATCTCAAATAAGGGGCCAAGAAAAAAACACTACATACTATCACCTAATATTGCATTCAAAGGCACAAGAGCATCACAAAGCATTCATCTAGCACATTCACTCAAGGGAAAAGGGTTGCATTCTTATGCATACAAAAAAAGGAGGGAAGTTCATTCTATTTCATCTCACACATTCTATACATTTGTTACATTCTAGATCTAGCTTACTATCATTGTGCAACTTGCACAAGGGAATCCTAGGGCATCATTACACACACTTTCACATAGAACTACATGGAGTCTGAAATATAGTGCAACACTCAATACTAATTTCACTCTTTGGGTGACCGTCAGGGTCAATTTGACTCCACATTCTGCATATTTTTTATTAGATTTGATGTGGTTTATGGACATGTGCAGGTGGAAAAATTTTCTTATAGTAGGTTACATGTATATTCAATGATGAAGGAGTGAAACCCAAGTGACAAACAATGACTAATAATGAATCTCCTCTTGCATATGAAAAATCATAACCTAAGCATCTGGGTAGACACTAGCGCTCAGATCTAGTAACTAGTACCAGGTGCTCCTATCCTCTCATGGGCACTTCTATCCCACATAGTTTCCTTTCTTGGAACCTCCACTAAGCATTAATGATGTTGTCTACATCATGTTCTAGTTATTCACCTACCCGATCACTTCCAATTTTCTCAAAATCATCTAAGTCCCTTTATCTCTCCTTCTTACTTAGGGTTTCATATTTATACAAGTTTGTTTTCTTGCGTATTTACTATACATTAGAATTTGTATATAATAGTTACTCTATAATTATATTTAATTCAATTTATACTAAATCATTTGGTAAACCCAACCACTCAAACCCTACCTTGCTTCTAGGAACTTTTAAAATTCTTCTCTCATGGTTTAGACTTATGAACCCTTTACCAATGAAGTTCTTCATGACCTCCAACCCCATATTGTTGAACATCCTCAAGATTTATATATCTTATTATTCATTGTTCATGAGGAAACCACTAACCTAGCCGAGCTTAACCATCATTCTCTAATAATAATTCTCTTCTTATTGTGACAAAACCTCCTCATTTACCATTCCACCCACCTCCACTATTCTTGATTCTATACCTACTCCTACCAATCATTTTACCCAGCCTATTATTACTCACACACACATCAAGTATCCTCTTCTAGAACCTAAAACCTAACTTATTTATACCAATATTTATAGCTCCAAATCCACATATTACAACAAGCTACTTCACATTCCTCTCCATCACTAGATTCCTCACTACTTCTTCAAACCCCTTTTTCACTTGCCATATATGCTTATCAACTTCCTCCTAATTTCATTACACCCAAGCTTCTTACCTTCAATGGCATAGAGAACCTTAGGAATATCTCTAATCTTTTCATGTGGCATGTCTTGACTATTCAAATGACTTTACATTACTAGCTAAACTATTTCCTAGCTTGTAAGATTATGTTATGTGTTGGTTCTATGATCTACCTGTTCACTCAATAACCTCTTTTACATACTTAGCCAATGCTTTCCTTGCACATTTTATATCAATATCAGAATCAAGATATCTTATGCAATACTTTATAAACTTAAACAAGGATCTAATGAGAGTCTAATAGACTATTTTTTGCATTATAAGAAAAATCTTGCTAAAATGCATATTACTACTAATTGACTCTGAATTATAAGATATCTTTATTCAAATTCTCCTACCTCCACTTCAGGAGAGTGTCATCTTTGAGACCTCTCCCTCCTTTGATCAACTATGCCATACACTCAAATTACGTGAAGGAAAATTTTAATCTATGGGAAATTGAAATACTATGATGTTCCTTCATCTTCATCTACTAACAAGTTTCAAGATAAATCTACTTTGAAACCATATCCTAAGCCCACTGAAGCTAAGGAAACTGTTAACATTATTTCCACTCTATACAAGCTTTGATTGCAACTTGTGTAGTGTACTTTTACTAAACTACCTTACACACCTCATCTTCTCTTACCACAACTTATCAAAAGCAATCTTATCACTCTTCCTCCACCACTCAATCTCAATCCTTCTCACCCTTGTGGCCATAACTATGATGAAAATGCACATTGTGACTACCACCAATGCATTGGGCATCACATTGATCATTGCTTTAAGCTTAAACATATAATTCAAGATCTTATTGATAACAATGCAATTGATCTCCCTGATCTATCTCATGCCAAACCAATCAATGATAATCAAAAGCTAAAAAATTTCAATGACCCTCTACCAAAGCATTAAAAAAAAGCTACATATTCTATGGCAAACCATACAAGTCATTTTGTTCCACCTCCTTCATTAGGGCCTCTTGAATTTATATTTTCTTCTACTGATGTGCCACCGCTTATTATCACATTCTCAAATCATGATTATCACTCTAAATATACTTATGATTTATTGCATATCAATGCCTCTATTGGTTCTTATACTATCAACAATACTATGATCCATGCATTGGCTATTACCAATGTATGCTCCATGACACTCCTCATAGCTATCCAATTTCTAATGTTTATTATCACATTTATGTTTCCTAATTCTTATGGTCATGTCAAGCTTCCCATTACAGTTGGGCCCCTCACCATGCTTGTACCATTCGTCATTACATCTTCAATAAAAGCTTGTGACATGCTCTTAGGTCTCCCTAATGCCAAAGACATCCCATCCATGTACCAATTATGTCTCAATCTCATCCATAACAAATAAATTTTCACCATTAAAGGTATTCCACCATGCACATTATTGCCTCAACCCACTCTTGTTAATATCTATGCACCAATCATAACATCTAGGCCTTCTACATCTCTCAAGTCTAAAGTTACTTCTACACCTATTTATCCTATTCATGCATGGTTTACATAACAAACTTATCATAATTATTGGTCCATTAGTCCACCTCATTGGTCTAAGTCCCCTATCATTATTGGATGTGCCCTTATCCAGGATGCCCATTCTCATAAGAATTATTTTCCTTTTTCACCTCATCAACCTATTAGTCCCCATCGATGGCCCTAATCCTCCACTTGGGTAGCCCCTTCCTATAGGTATTCTCTACCTCCTTTACCACATCAGTCTCCTTCACGTGCACATAGTTACTCTCCTACATCACTAACCTTAGATCATTGTCACATGCCTTTTTCTCCTCAAATATTAGGTAAGGGCCCTCTCCCTTCACTATTGCTATATGGTATTATATCCCTCACACACTTGGGGGCATCGTGCTTTATTCCCCCTCCATTACTATTAATTGTCTCTCATGTCTACTACAAGACTTCATGCTCCATGCTTCATGATTAATATTTCTCAACACTCCTACATCTTTGGTACACACATTGTACCATCATTTCTTGATGACACACTCTAGTGCTATGGTTCACACTTGACTGTTGAGGGAACAATTCATCAATAAACCTCACATCATACACATTTCATGCTCATCACTCTTGAGAACAAGCTTTGGTTTGACATGAAAAAATTAAGATGATTAGAGAAAGAAAATCTTCATGATACATCTTTTCTAGCGTCTAATCTCACAAAACAAACTCATTTCCTAATGACGCACTCTACATTTGTGGTTTATTCTTGACTATTGAGGAGCATTTAGAAATGAGCCTCATCTCATACACATCGACTAGGGGGCAATGTTGATCCTGTCATCTACACATCTTCCATATCACACCATCAAACTCATGTAGCATTTTCATATCTTGGTTGTACTTTTGTTTTCTTATACTACTTACATGTTACACTTTACTTACTATGCTAGACAAATTCTTAGTATGTCATTCTATTTTTCTATAAAAACATGCACATTCACTTGGTATCTTGAGGTGAATGCAGGACATATTATAGATACATACACAATGCAAGATGTTTGACACATATCTTTACCAGTCCTCACCGAGGCTCTTGTGGGAATCTACTTTTACAACTATCATACTTTGAACATTATAGGTTTCTATCATTGACATTACTTACTATTTACAATCACTATTACTCTATTTATCATTGATTTATACATGCTTTGACATACTATCTATCTTCCTAACATACTAATGGGTGTTTCATGTGTAGCATTTGTCTTAAAATATATATAATACCATGGTTATTTTCCACTTTTTCTTACTACTTTCTTACTACATTATGCTAATGTTTGTGGGAGTTACCGTATGTATTGCTTGTTCATTGTATGTTTTTGGCCTTTTCATTCCCGATTGTCTTGTGAAATTGTGAGAGATGTTCCATGTTTGAAACCCATTTTTTGCGGTCCATTTTATCTACTTAGTTTCTAGTTACATTATCTTCTATTGCATGCTATATTTTATACTAACACTTGTTACTAGTCCATATTATTTTCACGTGCCTTGGTTTCTACCATGCACATCCCCTACCCCTTACAGATATCCACACATAGATTTACATATTAGTATCGGGACCTCTCCTTTGGACTTAATTCTCCTACAATCATCACATACACCTAAAACAAGGGGGATCTATTGGGTGAACAAATCACCTCTACAATAGCTTATAGCTACTGTAATACAACAAAACAAAATAAAAAAACATAGGAACACAATTATAGATTGGTCCAAAATCATACATGGGTACAAAACACAGAGCAAAAACTAGCACTCAAACCTAGACAATAGCAAGGTGGGTTCTTTTTCATGGGAAAAATAGTCAATTTCTCAAATTAGCACAATCTCCAATAGTTTTTAGATTATTTCTATAGTAGCACGCACTTGCCTCCAGATTACAAAATTATGTTTATCAAGTATAGTTTAGTACAATAGGAATAAATCAAAACAAATAAGGACTAATCAAAACAAATCAGAACAATTGGAACAAATCGGGATGTACCATCTATAGTGGTGATTATTTGGGAAGCGTTATGGAAGGAGAGTAAAACTATACCTCTCTCCCCAATACTCTTCTCTTGGTGTGAGATCACCCAAAAACTCACACTTGGCATGATATCACCCAAAAACTCACTCTTGGTGTGATATTTCCCAAAAACTCACTCTTGGCATGAGATGACCCAAAAACCTCACCATCAGCATTCAAATCCAACATCTCCAAGTAAATTAGACAATTTTTCTATCTTTTACACTCTTACACATCAGGTGCACACTTTCCTTTTACATACTTTCACACTTTTACTTTACTTATGGACATGTTTCTTTGATTTCTCATATATAAAACTTTGACTACTCTTTCACTCTTCTTTTACATTTTTATCCTTAATATGCAAAAAGGAGAAGCTCACATAAGAAAAAAACACACTACTACACACGTGCTTCATCCCTAGGGTCCACATTCCTTTCCTAGCATCCATGTTTCACATTGCAATCATTTCACGCTTCACTTTCCACTCGGCACGCTATCGACAACAATATTCTCTACAGGATCATAAGGTACACATCTTCTATCTACTTTATGCTATCAAGTACATTCACTCAACAACATAAAGTGGGGGCAAAATGTAGACACAAAATCCATACACTTGGGTAAATTTCTAGGTCCTAGAGCATACTAATATATACATGATTCCTAAGAAAGAAAATTAGTAATTGAAAATGTATTTTGGGCCTTTTTCTTTTTCTCTTCTCTTCTATCAACCTTACACACCCTACATCCATATCGGTATTTTACTGATATATCTTTATGGCCTCAGACATTGGTGCCTAGTTAGGACACTAACACCTAGGTGCTCTTGTCCCTCCTTAGTGCTCCTAACCCTTTCTCCCCTTTTCTTACTCTTTTGGGTCTCTTTTACTTCTTAGGAATATTTTATAATTTTGGGTTGGCCTTTCAGTTTTAAATTATGAAATTCAAACAAAGGAATCATATATACATAGTTATAGCTCTCAAATAAAGGGCCAAACACTAAGCATTACATACTATCACCTAAGCTTGCATTAAAAGGAACAAGAGAATCAAAAAACATCCATCTAGCACATTCACTCAAGGGACAAGGGATGCATTCTTCTACATACACAACTTATGAGGGTAAGTTCATTCTATTTCATCTCACACATTCTATACAATTTTTACATTCTAGATCTAGTCTTATCATTGTGAAACTTTCACAAGGGCATCCTAGGGCATCATTATAAACACTTTCAAACATAACTACATGGAGTCTAAAATGTAGTGTAGCGCTTGGTACTAAGTTCACTCTTCGGGTGACCGCGAGGCTCATTTGACTCCCATTTTGCATATTTTTAAATTAGACTTTATGTGGTTAATGGACATGTGCAGTAAACACATTGTCTTGTAGGTTAGAGGTACATTTAGAAATCAAGGAGTGAAATCAAAGTGAAAACAAGTACCAATAATGAAGCTCCTCTTGCACATAAAGAATGAGAACCTAAGCATATGGGTACAAACTAGTGCCCAAATCCACTCACTAGCACCCAAGTGCTCCTATCCTCATGTGGGTTCTTCTATCCTACATAGTTTTGTGTCTCGAAACCTCCAACGAGAATTAACAATGTTTTCTATAGTATGTTCTAGCTATTCAACTTACTAGATCACTTCCAATTTGCTTAAAAATAAGTTAATCCCTTTTACTTCTCCTTCTTGTTTAGGGTTTCATATTTATGCTTGATTGTTTTCTTACATATTTCACTTGTACATTAGCATTTATATATCATTCACTATAGTAGTTACTCTACAATTATATTTAATTCATTTTATATTAAATTAGTATCCTAATCTTAAATCAAAATTTAAAAATCTGGTTGATCCTCAAATTTGATCAAAATGATCATCAATGTGTAGTAGTGGATACCTACGCTTTATTGTTTCCTTGTTTAAAATCATGTATTCTATGTAGAGTCTAAGTCTATCCTTATTTTTCACGTAACAATTGGTAATCCCCAATGTGAAATGATATGATGAATTAATCCTTTATTTTTCAACTCTTGAAATTTCCCTTACAACTCAAACAACATAGTAGTATTCATTTAATATGACACTTTAGACTTAGGTTCTAATATAAAAATAATGTATATATAGAAAAAAAAATCTCTATGTAGTGGAAGTCCTGGTAATTCATTAATAAATACTTCACTAAAATCTTGAAGGTAAGGGTAATCCTCTAGTGTAGGTTCTTTCTCTCTACCTACATCATCAATGCATACTGTAAACATAATGAATCCCTTTTTATGTGATTTTTTCAACTACATAGTTGAAATTTTCCTCAAATTACTAAATTTCATAATTCCTTGAAAACTCAAGTACTTTCTATTGTATCAACTTGGCATGTCACACTGTCTTATAAAAATAGTCCATTGTAATATGATGTTGTCATAATCAATTTACTCCCAAAATAAAGTCGTATGATCTCAAGGGTGCAACATATAAGTTGACTTTATAGAGACCCTAAAATATCATATTACACATTCTAAACCTCTGAAATCATCATGTAATTACTTCACAATACATTACGATCATTTTCAACCACTTTTGATATATTACACTATTTTATGACCTTTTATGGCATTTTATGACATTGTCCTTCAACCCCTATTCATTACCATCACTCACACATGGTCTCAAATTATTAAATATTCATACTATGAACCTTACTACACTCATGTCCTATTATTAGGATTAATTGATTAATTATATCACTCTTATTATTAATCCCCTATCCCATCAACTAATTTTATTAGCTAATTTAATATCAAAATAATTAAATAAATCCTACATTATCCATTTATATCTGACCCTTATCCACTTTCACTTCTCAAATCATGAATTTGAGTTAACTCGAGCAAAACAAATCAATTGAATATATCAAGAGGACAAAATTATATTAAATCAAACCATGCATTTGAATTAACTAAACATATCTCTCTTAAAGCATGGCATTCTAAAATAAATAAAATCACTCCAAAAGCTAAAAGTCACATCACTTTTTTGGGTGAATAAAACAAAAGACATGAATTTAATATTTCAATGCAAAAGCTAAAAATATACAAAATCATGTGTAACCTTTTCCAACTCAAAATAACTCATCCATGCAAGCTCAAATCAATGATTCAAATCCTTAATTAAATTAGAAATGCAATTAAACAATTCAATCATGCTTCAGTTAACTTCATATTAGACAAGTTAATCACACAAATCAAGGATTTGGGATTCTCTTCTCTCATCTATAAATAATTACTCATTCTTATCAATTTATCATATTTATAAGCTTTGAAATTTACATTGTTACTGCGTTGGATTATGATTGAATCTCACAGAGAGTTATAGTATCCATTTCATCATGAATCTACAATCATATTAGTCATTTAATCAATTTTCTTATAGCTAATCTATTTCCATTCGGAACATCTTTGGAGCATTCACAAACAAATTTGATCAAGATATTCAATAAGCTTAGTGGTTCATTCCAAGATTCAACAATCCCATTCGAGGTTGCAAGGAGATAAGAAGAAGGATATGGTTTGCTTTTATTTGTTTTGTTTGTTTTGTTTTGTAGTATTTATCTTGTATACATTTCTGAAACGCCCTAAGAGGGACCAAAACCCACATCCTTTTCATTTATTCATCATTTTCTATGAAATTAACATTGTTTTTGTGTTCTTCTTGTTATTTTAGAATCACTGACCATTTTCCAAGGCTTTTTCATGGAGAAAATTGTGAGTATTTTTAAAAACCCATCCAACCTGGGCATGTTTTGAACTTTTTTATGCAACTACAAGTTATCTCGTACTACCTTAATATAATAACATGTAATTTATAATAATGTCTTATTAATTACACTATCATCTTCTTGCTTGTGCTATATCATCTCTTTGTATGCGTACCATCTTATCATTACACTACACTACCATATTCTTGTGTGCGCTACCATCTTACTGCTCACACTACCTTCTTATTGTTTACACTACTATATTATTTCATACACTACTTGATCTTACTATCTCGCCTTGCCATCTTCTTCTTACGTGCGCTACCATATTATTTCTTGCACTACCATTATGTTGGTTGCACTAGCATCCTAGTATGTGCACTAGCATTCTATGGTAATTTTTCATCTTATTTTCAAATTTTCCAAAGATCTTCTTTTTATGTTATTTTTATATTTTCTTTGTGCTTTAGACTCTAAATTTGTAGATTACTTAGTTATAACAATTATTACATCTTAAATCTTTGTTAATATATATTTTTTTATTTTGATCAAAGCCACATATGCTCTTTTATCACACTCTTGAGAGATCTTGAAAATTAGAAATGGCCATGGTCATTTGTTTTCTTTTAATATCGTGTTTACAAGAAAACCACTAATCGATTTTTGTTCGGGGCCACATCATTTGGAAATCTTATTAAATAAAACATCAAACTACTAATATCCTCGTATGTAGGTTTCCTTTGTCAAATAAAATTCAATTTTTTGTCTAAATTTTAATAGACAAAACATTGTCATTGTAGGTTTGGATAAGGGTTAATACCTATCCACTTAACAATGGGAAGTACAATGGCATAATGCTAAAGTTCATTGTGAGGAGTACTTGTACGATATAAAATCAACACGTGACCTTCTTCACACCCGACCTCTCAAGGTCATGCCGAGACAACCAGTGTAGAATGGGAGTGGATGTGAATGTGATGGTGGTAATCAAGCTAATTGGGAAATCTTATGTCTTTAACATGTAATATTAGGATCTGTGAGTCTAAAGAAAAGAATGATCTTCTAACCTGAAGCGTTGTGATGGATCGATTTGATATGATAGCTTCTCATAGAATCCAATCAATTTCGAGATCTATCGAGATTTGGTTTATTGGTTGTTTAACATGTGGAAAGTGACCTACGGGCACCTCGTATGGATTTCTAGACAAGGTCATGGAAGTGAAAACGAGAGACATAGTGGAGCCACAGGGACTATGGGATACTTTCCAATCTATTCCAGAAAGTCTTAGCTTGATCGGTTGTTATGTTTAGTAAGGAAAGTTGTGCAATAATTTCATGTGGAAGTGATGAAAATCTTAATACTAATGTATGCAAACAAGTATCAATATCTAATTATTCAGCATGCCCATTGGGTTATGGGACCTAAGGATCATAACCAAAGACTTGTGGAGGTTGTGGCCCTTGTATGGTCATGCGCATGTAATCAAACCCTATTTCTAGGAGTAGTCCAATAATCATAGGATTGATTAGCAATGATGTTTAGTGTGTTTATTTGTTCTATTTTCTCAGCAAAAGTTGTAAGTGTGTGTAGAACTAGTTAAACACAAGCTTGTATCAATGTCAGTTATCAATTCCGCCCGTTGGGTTGTGGGACCAAGGGATCACAACTGTACATCTTCTCTTGTTATGGACCATTGATGGTCATGCAAAATGAATTGAAATGATTTTAATAAGAAAACTAACTATCAAAGGAAACCTAATCTATGTTTTTGTTGTTTTTACATTATAACAGAACAAAGCAATGAAATCAAACTAATCTAATGAAAGCAAATGTTTTTGATCTTTTCTGTTTTTAAACAATGTGTCTAATCTAATAAACAAACTAAATACAAGTAATCAACCGGATGTAGCTAATTAATTGTGTAGATATGTGAATCTAAACCTAAAACAAATAACCTAATTTAATCAAAACCCTTCAAACCCTACCTCAGAAGTGAAGAACAAATCATAACCCTAGAAGAGCTATTGTTCCCCACAACTTCCCTGGTAATGTCAAAGAGAAAACCTTCTAATGATTTGATCTACTTGTGATTTCCTAACTAACTGAAATGAACAATTTTACTACTCTATTTGATATGTAATTGAAACTAGTGATTTGAAATTGAAAATTTGACAAATAAAGAAAACAAACACACAATTCCAACATGGATAAGCAAGGCTTTGTCAAATCTGGTTGTATTCGTATCTATCCCTTCTATTTTTTTCCTTTCTTTCTCCGAGTGTTCATATGAGTCCAAGGGATTGGGAATGCAAGAACAATAGTAGGAGGATGATGCTTGAGCAATGGTAGCTTGAAGGTAGTCTAGATGCAATGCAAGTAGAAGAGAGATATGAGCTTGGCTATGCAATTCCTAGCAAGATTGTGGCAACAATACAATACAAGATACATAAAAATTCTCAGGCCTTTCGCTTGAACACAAGCATGGAATATATAAGAATTGGGGTTGGGATGTTCCTTCATGCACAAGGCAAGAAGAGGAAATTCCAACTAACTAAATCACATGTAAAAATAGAAGAGGGAAGGAGAACCAAACAATCAAAACTATTTTTATAAAATTTAGCTCACGCATGTATCCTAAAAGTGAAGTTAAGTAAATCGTCACATGTTAAAACACACATGATGGAATCTATAAAAATTGGTCATGACCATCGTCCCTACACAAGGTGGTGATTGCAAAGACCGCCACTTTTCCCCGGGCGCGCTTTCAAAACCACCGCCAAGGTAGGGCGACAATCCTAGCACTAAAGGCCGAACATATACGTAAAGAAGCGGAAGCTAGAAAAAAGTGCGGTAAGGCTAAGTAAGGATGTCTAAGCTACAAATATACACTGTGAATGGGTTTTAGAGCTCAAACACCTTCTTGAAAGGACTTGAATCATCATTGGGGACTTTTGTAACTATTTTCTAACAATGTAGCACATGTAATTTTGGGTGTGTACAGGACTTCCCAAGAACCCAAAAGTAGTTGGCACATTGAGAGGACCAACCAATGAAATGGGTAGTGCCCCTTTCTAATTGAGTAGTATCACCTGTGAGGAAAACCAAACGTTGTTTATGGTAATGACCCCATTTTGATTGATTGATAGGTATAGTCTGTATTCAAAAAAATTCTAGTGCACGTACTCATTATGACAATTATTGATGAGATAATATTTTCCAAATTCCTATGAATCTTAACAAATGGGGCCAAAAAAATTCCATTAGTATTTAGACTTTTAGTTTAAAACAATTTGTGTTCCACATCTCATATCATCCAAATCCAATTCAATTCAAAAATCAGCTATAAAAAAACAAGAAAATATTATCCCTTCAATCCCAAAATTAAAATTAAAATATGTTCAAACCAAATCAAATTTTGATCATTCAAAATCATCCTATAAAGTCTTATCTTTTAGATATTCACTTTATCCAAATTTAAGCAAATCTAAATCCTATCAAAATCTTATCTTTTGGATATTCACTTTATCCAAATTTAAGCATATCAATCTTATCAATCAAAGTCCTATATTTTCAATATTCACTTTATTGAAAGTAAAGAAAATCATAATCAGTCTGATCAGACATAAACTAAACCCTATCCAATCAATCAAAGCCTTATACTTTGAATATTCATTTTATTCATAACCGAGCAAATCCCAATCACCATAACAAACTTTCAAATCAATCATACCAAATAATTAATTTTGGATATTCACTTTATCGAAGTATAAGCACATCCAACTTTATCACACCTTATACATTGAATATTCTCTTTATTCATGTACTAAGTAAATAAAAACCAAATCAAAACCTTATATGTTGGATATTCACTTTATTCACGTATTAAGTAAACCAAATAAAATCAAATTAAATCAGGAGTCTTATAATTTGATATTCACTTTATCCAAGTTTAAGCATATCAAATTACACCCAATTCAAGTCTTATACTTTGGATATTCATTTTATCCACATTTAAGAAAATATTTCATAAAATTAGTCATAACATACTTTGAAGTCAATCACAAATCGAATCAAAATTATAATATCAATCTATTCGATCTGAAACACAGTATTAACCTTTGATCAAATCAAACACTAGTTTCACTAAACATGTTTTCAATTCAACAACGAAAAACCAATCGACATCATCTTTTGAGCTTAAATTTATCAAACCTCTATCAAGCTTATCAAGTCACAAACCACCTTTTTACTTTTAGTTTTTACCTTTAGTACAATGGTGAGCCCACACAACACATCGAACGAAGATTTATTAGAAAAAAATCATAGGATGTCAAAAAAATATCTCATATGGATTTCCAAGTCAATGAAAAATAAAATAAACAACTAATTGATACATGCCTAGAATTCACCGGTAAACACACAGCACACTAGCACATCACTCACCTAGACCGAGTGTTCACCCGAAGCGCGCAAAGGTACCAGTGCCCCTCTTACGCTTTTGTTGTAGGATGTTAGCATGATGAAGACTTACAGAATTCATATCTATGTCTAATATATCATTCTATAGTGCATGTTCAGATCTAGATCTTAAAGTATCATGAATCAGACAATAATCATAATGAGAACATTCATACAATGTAATAAAATATAACCATGATCAACACCTTGATTTAGTCAATAACCTCCATTATATTAAATGTAGTAATACACATAAGCTTATTACAATAGATAATACCATAGTTTATGCAGCATCAGATTTAGCAGCATAACCTCACAATAACTCAATTCACACACACACACACACACACACATCTCTATGCTACATAGTTCACTACATATATAAGGGTAGGTACTTTCCCTTCACTTCTTATCTAATCCCAAAATAGGTTGCATGCTATTATTATCCATGCGCTGTTACAAAAATAGCCACACATGCAAGTGCACTAATAATAGACTACTTTTAGGTAACTACCAGTAGAAGATCTATTCTCAGCCTAAATCCATGCAAATCACTTCATAGTCGATCCTTCAAAATATCCAATGCATTTCATGCAAATCTTTGACTAGTTTGTGTGCTCCACACACTATCTCCAAAAATATATCCTCATCGTGAAAATGGCTAAGTCCCAAATATGTCTCTCTTCTTCATGCGCAATCCTTTCCGATCCTCCCGTGCCTTTGAATGTTCTCTTCTCTTCTGCGTGAAACTTTTACATGTCCTTCACTAAGTGCTAGATTCTAACTAACGAACATTACCCCACACTAATTGCATTGTCACCCCGAAAATGGTTGTCTCCAAAAATGAATCAAAGAATGTGAATAAAGAGATAGAAATAATTTTGATGAATAAAAGAATGTATTTACCCTACCGTGTCTTCTACTTCAACCTGAAGAATTAGTTCGGATATTCTTCTTTTATTTCCACCTCTAAATTATGCCAATCATTAAGTGCGGCTTATGTCGCTTTCTCTAGATATCCACTGCAATTGACTCTAATTCATCCTTTGTAATCTCTCCCTTCTCATTCTGTAAGACCAACAAAATGTTGGACATTGCAGTCATTCTTCCCTCTAACAAGTCCATCTTTTGTGCGATGAGTTTCCTAAGCTCATCCAACCTTTCCTTGTGTGGTTCTTAAGTTATTGTAAGGGCCTCACACTTTTCTTAACAAGAGCTAACCATTATGCGTAGCCCAAGGTCTCATCTTTCATGGCCTTCAGGACTTCACTATCTTCTAAAATGGTCCTGGTTCTTATAACTACTTCTAGGGCTGTACAAATATTCAGTGTTTGATCTGCTTTCTTTAGTTCCTCCTGCAATCTCTAAAGTAACCCCTCATATGATGCAATCTTCCACATCACTAAAGCCTTTTCTTTCTCTACTTCCTATGTTGGATCCTTTGTCATTGGCATGCGCAGAGGTTCATCTTCAAGCACTAAGTCCACCAAGGTACTTACATAATGCATTTCTAAAGGAAACGTCTTGGGTACCTTTGGCTCTAAGTGTGGCTTTGCTTTCATGATATTATCCCCAACTTCCTCTACCATGCTGATGAAAACAATGTTCTTCTTTTGTGCCAAGTATTTCTCTTGATTTAGGTGCGCATTTTTCATCCTTATTCTTGATCTCCTCCCTCAGCACCCTAATTGTTACAGCCTTATCCATATTCTTCCTTGACACCTCTGTTGATACTTTCACCAAATCATTTCTCACTTTTTCATTTGACATAACAATAGGCTTGATTATTATGTGTCTTGCCTAAGGTGTCTTCTTTAACCTCCTTAATACACATGACTCCTCACACACATCAAAGTCTGGTTCATTCATGTGTGTGTGCATCGACCATGACAACTGCTTCCTTGTGCACATGGTTTCCATCTCTTCATCCATCATTTCCCAACCATATGACTCCTTTTATGTCATTATGATCTTTAAAATGGGCACGGACAATTTTACCTATGTCCTTGGTGTAGCCCATGGTTGGTGGAACATATTCCCCACTTTTTCTCTTTGTTCTTGGCCCCTTAAGAACTTAGGCTTCAAGATTCGGAGCTTGTTCTATTATGTCCTAAGCATTCTTGGTTGTTGTCTCATCTGCTTCCTTTTCTCCCTCTTCTCCATCCTTCATTTCTTCTTCCTTTGGTTCTTCCATGTTCTTTGGAGGTGTAGGGGAATTGGGCACGCTTTCCTCAGACTCTTCCACCTCCTCATTCAACTTCAACTTCCTTCTTCTTTCTCAATTGTCTCCTTCTGTGGAGAGAGTCGAGGTGATCTACGCACTGATTGTGGAGTAGCACCTTGGGTCCTTGTTCTCCTAAATACTCTTTTAAAGTGGTGCTCTCCTTGTACCGCATCTAGGTCCTCATCATTTGCTTCTTTTGGCTAAGGTGGCTATGCTCCAAACCACCACTATCTTCATGCTCTTCTTCTTCATCGTCTACTTGAATTGTTTCTATGGGCTTAGGCACTGGAAAATTATCCATTGTATGCTTACCTTTTACTGGCCCAGGGAGCGCAAACTCATTCTCCACATACTTAGTGTTCTCCAGCTTGGGCTTGAGTTTTATGTACACAAGCACTGCTCTGGTGTCCCCAACTACTAAGCTTATAAGATTCATGCCTATAATATCTAAGATGATCCTCTCAATGTAGGCATTCCGCTTTGGATATACATACTTCTTTCTTAGAGTGTGGTAGTCACAATCTACCTTGTCTGCATTGAAGGTTAAGTAGCACACATCTGAAAATTGGTGAACTAATGCCTAGAAATACCTTGTTGTGAAGGCATATGATAGTTTGCACCATGGGCTCCAAGCCCCATCCTTCATCATAAATCACATGAAGCAAAAATGTTGGTAAACTTCAAACTGAATTACCTTACCCACCACCAAATGCAACTCCTTGGGCATGTGCCACTCTTCTTCAAATGCTACACAAATTCTATCATACCACTTCTCTGCCCTCTACTTAAATGGTCCGCTCATTGATCCATCGGATAATTACTTGCCAAATATTTCTGTAGGTGACTTGTGTTCCATGGGGTACTCTCAAATCTTCTCCTTTGGCCCATCGGACTCCAATCTCCATATACACCAAATACGATAAAACAATGCAAAAACTTATTGTCACTTTTACGTGCTTCTTCAATGATTGTCTTTGCTATGTGATCGGAAATATTGTAGACCACTCCTTTAAACATCTTGTTTGCAATGTGCAACACTTTTTGTTTACTGCGATCACCTTTCTTGCTCATTCAAATTTTTTAACACCAAGTGTGTAGCTTCTTCCCCCAACTATTGAGTACTTCTTCAACTGCTGATTTCCATGCTGCGTAGACCTTTGGTATACCCCAACTCCTTCCTTGTCTCCGTGATTGCAGCCTTATCGCTTAAATTGCTCTCTAGATCCACTCTTGAGGGCCTTACTCCTATTACTATTGAAATCAAGGCATTGTGATTCTTACCCTCCATCCAACAAAGTAGAAGATGTCCTTATGGACTCTGCTCATCACCACCAATACAATGGTTCATAATTTCCAAAGTATGGCAGCTTGTACAATTGGTAGACTCAATTTGCTTTAATAACTTTTCACCATCGTCATCATACACCGACATATCTTCCTTTGTGCACTTGTTCATTTTTGTCTCAAAACCCATTGAGATCCTTCTTAGTATCGATGTTAGATGGTTGTAATTGCTGATTTTACATTGGTGGATGTTGGAATCCCATTCTTGTCCCACAATCACACCTTCTAGATACTACATTTCAGAAATTACTCTCTAGAGCAATTTCTTCTTCCACTTCGACCTTCTTCTTCCCTTTTACCACTCTTCTTCAAATGCTTCACAAATTCTATCATACCACTTCTTGCCCTCTACTTAAATGGTCCGCTCATTGATCCATCGGATAATTACTTGCCAAATATTTCTCGCAGTGACTTGTGTTCCATAGGGTACTCTCAAATCTTCTCCTTTGGCCCATCGGGCACTCCAATCTCCATATACACCAAATATGATAAAACAATGCAAAAACTTATTGTCACTTTTCTCGTGCTTCTTCAATGATTGTCTTTGCTATGTGATCGGCAATATTGTAGACCACTCCTTTAAACATCTTGTTTGCAATGTGCAGCCACTTTTTGTTTACTCGCGACCACCTGTCTTGCTCATTCAAATTTTTCACCAAGTGTGTAGCTTCTGAACTATTGAGTACTTCTTCAATGCTTTTTTTTCCATGCTGCGCGTAGACCTTTGGTATACTCCCAACTCCTTCCTTGTCTCCGGGATTGCAGCCTTATCGCTTAAATTGCTCTCTAGATCCACTCTTGAGGGCCTTACTCCTATTACTATTGAAATCAAGGCAGCTATGATTCTTACCTCCATCCAACAAAGTAGAAGATGTCCTCATGGACTCTGCTCATCAGCCACCAATACAATGGTTCATAATTTCCAAAGTATGGCAGCTTGTACAATTGGTAGACTCCAATTTGCTTTAATAACTTTTCACCATCGTCATCATACACCGACATATCTTCATTGTGCACTTGTTCATTTTTGTCTCAAAAACCCATTGAGATCCTTCTTAGTATCTCGATGTTAGATGGTTGTAATTGCTGATTTTACATTGGTGGATGTTGGAATCCCATTCTTGTCCCACAATCACACCTTCTAGATACTACATTTCTGAAAAAATTACTCTCTAGAGCAATTTCTTCTTCCACTTCGACCTTCTTCTTCCCTTTTACCACTCTTCTTCAAATCTTTGCACAAATTCTATCATACCACTTCTCTCCCCTCTACTTAAATGGTCCGCTCATTGATCCATCGGATAATTACTTGCCAAATATTTCTGCGGGTGACTTGTGTTCCATAGGGTACTCTCAAATCTTCTCCTTTGGCCCATCGGGCACTCCAATCTCCATATACACCAAATACGATAAAACAATGCAAAAACTTATTGTCACTTTTCACTTGCTTCTTCAATGATTGTCTTTACTATGTGATCCGCAATATTGTAGACCACTCCTTTAAACATCTTGTTTTGCAATGTGCAGCCACTTTTTGTTTACTGCGACCACATCTTGCTCATTCAAATTTTTCGCCAAGTGTGTAGCTTCCCTGAACTATTGAGTACTTCTTCAATCTGTGATTTCCATGCTGCGTAGACCTTTGGTATACCCCAACTCCTTCCTTGTCTCTAGGATTGCAGCCTTATCAGTTAAATTGCTCTCTAGATCCACTCTTGAGGGCCTTACTCCTATTACTATTGAAATCAAGGCAGCTGTGATTCTTACCCTCCATCCAACAAAGTAGAAGATGTCCTCATGGACTCTGCTCATCCACCGATACAATGGTTCATAATTTCCAAAGTATGGCAGCTTGTATAATTGGTAGACTCCAATTTGCTTTAATAACTTTTCACCAACGTCATCATACACCGACATATCTTCTGTTGTGCACTTGTTCATTTTTGTCTCAAAAACCCATTGAGATCCTTCTTAGTATCGATGTTAGATGGTTGTAATTGCTGATTTTACATTGGTGGATGTTGGAATCCCATTCTTGTCCCACAATCACACCTTCTAAATACTACATTTCTGAGAAATTACTCTCGAGAGCAATTTCTTCTTCCACTTCGACCTTCTTCTTCCCTTTTACTCCTATTGTGGGTACTTTCTTCGGTGCCATCTGAAAAATATCTCTTTTCTTCCCTCTGTAATTAAGAAATTCAAAACCCTAGTTCAAATCTTCGTGCCCTAGTGGAAATCATGTGCCCTAGCTCATTTTTTATGCGTCTACTTTGTTCAAACCCTTCACCTATGGGAACGCAAGCTTCTCCTTTACACAAACCTCCTCTCCACATTTGGTTTCACACTCTTCGCACCTCAACATGATTTCTCGGCTCTTTTACACTTAGATATTTTCAAATTCTCTTAATTTCAATGGTAAAAATGAACTCACATCTTGTCCATATAGAATTTAAAAAAGGTAGTGCATTTATTGCTCCTCCACCTACCAAAAATGCTCTAATTAATTGACCATTTTCTTTCTTTCCGTGCGGTACATATTCACGCCCAAGCTATAACTTTCTAGCGCGCCTTCCTACCCTCTAGCCATAGGATTCTTTTCAATGCACCTCCATGCACCCAAGTACCTCGCCACTGTACTTTCCCTTGGTAGTTCCCATGGCCTCTACTTACCTTGCATTATACTTGTTTCTTCATTCATCTCCACCTATGGTCCTCATTTCCAGAAGCAATATTTTCCCAATTCTCCATCTTGAATAACACTTGTAGCAGTTAGTTCCTTTCATGTGTACTTATCTTCATTAGTCATGTACCTAGATATCAATAACCTACCTCACACTAAGGGTATGTGTAGTCCTCTGCGCATAAAAATTCTTCAAATAGTAATTATCTTTTGGCACGTAAACACACTTATTACACAAAAAATCAACTAAATTGACAAATCATAGTGAAAAAGAAGGAAACACATTAAGGAAATGTAAAATTGAAAACCTAATCTAAATGGAAACACTACCTTATTATAAACACCAAGAAGACTTATTTATAGTAGGGCTTCACCTACTCTGTTAAAGTATCCTGGGTAACGTATTCCATCAAGTGCCTCTAATTGACAAGCGCATGTTTCAAGTATGTGAGTGATAACATATGGCCCCAACCAATGTACTTTGAGTTTACCTGGATGGCGCAAAAATTTAGAATCATAAAGGAGTACCATCTGTCCTATCTCAAGCTTTTTATCCCTGATGTGCCTGTCATGCCATGCTTTCTGCCTGGCCTTCTCTTGTTTTTGAATCCAACGTGTTATTTCTCATCGCTCATCCAACTTGATTAACTTTTCAATCCTTCTTCTAATGCTTTCTCATTAGCTAGACCTCCAAAGACATGCACATACACAAATATGGTAACATAAATTCCATAGGAATAACTTCTTCTGCGCCAAACACTAACTGAAATGGCGTGGCTTTGTTCAACCTTTTATATGTTGTTCTATATGCCCAAAGTAATATAGATACTTTATCATCCCAATCCTTCTTTAACACATCACATATTTTTTCATTGTCGGCTCAAATTTTTTTGAAAGCCTCAGCAGTCCCATTTTCCTGAGGATGATATGGTGTAGTCTTATGGTGTGCAATCATGAATTCATCCAATAAAATTATGATTTTCTCATTAAGAAAATGTGTACCCTATCACTGGTCAAACTTAAAGGACATCTATACCTTGTAATAATATTCTCCCATATAAACCTAGATATTGTAGCTATTGTACAATCCTTTGTAGGTGTTGTTTCTGCCCACCTTGTCAAATAGTCTATGCAAGTGATGATATAGTGCGATCTAGTCCTACGTATAGTTAGTGAAATAGGACCCACAAAATCGATAGCCCATTTCTCAAATGGTTCTGCACTAGCAATAGGTCTTAAAGGAATTTCATCTCATTGACCTAGTTTCCCAAGATGTTGACAATGATCACATGCCTTACAAAATTCCTTACAATCTTTATATAGGGTCTCCCACTATAATCCAGCGAGTAGAATCTTGCGCACAATGGCATCACCTGCATAGTGGCCACCTTCAATAGCACTGTGAGCTTCCTCCATGATGTCCATGTGTTCATGCTCCAGTACACAATGGCACAATACTTCATCCCTTCCTAATTTTTATAGGTCATCGCTAATCAACATATAGGGTACCGCGTGTATAGCAAGTTGTTTCTTCTCTAAGGATTTAATTCCTTCTAGCTCCATGCATGTTTGTAGAAAGAAAAAATGTCCTCTAATTATATTGGCACTCATTGTAACCTATATAACTATGCATCTAGCATGGTATCTTCAATTGCATGTGCTTCTTCTCTTGACTATATTATGGATAAATGGTCTGGTCCATAATTACTTTTCCCTGGTTTTACCACAACTGTGAAATCAAATTATTGAAATAAGAGTACCCATATGCATATGCGCCCTTGTAAAACAGGTTTGTTTACCAAATAATTCAATGCCATGTGATATGTATAAAAGACAAATGGTGTAGCTAGCAGGTACTATCTAAATTTATGTAGTGCATAGATCATTGACAAAGCTTCGCGCTTTGTAGTGGTGTAATTATATTCTGCAAGAGTCACTTTCTACTAGCAAAATAGATAGGATGATCTATAATACCTTCTCTAGGTTGAGCCAATACTGCGCCAATGGCCATGCCAGAGGCGTCCACATGTACATGAAATGGTTGGTCCCACAAAGGAAAACGCAGGATAGGCACGGTAGTAAGTTTCTCTTTTAATGTCTCAAATGTGCATTGTTGCGATTCTCCCCAGTAGAATGTACCTTTCCCTTTCAGTAAATCCTCCAATGGTGCGACAACTTTGGCATATCCTTTAATAAAAATTTGTAATATCTTGTATGACCCAAAAATCCATGCACCTCACTTTGACTGGTAGGCTCTTTTAGGCCTATAATGACTACAACCTTAGTTGGATCAACCAACAAACCTTCCTTACAGATTATGTGTCCTAAAATTATCCCAAATGGTGTAGCAAATATGCACTTTTTGATGTTCAAAGAGATACTCAACTGTCTACATATTTCAAACATTAAACATAGATTGTCACAATGATCCTTAACTAATCCATACACCATCCAATCATCCAAATAAACTTGTAAGAAGTTGTGAATAAACTCCTTGAATGCTTGAACAACTATGCGTAAAAATACAACAGGCACATTTTTCAGACCAAAAGGCATTAAGGCATTACATTATACATAAAGCTACCCCATTCAGTAGTAAAAGTAGTATTTTCCTGATCCTCCTGGTAATCCTAACCAGATGATACCCAGAGAACCCATCTATAAACGAATAGATTTCACACCCTACAACACCTTCTAGTATTTCCTCAGTGAATGGCGTAGGAAAGGGATCAATTACACATGCAACATTCAGCTCCCTGTAGTCCACATAGATCCTAATTCATCCATCCTTATTGATGTTGATCACCATTGGACTAACCCATTCTAACTCATCCAAGGGCTTGATGATCCCAGACTTCAACATTTTGTCAATCTCTTCTTTGACCTTTTCACGCAAGTTGGGGTTCATCCTGTAGGGTCTCTTTCTAACTGGTGGGCACCCTCCTTAAGCTTTATCCTCATCTCTCCTAATGATTCATGCATGCCTTTAAGTTCATGGTACCCTTAAGGGAATAAATCCTGATAATCCCATAGTAGCTCTATTATTTTTTCCACTTCAGAATCTGACCAATAGTCTCCAATTATGGCTTCCTTAGGCTCAACATTTGATCCAATATTCACCTTCTTTGTCTTCATAGGTTCATGATAGGTGCGCATGGTCTTATCCAACACCTCACGCCTACTTGTTGAATGGTTTAAATCCGATTCTCTACTTTTTCTTCATCCACTAAGTAGACAATTTTTCCTTTTTCTTTCTCAAGGTAAGTGCAATAGAGTAGTGTGGCATCGGCCTCTGTGTCTTCAAAAACATGCTCCTGAGTCTCCTTCATCAAATAACTCTTAAATGAGTTCTTCAGCCTTGGAACTATCTCCCATAGTTAAGCACTTTATGACCTTTAATGCTTCTTCCACCGGAGGCTTGGTAGAGAAGAAGTCAAATGTCTAGGTCATTCCTGCAATTAAACCCTACCAATTTCCAGTCTCTCTATGGATTTTGGCATAGACATACCAAACATGTGTGCAACCTTGTAAAGTGGAATAAAACTTGTGCACCCAAAGCAAAGGTGGTAAAGCTTCTCGCTCTCTTTCAAAGTGTCTCACACTTTTGAATGTGATGTTGAACATGTTGATTACAATGATAATTGCATATTTGAGTAGGTGCATTTCTCCTGAAGAACCTAGTGGCAAGAGCAATCCTAATTTCATTCCATCCTACAATATTATCCTTGTGGACCACCCACTAGCACGTTGTTGTCCCATATAGTGTATATGTTAGCATATTTCTTCTTTCCAGTGGGTCTATCCACTATTCCTCCATGGCACATAGGAACACCATAGGATCTCCTTCTCCAATGTAACAAGGTACCGAGTTGTTACCTATTCTCCTGACATAACATGGTTTTCTGCCTTTAGGAAATATGCTCTTTACTTCGCACCCTACCAACTCATAAGTGTTATGAGCCCAATTATCACAAGCAACACTTGTAGTATTGCTATCCTCCCACTAAATTATTCCTTCTTTAGATGGCTCAAGCATCTCTAGATCCCGGATGGCATGTACATAAATCCTATTCAGGTCTTCTTCACTCAAGGGCTCAACATAGGGCACAAATTTTCCATCTGTTAATGGGATAATAACTCTTTCCTCCTTGTTTTCAAAGCTGATATAACCCTTGTTGAACCAAAGATTAGCATTATTTACATAGCACCAAGGATGCCCCAATAGATTTGGGAAGCTATTTGACTCTTCCAGTGCTAAAACCTCAAAATCTCCTGTGAACTTAGCTCCTTGTATGGTAATAGATGCATCTTTCAAAACTCCAATGGGAGTGGCCTTAGTCCGATTAGCCATGAACAATACATTAGAGGATGGTTGTAATGGGGGCCTCCCCATTTGTACCCATGCATCTAAAGTAAGAACATTGACTTTTGTGCCTGTATCAATCAATATATTACTCAATAGCCACCCATCCACAACAACATTCAAAGTGATTTCCTTGTCATAATCTAGGCTATGAGGGGGAAGATTCATATACAGGATATACCATCCGGTCTCAATACTTGTGCATGGATTGTTTCCCTTTAACCAATTCCCCAATAATGGAATGATATTCTCCTGGTGCAATAACTTACACACTTCTCTTAAGTCATCCATATTAGTTTGGACCGTCTCTTTTATAGTCTTGTCCATGACCTAAAAGTATTAAAAAAAAATCAAAATAAATATATGGGATATTCAAACTTCAACTCCTTAAGTCAAACTTCTTGTAAATAGATGAACCCCCAAAAAGGACATCTATCTTCTCTTTCTTGATGTTATAAGTAGATTTCTCCCTCGAAGGACAGCTATAAAAATCCAGCCTCATATTGTATTTAGTCTATCAAAAAGAAGACTAATTTGTACTTCTCAAATAAAATAATTTTGGAGCTTCCCGCATCGATCAACTTCAAGAAGACCTCAAGGAGAACTTATTTATCCCATTATATACTTCCCGCATCGATCAATCTATATATACAAAAAGAAAAGAAAAATCCAAGAAAAATACAAACTTTTGGTCATGGACTTGCCTATTCTGGTTTTGGGTATCTTGCAGAAGGGGCATGCTATCCCACAATAAGGTTACGCTAAAAACAAACCCTTCCACCTTACCTGTTGTTTTATTATCTTCTAAACCAACTCAAGGGATGAAGTGTGTACTTTACACATTGTGATCACGTAACTTATTTCACTTATAGACCTATCGTATCATGCAATGTATCTAGGGACTTACATTTAATGAGTCTAAGGATATGACATTTAGGGTCTTTGCCAACTTGGGGCATTTCACTTATGTTCAGTTCACTCCTTTTTTACTTATTGATTCTTCTACACATGATAGGACCTTTGACACTTGGTTTATGTGATTTCTATTCCTTTCACCTACATTTGCATTCATCATCTACTTCAATCAACCTAAACACAACCATGCCTAATCAACCTAAAAACCATGCCTAACTTACCTTACCCATTTGACCATACATAAACTCACCAACCCACTCACCTACCCCATCTTATTCTTCCCTATCCTATGGGAAAACTACATCAACCTGAGGCCCCTTTCGCAGGGACTACATAGGAACCACTCTTAGAGCATAGGGCCCTTTGAGTTTATCTCGGCCACACTTTTACCTATCATCATTTTCACCATCAAAATCACTTGAACTCGTCCTGAACAATACTTCTGTCATTTTTTCCATGTCAAACACCCAAATCCATCCTCTCTATCATTTTTCACAAGTAGAAAATTCCAAATGAACTTTTCCAAATGCGGGTTTTCTGTTTTATTACCAAATTTACTTGAACGATGTTGGTTAGGATCCCTATTTGACCGAATCAGCCTCATGACCAGATGTCGCTTTACCTTTGACCGGTATCGATCAACCTATCTAAGCCCATTTTTCCTAAATTCACCACATTCCAATACTAAAAAGTGATTTTTTCTTACTACCCCTCCCTTACCCAAGCCCTTATGGCTCACCATATCACCTTATAACCTAGCCTACGACCTTCATTTCATTTGGGGAAAATTTTCATGTACCACAACCTTACGTATGGCCTTACCTGTCCACCTAACCTGACCTCACCCATTTGACACTCGGATTCACTCAATCACTATACCATGCAACGACACTACATGTGTTGTTTAGCCTATTGACCTTTCCTTTCTTGATGTTTTTTTGTTTATCATGACAACACATTTTGGTGTTTCAAACACACCTAATTCCCGTTCCTACACCTAGCACGCTTGTTTTTCAGACCATATCCTATATCCTGGATACCTGGACCACATCAACCTTGTTGAGATAAACCTATCAACCTTTAACGATGTAGATTTCATGAGCTCTTCAACCTAGTACCTTCTCACATTCTACACGTGTGTGTGTGTGTGTGTGTGTGTGTGTTTAAATGCCCCCACCTATTACCTACACCCAAAATCACCATTTCTTACACCCGTACCCTACCTTATTTTTCATCACCTACCATTTTATCAAACCCCTCACCGATTCAGCCTACTACTTCATCAATTTTAGGTTTGAGGGGGATCATCTCCACCCATACCTGGGGAAACTTGACTTCAACCCATACCTGGGGAAACCACTCCAATTTTGGTCACTTTCACTTATCAATACAAGCTATGTGAAAAAAAAGGGGCAAATGTAAACACCCAAATTTGGGACACATCCCTTTAACCCCTTTCGATTCATTAATTCGACACATATACCTAGCTATGGTCCCCTTCACCACATTGGTATTAATTTAATCACCTATAATTAAATTAATCCTCATCCTCATACTATTATTAATTTAATTACTTTAATTAGATTAATATCCACATCATCCCTCCACCTCATCCCAAGACCTATTCCTAGCCTATTGATTAACTAAGACTAAGTCCCTACTTATCCCAACCAACTGGGACTTAGTCTAGCCCTAACATTAATTCCCTATTTCTTCTCCAAAAACACTCCTACTTATCTAAGCACCATTCTCCACTTGAGACCCGTGAATGAGGATTCAAATCACGTAAAAATAGAAAAGATCAGGATATTTTTGGAAACTTATACTTATTTGCCTTAACCAACATCGGTTATCCCTCGGTCGGTGATGGTCACCTAACCACCATTAGTTAGGTTAAATAAGAGTTTCTAACTCTTTGTTCAAGTTCTGAATTTGGAGTTCTTGGAATGTGATCATTACATCCGTACTCTCCATAATTCATGCAACCTAGCAACCAAACAAATCCCCTCTCAACATTAAGATGTCATTTGGTTCATCCACAGGTTCTTCCAGAGCACCAAGACCCACACTCAGAAGCATCGTGTTGCCCCTGCTTTACTGCACTCACTTCGGATCACCACCTTCTGCAACCACCACCACCATCCACCTCCAGGTTACATTCAACAAGTAAGTGTTATCTCTCTGTTGTCATTTCTAATAGCTCAGATTGTTTTATTAAGCTATCTACTTAGACACCACCCTTCTACATTACTCGGATCTAATCCCAATGCCTCTAGCCAACCTTATATCCATTTAACCTCCCACACCTTGCTTAAACCCTCATACCAACATCTTTGAGTCTTAAAAAAATCCCACAAACCTATCTAAAGCCCCATCACTCTATGTGTAATCACAGAGAGTTCCCAATTAGTAGTTTTTGACATTATCACCAAATTTACCCTACTAGCACCGGTCACCCAACCGATGTTGGTATATTCCCCTAGCCCACATCGATCGTCTAACCGACATCAATCTCGAGACTGGAAATTTTCCCTAAACCAGAAATTTCACAACTTTCCCAAAACAACCCAAAACCTTACCCAACTTCATCCAGACTCCACCTACAACCATATACCACACTTGCAAACCCAAACTAGCCTCCCAAACCAAAGTCTAACCTTTCCTTTTAAGTTAAATTTGTTTATTATACATTGTAGGAGATACCTAAATCTTATAACTACAGTAGGAATCATTACTTTATTATTTCTTCCGCATTAATTTGTATTAAACAGAGGATTGACAACCATTCAAGGAAGCATCATGCTTCTCGGATCTAGCCATTGTTAGGTAGTCCTCTAACTCTTGCTATTTAATATTCTCTTGTGGTCTTTTTGTGATTTATAGGTAATTCCTCCTAGAAAAAGGAAGCTCTCGTTTTCGGTTTGATTGAAATTTTACAACGTGCGTAACACCTTCTTCTCGTCTATATAACACAAATATTCCTTCTACGCCCATTACCCTTATCTGTTTTATCACATTACTTTGATGTGAAAAACTGAGTAATGGGGTATGTGTGGAGTGCTTTAATATGGATATGGATGGCGGAATTTTTAGGATGTGAGATGTGTGGGAAGACATTGGGAATGAGGGAGGTTATCAATTCGCACGAGTACAATAATGAGCATTATATGAATAAAACTTTACAAAATTTAAGAAGTTAATAATCGTGCATACCTAATTAATTTTACTTGTAATATCATTTAAATGTTGCTTTGATCCTCCCTCAACATGTTCTTCTTCATTTATTACCTACATGATTCACAGCTTAGTGACCATCATTACTGGTTTTAGGCCAATACTTCATAGGATGATGTCCATCATTTCGGTTTTCAGCCATCTCTCTTTATTACGATCGAGAAATAACTTCTCTAATTTGAATTGGATAAAGAGACTTTGTCCAAAAAAATCAGAGTTGAATCTTCTTGAAACATATTCTGAAATTCTCTCTAGATGTTGGTTTTTGATACACCTTCAATCTATGTACATTAACCAACATCACTTTCTTCTCACAATCAACTGGAATTAGTTAAATTGTTCCATTGTTGAAGACTTCTTCAATTTGGTATGGGCCCATCCATAATGTATGTAGCTTTCCCTTTAAATCCTTGTATTTTAAATCAAATAATAGAGCCCAATATCCTTTTTGGAACTTCCTTGTCTTAATGTGTTTGTCATGCCATACTTTCCTCTGATGTTGGATGATTTTTGTTTGATGCAATGCTTATAGTATCATCTCATCCAACTCATTTAGTTGAAGAATCCTTTCCTTTTGTGCTTTTGATAAATCAATTCCCACTTCAACAGTTGTTCTCAAGGTTTGAATTTCAAACTCTATAGGAAGAATAGGATTCTTCCCATAAACCAACTCATAAGGAGTGAATCATGTGGTTATTTTCCAAGTGGTATTATAGGCCCATACTACTTCAGTAAATTTTGAACCCAAATTTTCCTTGAGATATCCACTATTTTTTAGGATATTCTCCAATTCTTTGTTAGTAACTTCCACTTGACCATTGGACTGTGGATGGTATGGTGATGAATTCTTGTGCTTAAGCTGGTATGTTTCCACAAAGGAACTAATTACACCTGACATAAACTATGGTCCTTGGTCTAAAATAATGGATCTTGGTGCCCCAAATCTCTGAAAGATATGTTCATATAAAAATTATGTAACTTTTTCATCTCTTGCATATTGTAGTACTTACACCTCACCCATTTAGTAACATAATTTGTATAAACTAGGATATAATCCTTCCTTGAGAGGTTGGTTCAATTGGTCCAATGAAATCCAACCCCCACTTCTCAAATGGTTCCAAAAAAACTTGAGGTTGGAGTGGCATCTTAGATGTAAATGTTGGCTTTCCCATCCTTTGGCATTGATCACACCTCCACACATACTTTTTGACATCTCTAAACAAGGAAGGCCAATAGTAACCAGATCCTAAGACTTTGTGAATGGTTCTTTGAACTGAATAATGTCCTCCTAATGGCTCATCATGACATGCCCTAAGTATGTCAAATATTTCATCTTCAGCTACACACCTACGTAAAACATGGTTAGGTCCACATTTAAAAAGAATTCCATTTAACCATGTATACATCACACTTTGTTTAATCAATTTATTTCTTTTCTTTTGTGTGAAAAAGGTTGGGAACTTCCCTGTAGCCAAGTAATTAGCCATATCTGCAAACCAAGGAGAGATAGTAGAAATTGCAAATAGATGTTCATCTGGAAAATCATCATTGACTTGTTCTTCTTCTCTTGAAGTGGTCAACCTTGAAAGAAAATCAACCACCACATTTGATTTCCCTGGTTTTTCAATGATTTTAATATTAAATTCTTGTAATAATAGCATCCATCTTACAATCCTTCCATACACTAAAGGCTTATTCATTAAATACTTAAATGTAGAGTGCTCAGTGTGAAAATTCACTTCATATCCTGTGATATAATGGTGAAACTCTTTGATTGCATATACAACTGCAAGAAATTCCATCTCTTGGGTGGTGTATTCCCTTTCAACATGGGAGAGGTTTTTACTAATATAATAAATAACATGCATCGATTCTCCTTCTTTCTATTCAAGGAAAACCCTTATTACTTCATTAGAAGCATATGTTTGTATATGGAAGGGAATCTTCCAATTTGGGCCTCTTAATACTTGGTGTATTTATCAATTTATCTTTGATAGTATCAAAATATTGTTGGCATGCCTTTTTCCATTCAAATTCAGAATCTTTAGTTAGGAGAGAAAACAATGGAGAAGTTATCTTACTAAAGTCTGAAATAAACCTTCTATAGTAGCCAACATGCCCGAGAAAACTTCTCACCTCTGTTTGGTTTGTGGGAGATGGGAGATTTACAATGATATTGACCTTGTCATGGTCTACCTTGACTCCTCCAACTGAAATATGGTGGCCTAGGACTATCCCCTGCTCCATCATAAATAAGAAATTTTCATGGTTTAAGGATAATTGATGTTTTTCACACCTAGAAAGTGTAATGCTCACTTTCCTTATACCATATTTATGATATAAGTCTAGCTGATTTAGTTGGTTATCTATTTCATTTTGGACACACTGTTAGGGTACCTTGATATTGATACCTTGATATTTGAACATATTTATATCAACATTACATGACATACTTAATTAGATGGAGTGATGGTTATATATGTGTATATATTATATGCATCGATGACGCTAATATTGTGATGCAGGATTACGATATTATTGTGTTATCTTGATCATGTGATTAATTGATTATTATGAAAATGTTCTAATATTTATATTTTGAAAACATTAAATGATGGAATTCTTTGTTAACACCATTGTGCTTGAAATTCTTGTATTACAAGTAATTGTTCTAATATCGATTATTTACGATTAATATTCATGTATCTTGATTTCAATTATATTACTATAAGCAATGTATGTTTGGAAATATCTTGGACAGATTTGATGTGTGTGTGTAGTGTGTAGTGTTGTACAGGTTATGTATATACAACACACCTGGGGACCAAGGGACCAATAGGCGAAGAATATTTGGGCTAAGACCCCTTAGCCACCTTGAGCAACAATGTTTTGGGTTTAGAAAAGTGGCTAGATTTTATTTTCTTGTGGTTGTTTAATTTAATTTTGATTATCCTATGTTGATGGCCCTTTGATTATTTACCCTTGCATTTTTATAATTTGTAATTTTATGAAATTTCTTCCCCTCCCATGTGATGATGTGACCTGTTGTCATGACTTTTGGTAGTGGAAAATTAATTATTGGGACCCTAAACCCAATGAAGATTATGGAGGGGTGGATTTTGACTTTGCATGTATTTTTCACAACCCAATTTCATTTTATGAAAATTTGAAAAGGTGAATTATTCGAGTGGGTCGGGCCTGTTCGCCTAAAATATATAGTATATTTTTTTCTGGGGGGTCGGCTTCGCCTTCATTTGAAAACATCTCCTATAAAAACCTAGCTGATTCGCCGGTAGTATACCTCAAGTAGCTTAACAAATTACCAATACTGTGAAATTTGAACTCGCATACCCTTAAGCACCAGAGATTCAGATTACTGTTAGCCTGTGATTGTTGACGCGCGACAAATGCAGTGTTGACGCGACAAGGGCATTGTTGACGCGCGACAACAGCTCGACTGACGCGCGACAGAGGAAGTGTTGACGCGCGACAAGGCAAGCGCGTTGACGCGACGACGCGAGAGGAAGTGTTGACGCGCGAGCAGGAAGTGTGACGCGCGACAGGAGGTGTGTGACGCGCGACAAGGGGAAGTTGACGCGTGACGATATATTCGATGACGCGGACGCGCGACAGAAATGGGTTGTTGACGCGCGACAAGTGCAGAGTTGACACGTGACAAAGACCTCGATGACAGAGGACGCGCGACAAGACCTCAGACACTGGACAGAGTCGCTACTCGGTTTTTTTCACGACGCAGACTCTTTTCGAATAATAATGGAAGGTGCCACCAAAGAATACGAATAACCTAAAAGTAAGTAAGAAATCTCAAAATCACTCTTCAAGTATTTTGGAAACTCATGATACGATATATGTAAATACCAATCATATAGATGCCACCACAAAGAATCGAATATACTGACTGTGTGGAAGGTATTATTGAGGTGGACATGCATTCTGCACAGTATCAAAGTCAAACAAATGAAACCTACGATAATATGCCAGATCTTGAAGATATTGTTCCTGTTGGGGTGCAACCAGAAGTGCAGCTAGATATCACAGATACAAACACTCAGCAAAATGGAAGACAAAAATCAAAATCAAACTCCGGTCCAAGAAAGAGGAAACTAGGTGATTGTGATATTGCTCAAAATTCTACTCAAAAAAGTAAAGCATTGAAAACGAACAAGAATATGTGGACCATTGGCAGGACATACAAGTTTGATTGGGCAAATTAAATTTCCATTTATTGAACTCCGTATAATCATCTAATTCTCAAGAAATCCCATCCGAATGTACATGTAAAATATGTACGTGGAAATTGGGAAAGCAACAAAAAATGCAACTGAAGCTGGACACTATAGAAAAACATTGTGGAAAACAATATTTAATCAGAATGGGGCGGATGGCCGTAAAATCAAAACACATAGGTGGAAAATCAAAAAGAATGCATGCATGTTAGATACGCAAATGGAATATGAGGCAGAGCGTAAAAACACAGACATCTCGTTGAAAAGGGAGGAACGATCACATCGCATATTGGTAAGATGAAAGAAACAAATCTACATGCAAAATTCATACAATTCTCTACTCTTTTCAAATACTAAAAAAGGAAGAGCGATTTCGATTTCCTCGATTTCAAAGTTTTGTATCAATTTAACGGAATGCTCAATGTACCTCACCTCATTGGTCTAAAGTAGTGGATGGGAAATGGCAAAATGCCTCTCGATGATAGAGAAGGAAGATTTGAAAGAGAATGTAAAAAAGCAAACTTTATCTCTCTTTCAATTGATGAAGTGACAAAGAATGACAACACCGCATGGGTATGTATCCACATCTATACTTTAGAAAATCATATAAGGACACCTCATCTGTTGGGTGTGTTATGAAAATGGTTGAAAATCGCAATGCCGAAAACCTATATAAAATAGTTGTTTCTCATTTGAAAGATGTTGCATTGGTATGACTGATTATGAAATTGCTACGGTTGGTATGCGTTGGAGCAGATGGTGCATCTCATGCAGGTCACCGAACAGGGCTCTGTGTTAGATTACAAACAACAGTGGCCCCATATATGCTACCAATTCACTGTATGGCTCACATAATGAATTTAGCGTATAAAATGGTAAGCAACCACGAAAATGTTGCTAAATTAGAAGACCTTATAAGAGAACTTCATGCCTATATGTCAAGCAGCCCAAAGCATTTTCTCGAGTTCCAAAAATTTGCAATTGGAATTACAGATGGCAAAAACTTCAAGGATGTGGAGACTAGATGGATCTCTTTGTATGAACTCGCATGCGAGTTCGTGAGGAGTATCCTTCATTGGTTGGTTTCATGCACAAATACCGCATGAAGTTGATAGGGCAAGGGACTTTTGTTCCGCTTTAACTCGATTTGGAGACATTGCTTACATTGGTTGGTATTCTTCCAATGTTAAAGGAGATCAATACACTGATGAAGCATGCACAGGCAGATTAATCTATATTGTGGATTTTATACGGATGAGAAAAATGGTATGTCAAAGTCTTGATATATTGTACTTGCTCCCGTGATAGTTTTGATGCACTGCTTTTGAAAATTGGAAAGATTTATTAGATCTTAAAAATCCTAACACCTTTTTGAGATTTAATATCCACGATCACCTCTGCATCACTGTTAATGGGAGGGAAATACCAATGCACATTTTGCAAAAACGTCAAGATATTACAGGATCGGAACGAGAAGATGTTCCCGTGACACGTAATTTGTTTGAGTCTGTTATAGTTGAAACAAGAATAAAGCTTAAAAAAATTTCAAAACCTTGTCATCGTAAATTAGGAACGCTTTCAGAAAGATAAAATTCTGGAAGCCATGGGTGTGATGAATCCTAATTTTGAATATCAAGGTGGCCGCAGACTTTGTCAAGAAGCATTTCCATAAATCAATGGGTACAATAATGGAACAATTTACAAAGACGCGAGCTCAAGGGTATGGAAATCAAAGGTATACTCAATGCCGATTTATTAAAGTTTCACCAACAAATTTTGCAACAACAATGAGGAACCAATATAAGAATTTAGATCAACCTTCTCAAAGTGGTGCTATTACAAGGTCATGTGGCGAGGAATCTATCAAAGTTCTATCTTACAAGAAGATATCGTGAATATTTCAGATTATATGAGTTATGCCAAACAATGATTTTGGGGTCTCAGGAGGATGAAAGGGTTTTCAATGCATTGTCATTTATAAAATCAAAACCGAGAAACAGTTGATAAAAATCGAAAGTCGTATGAGGTGTTATGTTTCTCGATACTCCATCGAAACCTTTCCGCTCGACAGAGCAATCACGACCTGAATTCCTTTTGCATGAAAGAAGAGGTGTGAATAATACAGCTACAAGTACAAATATTCCCAACCTTGAGAGTGTAATTGGCTCTTCGTCACATTCTACAGAAGACAACATCGACTTTGATGAAGCTATTGATAATGGATTGTTTCAACTTTAAATAGGTATCTTCTTTATCTATCTTTTATCTTTATCATTAAAGATGTTACAGGTCTATATACTAAAAATGTCAGGCAATTCACCCATCTATCTACTAATACATTTCTCGTGTTGGGTTTTTTTAAAACACAGATCTAGCTCATTACCAGTGGCAATGATGATTTCAACTTTAAGGAGGTATCTTTTTCCCCTTAATCTTATTGTTTGTTACTATTCATTTTTTTCAGCTCTGGTTATCATTAAAGATGTTACAGGTGTATGTATTTACATTTAGTTAAATACAATCTTTTTATTTTTTGAAAACGTGGGTTGACATCCGTCCGAGGAAGCTGTTACTTCTCGGGACTGACAATGTCAGGCAACTCACCCATCTATCTACTAATCCATTTTTTGTGTTGAATTTTTTTAAGACAAAGATCTAGCACATTACCGGTGATGATTTCAATTTTAAATAGGTATCTTCTTCAACATAATCTTATTGTTTGTTACTTTACATTTTTTCAGCTCTTGTTATCATTAAAGACGTTACAGGTCTAATTCTATATATTTACATTTATTTAAAGATATTGTTGGTCTATATATTTAAAGATGTTGCTGGCACTTCTCAGGACTGACAATGTCAGGCAACTCACCCCTCTATCTACAATGTCATGTAAAACAAAGATCTAGCACGTTACCCTTGATGATTTCACAGCAATCTAATACGCAAGAGGTAAGCTAAACCCTAGCATATTTGCAATTATGTTTAATTTCTTACCAGTGATGATTCTTTCTTGATTTCTCATAATTATATTTAATTTATTTTTAAATATAAGTCCACATAAAATTCCTCATAAAATTCACATAAAATTCGGGATAAACAATACATTATACGATTTTAAATATAAGTCCACATAAAATTCCTCATCATCCATATATATCATATCATCACCATATCATTATCATATCCTGAGTCCTGACACTACAATTATTATTAACACAATTATTTATCTAATTTTAAATTTATTAAAACAATTTCATTTTTTAAAATAATTCATAATCATATCATTACAATTCTATTCGTTCTAATGTCATCTATATCCATTCTAATCATTAATGTCATCTATATCCATTATAACACATTCCATTTATTTATCATCTATATCCATTCTAATGACATTATGATCATATCGTTACAAGTATAGAGAATAATTATCTTAAAACAAGTTCAAAAGTCTAGAGAAGAAGAATTATTGTGCTTGATGATAAATCTACGTCCACATTAAATTGATCATCGTCTTTCATCATCATCTATCATTAATTATCAATTATCATCATTCATCATCTACGTCCACATACAATTCATGACAATGCAAGTAAACAAGAAACATACATATAATTCATGATAATCACCATCTAATGCAATTAAAATTAAAGATTGTATATAAATCCATATAATTAAATTCAAATACCATAGTACATACTCAATAGTAGAAGTTTTCAAATTCAATATTTAAAGTTTCCTCAATAATAAAAGTTTCTAGTTTTCAAAACCCTCTCTTTCTTTATCCAATTCTACTCCTCTGCACTCTTCCCCAACGGCTTCTTCCACTGTGGCTGTACCTCTTTCCCCAACACCAGAAATCTCCATGCGACAGCAAATTTGGATCAGCTGCAGCGTATAAACTATCCCGTTGCCAATAATTTTCATAACGACTAATAATCTCATTGATAAGAACCTTAGCCCTTCTGTCCCATTCTATAAGCTGATTGATATGAGGAAGCATCTCCATCTTTCTCATCAACCCACACAAAATCTTTTTTGTGCTTGTCCAGATCTATGAAATACTCCTTGCCCTCTTTAGAAGTACTTGTGCCAAAACCCTGTATGGTCCAAGCAACAAGTGATACCTAATCAGCAAGTGAACAAAACCAGAACTTGAAAACATATAAAGAGAAAACAAACTAGCATTACTTTGTAGTACTATATGGTCCAGCTATCGATCCACTCAATGATTCTCTCCAAGCTTCATACTCAGAATTGTGTAAAAAGATAACACATTTCCATTTTTGTGAGTTGCCTACATCAACATGTGCCAAAATTAGACATGGAGATACATAACATCTGGAGGCTTAAAAACAAATATAAAGAGTCTCAATACACTCAACCAAATATACAGGGGGAACATTTACCCTGACAATAGGAGTGATAAATTCCACAACAAATGAAGGAATTTTAAGCAGTGATGGCCAGGTATGGTGTATGAAATTGATCAGCAATCCTTTGATGTGGGAACCATCATGGTCCTTTAAGAGACAAAGGACAAGTCAAAAAGGATCTCACTAGAAAGGATGTGTCAGAATTAAGCGTAAAACTAAACAAATAGCTAGACAAAGATCATGTACCTGGTCTGTCATTATCATCAGATGGCCATATCTTAAAGATTTAATGTTGTCATATATTTTATCTTCCTGTAGACCAAGGATTTTTTTATATTTACTATCTCTTTATTCTCCATTTGTTGGTGAGTGGTAGCTTCCCTGACATTGAGCAGCTTACCTCTGAGAGGAAACACGCCATAATAATATTGACCAACAATAGATATTCCTACCACCTGATAGGATAAAGATAACTAAAATAACAAAAAATTAAATTGGAAAGTGATGTCGAAACATGTCACAATACTACTAAATTCAGTATTCACATTTCCCTGATTCAAGGCACAAACACTTACAGCAAGAGCCTTGGCTGAGTCACCCTCCGTTAATATTAAAGTACATTGATCAGAATTCTTCCCCCTACTTGATTTGCATCATCAAGTTTGGGAACATCAATTAATTTCCCCTTCTTGGTTCCATCAGTTTTCTTAAGATCTTTTTTTTGTTTAAACTTTTCCACTGCACTCATCAGGTCAAACAAAGTTACAAAGCTCATCTTAGACCCTAGCATTGCAAAAATTACATGTACTCAGAAATGCTACATCTTAGACACCACGCCTTTATTTATTGACATGGGCTGCAAATGCGAAACAGTGAAAATTACTATAAATTTATAACAACAAATTGTATCAGAATAAAAAACAGAATAACAAATATGAATTAAAACGAATTATACTTACAATCAACATGGAAACCGAACGTTGATTCGAGAAAATTCTTTTCTTCCACGAGTGTTGCCTTGGTTGTAACAATTGGTAAATTTTTGAACGGAAGGCCCGTAAACCGATGGATGTCATTTGCTTCGATACTGAATTGGAAAATTCGGCCATCGTTCAGAGTCACATAAAAATGTCATCCTCTCAATTGTAGGATGACAAAGGTAATTCAAAATATCCGATCTGCTTCAAATGGGGCATATTAACGAGCCCTCAGAAATTCACACGCATCCATTAAATCTTTATATTCTGAAGACATCTTTAAAACAGTATGGATGTGAGGGCATAAGGGATTCCTGTAGTTGATCTTGGAAATCGATTGAATTGGATTCTCTTGATTTTTGTTACTGAACTTGCAGTTGGGAAGCATTGAGACCTGCAAAAATTCAAGAGCTGGAAGGTGAAAACGAGAAAATGACCGGTTGAAGGGTATTTATAGGCTAAATCGGCGTCAATGGCTTCAATTGACGCGCGTCAAAGGTCTTAGCTGACGCGCGACAATAGTCCTAGCTGACGCGCGTCAATAGGATCCAGCGACGCGCGTCAATAAGAGCAAGCGACGCGCGTCAATAAGATCCAGTGACGCGCGACAATAGGAGTCAGCGACGCGCGTCAATAGGAGCCAGTGACGCGCGTCAATAGAATCCAGTGACGCGCGTCAATAGGAGTCCGACGCGCGCGCGCGCAATAGAGCCGCGACGACGCGCGCAAAGAGCAGCGACGCACGCGAGCCAGAGCGACGGCGCACGCCAAAAAGAGCCAAAGACGCGCCAATAATAGAGCGCCGACGCGTCGATAGGAGCCGATGCGCGATGCAAAAAGAGCCGTGACGATGTCGCGCGTCGTCAAGACCATTGACGTTCCATTGACGCACGTCAGGAGTGATGAGTGACTAGATGGATCTCTTTATGCACAGAGAAAGCCTGAGACTACCAAATAATTGATTTCTTATCCAAAATTTAATGGAATTCGAAGTTTTCACCTCTTTTGCACTAGAGGAAATTCCCTTCATGTTTGCAATGCAGCCAATTGAGATGAAGCCTTCAAATTTATCCCCAGACCAAAGAAACAAACAGTGTTTGGTGTGTACTTGATGATGATAGGGTCTTGTTTGATAAGTTCAAAAAGAAACTTCATGATATATGCTAAGACTGAGTTTGAGATGAGGTACCAGTAAGGCACTCTTGACAAAATTTACACAATGTTACCTTTTTAAGATGATCCAACCTTGCACAGAGAACTTTATGTTGAGCTGTAATTTTTTCAATATTTGAGACACTTCATTTTATCAATTGTACTTCAAGAAGATCATGATTAATCAATTCAAGGCATAGAAATGGGGGAGCTTCAAGAAAATTGTCTTCAAACATACACTTGAACATTGTATCTTCAGCAAAGGAAAACAAAACAAGGTGGTAGCAGGAATTTTATACTTTGATACTCATTGCAAGGGTCAACCAAGTATTTCATCAGCTCAACAATGATAATTAGAAGAAAGTAAAAACAACTTTCCGTTACACACAACAATTTTGATCACTTTACCCTTATTGTATCTTTCAAACCTCATACTTGTGCCTGAATATCCTTACATAGGATGAGATGAATCTACTAAAGGATCAAAGATTTCAAGTTCATTCTTGTAACTAATATGATATGTAAACAACCTTATTGAGCTATGATCATATGCACCACCTTAAAAATTTGAAAAAAAAGAGAAACATATTTTAATTCAACCACTCCAAGAAGCAGTCCTGAAGAGAGAATCTCAAGATGTGAATCCTATACAACATATTTTGATACTGATCCATTTTCCCCAAAACATTTTACAATATCTCAAGATGTGAATCCTATACAAAAATAACTTCTATGATTTATCTGAAGAAGGCACTGTATTTTTTCTTGGATGCTAAGAAGACAGGTTGTTTAGTTTGCATTTCTAAGCGATCCAGTTTTATAAAAACTTGAATAAGTTTAAATACTCATTTCAAAATCTGATTAAATTTGGCATGAAGCACTAAAAGACACTCCTATACACATTTCATGTTTTGGTTAACCATGGGTTTTCCTAAAGATGTTACAGGTCTATATACTAAAAATGTCAGGCAATTCACCCATCTATCTACTAATCCATTTCTCGTGTTGGGTTTTTTTAAAACACAGATCTAGCTCATTACCAGTGGCAGTGATGATTTCAACTTTAAGCAGGTATCTTTTTCCCCTTAATCTTATTGTTTATTACTATTCATTTTTTCAGCTCTGGTTTTCATTAAAGATGTTACAGGTCTATATACTAAAAATGTCAGGCAATTCACCCATCTATCTACTAATCCATTTCTCGTGTTGGGTTTTTTTGAAACACAGATATAGCTCATTACCAGTGGCAGTGATGATTTCAACTTTAAGGAGGTATCTTTTTCCCCTTAATCTTATTGTTTGTTACTATTCATTTTTTTCAGCTCTGGTTATCATTAAAGATGTTACAGGTCTATGTATTTACATTTAGTTAAATACAATCTTTTATTTTTTGAAAACGTGGGTTGACATCCGTCCGAGGAAGCTGTTACTTCTCGGGACTGACAATGTCAGGCAACTCACCCATCTATCTACTAATCCATTTTTTATGTTGAATTTTTTTAAGACAAAGATCTAGCACATTACCGGGGATGATTTCAATTTTAAATAGGTATCTTCTTCAACATAATCTTATTGTTTGTTACTTTACATTTTTTCAGCTCTTGTTATCATTTATTTAAAGATATTGTTGGTCTATATATTTAAAGATGTTGCTGGCACTTCTCAGGACTGACAATGTCAGGCAACTCACCCCTCTATCTACAATGTCAGGTAAAACAAAGATCTAGCACGTTACCCTTGATGATTTCACAGCAATCTAATACGCAAGAGGTAAGCTAAACCCTATCATATTTGCAATTATGTTTAATTTCTTACCAGTGATGATTCTTTCTTGATTTCTTAGAATTATATTTAATTTATTTTTTATATGTGCAAAATCCTTTGATATATTTTTTTAACTGCGGGATAAACTATTAAACAATACATTATACTATTATAAATATAAGTCCTGACACTCTTCCTAAAATTCCCTGCTTTGTCATAGATCCATCACTTCTTCAGATTTCTCCATGAAGAAATAGATCTATTTTTAGACTTATAATGATCATCCTCTAACACGAAGTTATTCAAACTCAATTCTAATGCTATCTTCCATATCCTATAGTCTACCACCCAAATCTACACTAATCACAACTATTTAAATCAAAATGCTGAATTTGTTCACCGAGAAAGCATTAATTTGATACTACATATTGGGATTTTTAGAAATCATGAATGTAATAAACTAAACCAAAGAAAAAAATTAGATCTAAATGGAAGAATGAAATGCGCAAGGGAACTTGACAGAGTCTTTATCTAATAAAAATCCTTTCTAGTAATAAAACTGACTAGAACATTGATAATTCTATTAACTTCAAACTATCCTGCAAATGTAGTGTGCCTTCTTCAAGGCTCTACATAAATACTTACACACATAGTTTACTATGATCTAGTTTACAACCTTCAATATTTTCTTACACACTCAAAATTATTCCAACTTATAGCCTCCCAGTTCTAATCCACAATTATTCTTCACCCTTATCAAATATAAAAAAATGATAGGATTCTTCAACCTATGAACTTGATCTATACAGACTAATCTTCATGATAAAAACCTTATATGTTTTACATTAAACTTCAAAGTTCTATATCGAGCTTGACCTATCTTTTAATCACATGGTTATTCCAACTTTGGTTAATCTAGCCTCCATAACCTTGACTATTTACAGCAACTTGTCAATCTACTCTACACAAAACAATATCCATGATAACAAAACCATATCTTTTAAACCATGGTCTTGATTATTTCCCAAGCTCTAATTCTTATGGCCTGGAATTTAACTATTTCATAATTGGCTAATCTAGCCTCCACATCAATGATTGTTTCCAGCAAAACGTTATTTTCTGACAAATGGTCTTGACTATTTTGGATGTCAAACAACCTCTCTAATGAGAGATTATGCACTTATATAGAGGTGAATCTCTTTAAAATAGAATTTTCCTACACCATAAGTCTATTAAGGAGAAATCCTAAAGATCTGTTTCAAATCTTAGTTGCTATTTTTTCCCAAAAACATAATTTTCAAGATAATTAAAGTCCCACAAGATATTTAGGCACTACATTTTACATTATACACATTAAATTGATCATCGTCTTTCATCATCATCTATCATTAATTATCAATTATCATCATTCATCATCTACGTCCACATACAATTCATGACAATGCAAGTAAACAAGAAACATACATATAATTCATGATAATCACCATCTAATGCAATTAAAATTAAAGACTTTATATAAATCCATATAATTAAATTCAAATACCATAGTACATACTCAATAGTAGAAGTTTTCAAATTCAATATTTAAAGTTTCCTCAATAATAAAAGTTTCTAATTTTCAAAACCCTCTTTTTCTTTATACAATTCTACTCTGCTCTCTTCCCCAACGGCTTCTTCCACTGTGGCTGTACCTCTTTCCCCAACACCAGAAATAACCCCTGAACTTATAAGATCTTCTGCAGCACTGTCCAGATTTTTTAAAATTCTTTCTTCTTGATTTGTTGCATCTCCATGCGACAACAAATTTGGATCAGCTGCTGCTTTGGCTTTGAATAATATGTCAGGGTCGAGACCATGCTCTTTAATTATCCGCTTTAGTGTATTGTTTTGTTTGTTAACCAAAACAATATTTTGCTTCAAATTTTTTGTCATGATAAGTTTGTTTTTCATTGTTTCCAAGTGAACTTGCAAAACCTTCGCCTGACTCTTCAAATTTTCATATTTCAACTGCACAAAAAGAGTAATGTCAATTCAAAATATTACTAAAAAATGAAAATTTCAAATTAACAAGAATGATTGTTTGAATGTAATAGTACTTACAACCGCTCTATCTCTTTCGGCATTTGCGATTGCTACCAAATCCTTGTCCTTGGACCATTTGTTAAAATATGCCTGGGCCTCGGCACTAATATTTTCCAATTTGTTTAATGCCTTATCTAAAATGTCGTCTTTATAGTTGTTGTTAAACGTGACAGTCCCACATCTTACTTGGGTAAGTAAGGAATCCATCTTCGCAGGTTGATTCTGGACTGCAGCGTATAAACTATCCCGTTGCCAATAATTTTCATAACGACTAATAATCTCATTGATAAGAACTTTAGCCCTTCTCTCCCATTCTATAAGCTATTGGATATGAGGAATAATAAACTCACTGACATGGGATTGACAATCATAACCAATTAAGTTCTCCAAAGGAAAACGTGGCAACTGTTCACTATCTGAATCTGATGCAGACGATCTTGCTGGAGAAGTATGGGGGCTTTCACCAAGATCAACTGCTCCTTGTTTCTGCCTTTGGGTGGGCTGATCCTGTTTTTGAAAAAATTAATCAAGATTTAGATAAATAAATTTAAATCAGAATGTAATTCAAAATTGTAAAGCATATTAAAATTGAAATTTGAAGTATACCTGCTGGCCTTGAATCATCTCGCGGGTATCGAAAAAACCAGTTGGGTCATTGCTATCAATGCCCAAATAATCTTCATCTAAATTTATATTGTTCAAAATAGATATATGCCCACAGACGGGGCAAGCCACCAAGTGAGAGAGTTGGAATTCGAAACGAGGAGGCAAGGTTTAGTGTCCCACTAGGGGCCGGAGCAAAAGGCATGCGTTTACCAATGTTCTTTTTCACTGTTCCTCTGGTTGGCATTTTAAAAATTAATGGTTGAGTGGGTGTCGGTGCCGTGGTTTGATCATGACTGACATGTGCTGAAAAGTACAAGAAAAAATTGAAAAATATTAAAACAATTCATAAAGTCAAAACTACGAAATTAAACGTACTATAGAAAAGTTGTACCTTGTTGTCGAGGGGTTGTTTTTCTCGGTGCTACGGGTGGCCTTGTAGGAGTTGTACTCAGTGGCTGTTCAGAAGATATGAATGCATGCGACTGTATGGAGTGAGTTGGGGAAGAAGGTTCCAAAGTCCCTGCAATTCATCAATATTAAATGTTGTCAATTCATTTGGTTAAAATTTAAATTGAAAAATAAATATGCAACTTTGGAATTTGTAAATAATATATGAGAATGTATTACTTCTCTGGCGTTTAACGAGTTCAAACTATTGAGGGTTTGGAGAGGAGTGAGCTTCCATTTCAGATTGGGAGTCCCCCGAAGCCTCCGCGTGTTGTTGGCCTCTTCCTCTCGATAACTTCTTTTTTCGGGGAAGGGCTTCAAGATATCTTCTCTGCAAAACATTAAAATTTAAGTTTTAATAACTGTGCACTGTAATGTCGAAAATTGAAATACAATTACAAACTAAATAGTTTATACCTGTTGTTCTTCAAATGGAATTGAGAATTTCATCAAAGCCTCATCAGAGCAAGTAGGAATTTGTTTATCTTTTAAATTTAAAATTGCCTCATAGTAGAAGCCGAGGAGATAGTTTGTTGAATAAATGAAAGGTTTATCTGAGAGTTTTGAATTTGTTATGTCAGTTCTTATTTTTTTGGATAGATATGTGCACCAATCGAATTTTCGTTTTGCGATAGTGGCACAAATGTATGCAATGGCCCAATTTGGTATATCTGTTTGGCGACCCTGCAAAACAATTCTGGATTGAAAAAATGAAATAAGTGCAGCAAGAAAGTGGTGTGCAATTGATTGTGTATCTACACCACGCCTGGATTTATTGACATGGGCTGCAAATGCGAAACAATGAAAATTACTATAAATTTATAACAACAAATTGTATCAGAATAAAAAAGAATAAAAATATGAATTAAAACGAATTATACTTACAATCAACATGGAAACCGTACGTTGATTCGAGAAATTTCTTGTCTTCTTCCAGGAGTGTTGCCTTGGTTGTAACAATTGGTAAATTTCTGAACGGAAGGCCCGTAAACCGATGGATGTCATTTGCTTCAATAGTGAATTGGAACATTTGGCCATCGTTCAGAGTCACATAAAAAATACCGTCCTCTGAATTGTAGGATGACAGAAGGTAATTCAAAATATCCGGATCTATTTCGAAATGGGGCATATTAACGAGCCCTGTAAATTCACACTCTTCCATCAAATCTTGATATTCTGAAGACATCTTTAAAGCCGTATGGATGTGAGGGCATAAGGGATTCCTGTAGTTGATCTTGGAAATCGATTGAGTTGGATTCTCTTGATTTTCTTGCTGAACTTGCAATTGGGAAGCATGTGAAGTCGACATTATAGTTGTACTTGCATCTTTGACAATGATTTAGACCTACAAAAATTCAAGAACGGGAAAATGAAAATGAGAAAATGAGCGGCAGAAGGGTATTTATAAGCTAAATAGGGCGTCACTGGCCCCTATTGACGCGCGTCATTTGCTCCTACTGACGCGCGTCACTGGCTCCTATTGACGCGCGTCAGCTAGGACTATTGTCACGCGTCAGCTAAGACCTTTGACGCGTGACACTGGCTCCTAGTGACGCGCGACACTGTCCCCTACTGACGCGCGTCACTTCCTCCTATTGTCGCGCGTCAGCTAAGACCTTTGACGCGCGTCAACAGGATCCAGTGACGCGCGTCAATAGAAGACAGTGACGCGCGTCATTAGGGGACAGTGTCGCGCATCAATAGGAGCCAGTGTCGCGCGTCAAAGGTCTTAGCTGACGCGTGACGATATAGCCGACGCGAGTCATTAGGAGCCGATGATGCACGCGTCGAGGAGAAAATGACGCGCGCGGCAATAGGGCCATGACGTGCGATAGTAGGAGACAGTAGGAGGTAGTGTCGCGCGTCATTACGAGCCACTGACGCGCGACAGTAGGAGACAATGTCGCGCGTCATTACGAGCCAGTGTCGTGCGCCATTGGGAGCCGGCGTCATGCATCATTACGAATCAATGTCACGCCAGTGATGCGCGTGTCAATCTAGACCATTGACGTTCCATTGACGCGTGTCAGGAGTGGTTATTGACGTCTTGTTGTCGCACGTCACTGATGGAGCCATGAAAAACCAGGTGAAAATTTTGTTTTTGAATACTGTCAAATTCGTCTTTTCTTTGGTTGGTTATGGGGATATTCACGCGGTATTTTCCACCTACAATTTTATAGGGGTGTCTTAAAATGAACCCCGATTGCTTGTGATTGGGAAGCTTTCAAAGAGATAAGTTTGGAGCAAAGGAAGGATAGAGCTATGGATTTGAGGTAGGGTTTAAATCTTTGTTTTATCTCCCTTTTAGATTGTCTTCTTGTTCATTTGAATAAGCTGGATGGGTAGAAAGCCTATAGCTTGGGTTAGTTTGGTGGAGGGAAAAGGGTTATTTTAGGCTTGTTAATGTAGTATTTTGGCACTTCATTTGGAGGAGTTTGGGGTAGATAGGGGTTGGCTTTAGTGGAGAGAAAAGGGAAGTTTTGAGGAGGTATAAGGTGTAGTGGAGGTATAAGGAGGTTTTGGTATCTTGGAGGTTTAAAGCCAATCCCCTACCCTGTCAAACCTTTGTTCTTAATGTAGTTGTTTGTATTTATGTGTGTGTGTTGTGCTTGTATGTTGGGTCTCATGGAGCGAGACCATTCATGTTTCTCAAGGGGGTTGTTAGTTCGTTTATTGTTCATTTGTTGGGGCTTAGGGGCCATTGTGGGAGAGATCCCCTTCCCCAATGGGTTTTGGTTGGGCGGAGAGCGTCATTTGGCTTCCCCTCGTGTGCTTGGAGATTGTTGGAGATATTTGTAACCAACGCTTTTAGCTTCCTTCTTTTTTTAGGGTAACCTTGGTCCCATATTGTAATGTAACTTGCATTCTCTACTTCATGAGCTTTGGAAAGATGTAATTGAAGGGTTGCATGTGTAGTAAGAATTTTGTAAACTCTAAAGGGGTTCTTGAGATTTTGTAAAACATATAACTCATATGTGGGTTGAATCTAATCATCATGGGTTGCATAAGTTTTGTAATGATTCAAATGTAGTTGGGAATCATTTGGAGTTGTTGTGCACCTCTCATATTCATTCTTACCTCGTTATTATTAAAAAAATTATGTAATAGATTAACTTATAAAAAATTAATGTAGTCTTTACGTGTTGTTGGAAAACTGGTTAATGGTTTTGTAATCTATTGTTGATATAGGGAATGAAATTTGTATTATGTTGCACCCTTATTACTAGGAATATATTGATGGTTGGTGTTTTTTTTTAAATAAAAGTTTGATGTTGTTGTAGGAATCTAATGATTCCAAATAATTCCTAAAGCTTTATATTGTTGTTTCATATTGCTTCCATTATGAAAGGAATTAAATTGTTGTTGACGTTTTATACCAAAAAAATATTGCTAAGAAAACCTTGAAAACAAAATTAAATTCTTTGTTGTGAGGAAATAAAAATAGATCTCATTCTATTTGCATAGAAAACTTGTAAATTGTTTTTTTAACAAAATAAATTTTCCTTGCCACCGTTGTTGTGTTATTTCGAAAGATCAAACTTAACTAGAATACAATCTTCATTTATATATATATATATATATATATATATATATATATATATATATAATATATAATGTTAAATAATATGAATAAGTATATAGGAAAACAGATTATGCATAATAATTTAATTTGTCAAGTTCCATTTTCTTAAATGGAAGATTCTTCCTGTTTTCCCATGTATTAACAACAAAATAAAGTTGATAAAAATTAATAAAATAATTAAAAACCTTAAAAATAATAATAATAATAAATAAATAAAAATACAAATTGAATGGAAAATAGAACCATATCAAAAAAACTATTCCATTGGGTTAAAGATCATTACAGCTTCTTATATCTGTAATTTCCCTACATAATAAAACAAGCATTTTTATTTGAGATCCAGAGGCATAGCCATGTTGAAACCCTAATTAATGTTGTAAGATTTTTCTGTAAATGGATAAGTACAACAAGTGGAGAAATTGAAACTCTGGGAAGCTTTACAGAAGACTTGTGATGGCATAAACAAAAAAATTGCCCTGCACACATAGATAAATTTGTATCCCTAACATTTTATTTTATCATAAATAAATAAAATATAAAAAGAAAAAAAACAAGAGGGTCGTTTCCCATCTTCCAACATGGCTGCTTCCTCTTGGCCACCGCCTCTAACCAGGAAACAACACAAAACCTAGCCTAATTCTTATGCGGCTAATTTCCTTACTATGTTTTGTCTTTAGTAATATGGTTTATTTAATATAAGTATAAGTTTCTTTTTTAAAAATTTAATCATATGTGTAAAGTTTTAGGGTTTAGCTTTTAAAATAGGAAACTTGGTAAGACATCTAAAAGTTATAATATTAAATCATACATAATATTGTCTTGTATAATGTAACTTGGAAATAATTATAATTATGGGGTACAATAATTATAATGAGATAACAATGTATTAATTATACAATAGTGTCATTACATTTAATATTTTATTATTTATAATAGTGAAATTTCTATGGTGATGTTTATAAGGCTAAAAAGTAGAACACATTAGTTTGAACTTATAAGGTTATGAATTTTGGATGTTATTATAAAATTATAATATTATTAGTATATATCTTTATGTTATTATAATAATAACAACATCGCATTATAATACAACTAGGGTGTTTATAATACGATATACGATTATATCATGTGATGAGATATTGTATAATGTAATTAATGAAACAAAGTAAATATATCATAGTGTCTCTTTGGGAACATCTAATAAAATTTGAATGATACAAATAAGATTATCATGGTCCTTATGTAAGTTTGTCACACAATCGTGAAACAAAAAAAAATTGTCTCGCTTTTGCTGAAAATTTTGGGCGTCACAGAAAGGACTTTGTCTAGATTGTCAATTTCCTCTTGGAATGTTGCTCCATAAGAAGTGAAGTCATCCATGTAAATCTCAACATAATCATGGGTGAGATCAGAAAATATTGTTAACATGGTTCTTTGAAAACTAGCAAGAAAATTACATAAATCAAAAGGTAACACCTTGTAATCAAATGTTCCCCATGGGTAGGTAAAATTGGTTTTATCTTGATCCTTGGGTGCTAGTATTATATGATTGTACCTATTGAACCCATCAAAGAATGAAAAATACCTTTAACCATAAATTATCTAAGACTTAATCAATGAAAGGTAATGGAAAATATTCTCGATGAGTTGCCTTATTTAACTCTATATAATCTAGACAAACCCTCCATTTCCCATTCTTTTTAGGAACTATAACTAATGAAGAAACACGTTGGCTATCTGAGATTGGATAAATGAATCCTATCCTAAGAAGTTTTTCAATTTCAATTTTTACAATGTCTCTTAATGTATAGTTTATCCTTCTTTGTGGTTGTCTGATTGGTCTGGAATCAGTTGTGTAAATGTGGTGTGTACAAATATTGTGGTGAATACCTTCATGTCACTATACTCCCAAGAAAATGCTTGGGGATAAGAGCATAAGAGTTTAAATTTAAATAGTGTATTCTCTTCCTGACTATTCATCCAACTATTGATTGTCAATGTTTTCCCTAGGAAAATAGGTAGTTGTTTTGTATCTGGATGAAGAGAATTTACAATGACGTACTCTCCTAATAATGCATTCAATAAGAACTTGTGGGGAACTAATTTGTGAATAGTGATGATATTTTGAAAGACACACATTCAAATCTATATTTTGTGAAAAAGGGCAGATGATAGGCTGGTTGTTTTCATCCATCACGTCATCTCTTGTTTCCACTAGTTGTAGTGCATGACTAGAAATCAACCCAACACAAAAATCGTGCTCAAGCGCATGAATTACACTCCATCCAGCAGGAATCATGGTCACCATCCTAAATTTGATCTAAGTATTCTTGAATTATGACCATGGCCAGAGAAGAGATGATTTCCTCTGATTCATCTGAATTGTCCTTCCACCATTGTTTATCTTCATTTGCAAAAGGCTTTTCGAATGGGTAAATTGATAAATTTTTGGAATCATATCTCGTGTCTAATCACCATATTTCCTATTATGTAATCAATGAGGGTGGAAATAGTGGCTAACCAAGGATGTCTTAGGATTAAAGGGTATCCAATATTCCTATTTTTTATTTTTATGACCATAAAGTCCACCGATAATCCCATGATTCAATGGTGGTGGTAATCTGTTGGTCGCTCAAACATGCACCCACATCTTGGATCTAGAAGAATTAAGTTGTTTTTTACAACAATGGAACCTTCCTCAAGTTATGGGACCTTGCACGCTTGGTACGGATCTCCAAAGAAGATTGTTTCCTCTATCTAGTTCTATTACTACTACTACTCCTAGTGTTGAAAGGGAAACTAAGCTAATAATGCCAAGGGACCAAGGATAGAAAGATAACATGAAAGGAAACTACACTAAAAGGTGATAGCACCAGAAAAAGGGATGAACACTATCTTTTCTGAGTGAAAATGAAGGGAAATGCGTGAAAGAAGGCTAGGCATGTGTAACACAACTTAAAACATATTTACCAAATCAGTTTCATGGAACACAACTAAATAAGGAGTCATTAAGGGACATGAAATGGCACAATAGGCACGCAATGCAAAGAAAAGGCAAGAAGAAGGAATGCAAACACGTTAGGACAGAGAATAGTCACAAAATGATGCTTCTATTACTTTCAGAAATGCATAGAGCTTTTACAATGGCGAAAGAGGCTGATATCAATGTGCAAGAGCCAGATCTAGAGGTCTACAACTCAAAGTACATAAAAGATGAAGTCCTTAGTAAAAGTGTGTAAGGATCCAAAGTGTCCAACATCAATAATGATCCCATATCTTACATTTATAGATGAATCCATGGAATAAGAAGAGAAAAATGAGGGAAAATCTGAATTTGAAATGTAACCACCAATAAGAAGCATTCAATGCCTACAAATCCACCTGCAAATCTGTCAAATGCACTTCCCTAGGAGAAGGAAGGAGGGTAGATCATATCAAATCAGGTGGTTGGAGAAATTAGATCCACTTATTAATGCTCAAAAAGATGTTTTCTCATTTCTCACCTACCAGATCCACCAATAATTTGAATTTGAAAGTGTAGCACCGTATCCTACGTCGGCATCTATCGACATGTCTAGACACGCATCGATCAAATCTATATAACAAAAGATATGGCTTTCATAAATTTTTCGAGTCATCGGTGCACGCAAAACACGTGATGCATGCGTATCACCAAAGAACAGCCAACTATGTAAATGTTTTGTCATTTCTACCAGTGTCACTCATTGATTTGTTGTAAGGATCTCGGTGCCCCGTCATGGCGTGCTTTGGATGGTTGCGTGTGGCACACTCAAGCATGTAAGAGTATGACATTGCATGGAATGGCATAAAGGAGGATGCAAAGGTATGCGTGCGGAAGATTGAGGTGCGGGAAGAAGGCATGAGGGAGGCGCGTGCAACGTGTGTAAGGAAATGAGGCAAAATAGTGAGCGAGAGAGAACGCATGGTCAAGGTGCAACCATTAAAATATGATGTATGGGCACGCACGAGGGCCAAGGACTTAGTTGATTGAAGCAATTTTGAGGCACGTACGCAAGGCGAATAGCTTCTAGAAAGAAAGCGAATGCGTAGAAGATGAAACAAAAGGAAAAGGAAAGGAAGGGAAGAAGGGGAAGTGTGCAAGGGCACATGAAAAAAGAAGGGAATGTGTCGAGGGAACTCGAGATCATGCATCCTTGCAATGAAGATCTCGAGCCACAAGATATATACAAGTTACCCAAATAACTAGGAGAGTTATTTGGATAACATTTTTGGCAACTTTCAAGGCCATCTAACTACTTAATGAAGGAGATTAGTAGCCTGAAGAATTCATTGGGCATGGAGTCTACTATGTAATCATTTGAAGAACTACCCATAAAGTCACTTGAAGGATAATTCTTGACTCGATTCTGAATCTTGTGAGCTGTTGAAAATGTCGGCATCTTGGAAGCAAAAGAAGAGCATGCGTAGGAAGCATGCTAAAGGAAAGAAATAAATAATGTACACGCAACACACCGAGAGGAAATGAAACTACTCTAATATATATAGTATGATGTAATAGACTTAATGGAAGGGTTTGAGATAGGTCCCGTTTACTGGGATTTGCAGCGCACCTCCATCAAAATGAGTTAACTCAAAAGAGTTAGCCTCTTTGCATAAATTGATGATGTATGGGCCACTCCAAAGTGTATCAAACTTTGAATGGTGCCATGTTTTAGCTCTTTCAACATCCCATTTTAGAACTAAGTCCCCAAATTTGAAAGCTTAGGGCTTAGCCTTTCTGTCAAACCTTTTCTTTGTTGTTTGTTGATGATATTCTAGCTTGATCATGGCGGAGTTTCTTGATTCTTCAAAACTAACTAGCTCTGCCATTTTGATTTCTCTATAGTTTGCGCCTTTGAATTCCAGCTGTTGGGAAAGCACTAACGAATTCAATTCTAGCGTCAAAGGAAGGGTAGCCTCTTTCTATAGACAATCTTGTAAGGCAAAGTTCCTATTACCTTTTTTACCGTAATTCTATCTACCCAGAGCGCGCTCGAGACCTTTGTTCCCTCTGTCTTTAGTTGATGTTTATTATGCGCTTCATGATTCTGATTAGGTTCTTGTTTGTTGATTTTTCCAGACCATTACCTTGAGGGTAATAGTTAGAAGACATTTTCAGATAAATGCCCAAACTTAGAGCCCAACCATTGATTTTGGTCCCAAGGATTTTTCATTATCAGAGATAATAGTTTGAAAAATGCAAAACCTTATGATTATACCTTCGATAAATTCAAGGATGAATAACTCAATTGATTCTTTGAGTGCGACAACTTCTGTCCATCTGGTGAAATAGTCTGTAGCTATCAACACCCACTTGTGTCCAACGCTTGAAGGAGGGTTGATCATGCCTATGAAGTTGAGACCCCATTGCATAAAAGGTTGATCCACTTGGATTGGTCGGAGGGGAAGCGCTGCCAATTTTTTTCTTTCCTACAAAGAAAGTGCATTCCTTGCATTTTTAACCCACTTGTGTGCATCTACAAATAGGGTAGGTCAAAAGATTCCTTCCATTATAATCTTCATTGTTGTATTTTTGGCAGAAAAGTGTCCACCAAAGAATCCATCATGAAATTCTACTAACACTTTTTCAATTTATGTGTCGTTGATACATCTTAACAACACGTCATCAAGATTTTTCTTGAAGATAATTCCATCAATAAAAACATAAGGGATATATTGTAACCTCAGATGTCTTCTCTTTTCCTTGTTTAAACTAGGAGGGTATACGCCCTTGGAAAGGAATGTGATCATGTCCTTCATCTAGTCATGCACGTCAGGATTTGTATTTTGCTCAAGTTCGTGCATGGGAGACCTTCATCTAGAAATAATGAAGTCTCATATTCATTTTGTGCATCCTCAACAATCTGCTTACAGAGCATGCTACCTCTTACTAGTTTTGTGGCTTTGATAGTCACATCATATTCCATGATTTTGGTCACCCATTGTGCTCTTTTTTCACTGATTTTTGCTCCCATGATGAAGTCTCTAACATAAGAGTGGGAGACTAACACCTTGATATGATTTGTGGTGAGCATACTTTTAAATTTCTTGAGCACGCGCATGATGGCAAAGACCTACTTCTCCATGTGATTGTATCTTAATTCATAATCCTTCGAGTTTGGCTAAATAAAGCCACTAGTTGTTCTAGCCCTTGTTCATTTTCTTGTGTTAGGAAAATAGCAACACTCGTATTAGCACCATAAGAATAAAGTATGAAATCCTTGGAATAATTCAGATTGATGAGTGTTGGCACAAAAGAAATTTATTGCTTGATTTTGTCGAAGCTTTCTCTTCCTTTTGTTGTCCATATGAAAGCTATATCCTTTTTAGCATCGTGGGTAATGGGCTAAACTAGTCATGCAAATTTAGGGATAAAATGCCTAACAAAATTGATCTTTCCAAGGAAGTACTGTAGGGAATTCTTGTGTGCCAAGTAGGGAAAGAGCCAAGATGGTTGAAATGTGATCAGGATCAATTACGATGCCATCCTTAGAAACCACATGGCCTAAGAGATTTCCCTGTGCCATAGTAAAATTACACTTCTTGGGGTTAAGGGACACCCCATACTTTCTGCATCTCTCAAATACTTTCTCCGTGTGCGCCATATGATCCGCACTCTACTTTGAGAAGATTGTTATGTCATCAAGGTAAACCAAGATGAACTCATTGATGTATCCTTTGAAGGCAATATCCATGGCACGCTGAAACATAGTGCCTACGTTTGAAAAACCAAAGGGCATATTTTGATATGCATATGTTACCCACTTGGTTGTAACGCGTCGTTTTGAATTGATCCTCTTCTTTGACCAGGATCTTATTCAAGACTATTATTTCATTAAGGTAAATCAATACGAACTCATTGGTGTATCCTTTGAAGGCAATATCCATAGCGCGTTAAAATGGAGCACATGCATTTGATGCAGACCAAAGGGAGTCTTTTGATCTGCAGATGTTCCCCACTTGGTTATAAACACCATTTTGAATTGATCCTCTTCTTTGACCAGATCTAATTGAAACTTGAATATCCATCTAGCATTGAGAATATTTACGCACCAGCCATAGTCTACAAAATCTACTCCATTAAAGGAAAAGGATAATGATCCTTTAGAGATGCCTTGTTCAAATATCTGAAATCAACATAGAGTTTGATTTCACTATTCTTCTTACACTGGAACTAGATTCATGACCCAAGTAGAGTACTTGATGGGAAAAATAATTTTTGCCTCAATGATTTTGGATAACTCCTTTCTCATGAGGGGCTCTATCTTTAGATTGATTGGTTGTTGCTTCTATCTGACGGGTTTGATACTAGGATCAAGGTCAATGGATTGTTGAGAAACACTTGGATCAAATCCTTTGAGGTCTTCATACTCCCATGAAAATATATCACTGTATTTCTGACAGAGAGATATGAAGGCCTTCTTTTCTTCATGCGTGTAAGTTTTACTTGAGCAAAGTGTCTCTTTCCCCACACACAATAGTAGGAGAGCACTCTTCTTATGTGGTGTGCATATACATTTCTTCACCCTTGAACTCGTCATCAGGGATAAAAATTTTATCTAAGGTGACCAACCCTTTAGGCAACTTATTTGACTTCAGTTTTATCACTTGGTCACCATAGCTGTCATGCAAGTCAGCTTGCATGCTTGATGAGAACTCAACTTCATTTTGAATGAATGGATGATTTGCGCGTCACTGTCAAACACTTGTCAACTGGTATTGTTGTCTTTAATGGATGGTATGATCACCATCTTAATGTGTTGAGTGTTTCCTTTAACAAAGTTCTCAATAGTAGAGAATTGCAAACCGAGCGCGGCCATTTGATCAGCTTCCTTATTCATTTTGTGCGGCACCACCTGTAGATTTAGAGCATCGAAGCTCTCAAAGAGGTCCCAAACTCTGTGCTTATAAGCTTTGAGGAGCTTATTCTTTTCTTGGAATTTGTTGGTAACCTGATGGATAACCAATTCTGTGTCCCCAAAGATCTACAACGCCTTAATCCATTTTTTTAGCAATAAGAAGGCCATGCACTAATGCTTCATATTCTCACATTATTAGAACATGTGAACTACAACCTGTGCGTGAAGAAGAATTTATCATCCTTGGGAGAAATGAGAACAACTCCTGCTCCCGCACCATTTTTACTTCTAGAACCATCAAAGTATAACTTCCATAGACCAGGTTCAACTTGATCTTTCTTGAGTGCGCATGGTAGCACAACTTCTTCTTCAAGAATGCAGTAAGTACCAAGCCCAATTTCATAGGCTTCTAGTTCTTTAGCATATGGGTCAAATTTATGGTGCCTCTCTGCCCATTCATCAAGTACTAGATTAGGAATAGAAGGTGGAAGAGGATGCTCTTCAGGAACTAAAGTTTGTTCTTAGATTAAACAATTGGCTTGGAGAGGGGATGGGACATATGACTCTACATGATAGGAAAATATTGGATCATCTTGTATGGTAAACTAGGTACCATACCTTGTCTTGAGTAATATATGAGACCAATCAAAAGACAAGTAACCACCCACTTTTGTAGTAAATTCTCTTGATAAACATAGGGAAAAAAAAGGAGGTAAGTCAATGATTGACACATCTTGAGTAATTGTTAAAATTGGACATGCATGAAGGGTCAACTCAAGATCCTTAATGAATCCTAAGGTAGTGATAGTTGATTCATCAAGTTGCAAGACTCCTTTAGACATGGGGCTATACCTAAGACCTAAGACATCAGCTATCTTCTTAGGCATGATAGAAGTACTAGCACCTGATTCAATCATATAGTTATGGATAAGATGTTTGCCTATGATGAAGGACATATAGAAGGGTGGGTTTTTAACAAATTTACTTACTTGTTTCTCCTCTTCTTGCGATGTTTAAAGAAGTGCATTTCTTTTGTACGAGTTGGATCAAGCATGCGGGAGTTACGCCAGAGCTTCATGCAACAAGTCATGTTGAGATGGAATAGTCAGGGCATCCCACATTGTGACATTTATATTTGTCTTCTTCATTTGGTCCATAATGCTAAATGGAAGACCCACTAACTTGTGCATTTAGGGCACTAGGACATCCTTTCCGACTACTCGTGAGGAAAGCAGATTCTCTAGCCGAATTTGAGGCTTTACCTACCAAAGGAGGGGTGCATGCCACTTCAAGGAGATTAGCATGGAGCCTCTTGTGGAGGGAATTGAGTGCTTTTACTACTAGATGCATTGGCTACATCTTTCTTCTTTTGTTGGTCCGCTTGTGTTGCTAGGATTGTGACCTACGCACCATACTCGAGCATTCTCTTCTTATATCTTGTGTTTTCTACAACTTGTGTGAGCGGTGCTTATGTCCTATGTAGCTTGGTTGATCACACAACAGTCCTCAAAGTGCCAAATAACATCTGATTGGATTCATGAAGAAATTTTGGCCTTTCTTGGTTTTTTTCTTCAGGGGGCACTTGTTGAAGGCTCACAAGTTTAAGGATTCTAGATCATGTAGGCTTGGGTGTGTGCAGCATTATCACAATGATATTGATTGTGAGGCATGTTGTAAGGGAAGCACCAATCCAACTCCTGCACCAAATTGTTTTGAATTGGAACAAGCACCCAACTTGCACTAGATCTTTGGAAGAGAGGGTGCAAGAGGAACAACTTACAAGGGAAGATGTGCACTAGCATGTCATCTATCATTCTATTGATTGGGTGTGTATCTTTGGTTTCCATATTGATTTTTCCAAGGCTAGTTGCTTTGGCTATGTGCCTGATTAGAATTTCCTCTATAGGTTTGCGCCTGTTGTTTTTCTAATGATATGACCTTATTTGATAAGTTTCTAATCAGGGTCTTCAATTCTTCATCTTCTTTCTATTGCATTGGAGAGTAGGATGTTGATGCAACAGGTTGTGCACTTTTCTCAAGAATAGGAATAGGGGATGTAGCACTCGTAACATTTCGGGAATAAGGTCATAGGCGGTCTAGGAGCTATCTTTCCTTCCTAAATAAGACTATTTTTTTCCCTTACTACAATACTATAAGCAGCTAGTAAGGTCCTACCTCCCATATATTGAATCATGACTGAGATATCGTTGTTCAACACCTTTAGATAATACAGAAAATCATGTTGGGTTGTAGGTCTTACCACAAGAGGGATTTTTTCCCAAGTCTTCTAAAATATAATGTTGAAATCAATCATCTGCTCGTTGGGCACCCTTCTTGTTGTTATCAGTTGCTCCCCTATAGATAGGTGATTTGACTTATCTTCAAAGTAATTGTAAAGATTTGTTCTCACTCATCCTAGGTAGAAATGGATCCAAGTCTCAAGCCTCGGTACCATTGAATCATATTTCCTTTTAAAGAGGTCGTAAGTAGCTTTGATTTGCTACATTACCATGTGTGATCAAATAGAGTGGACATACATATGCTCCTGAGGGGTGACTTGATTCTCACTAGTAAAGTAGGGAATACTTTTGAGCGCTTCATTTGACATATCATGTTGCATGGCAAAAACCAAGGGAATTCCTCCAGTGAAGCTAGCAAAGTTCCTTAATAGAGGATGTGATTGATGCACCATTGTAAGACACACAGTTATTTTTTTTTAGGAGGATTTGAATGGGCGTGACATGCGGGAGATGGAGATACACATGCGGGCTTTTTGGAATGAAATCTTCTTGGGGATAGCTAGATGTATTCAAAAGAATCTTTAGCTATTGCACTTCTCCTTGCATGCACTCTTCTCAGGAAAGGAGCTTAGGGCTCATTAAAATAGAAATATGGAAATTTTTGGGAGCCACTAGATGTGTTGAAATGAGCCTTCAAAGGCTAAAATACTAAGTCCACACACTAGAACTTAGCAATATGAAATTTAAGCTTTCATTGCTAGTCCCACTGCATGCAACAAATTGTTGGTTGTTCAAACGTGCACCCGCATCTCGGATATGGAAGAATCAAGTTGTTTGTGACAACAATGGAACCATCCCCAAGTTGTGCGACCTTGCGTGCTTGGGACAGATCTTCAAAGAAGGTCGGTTCCTCTATCTAGTTCTATTGCCACTCCTAATCCTATTTTTGAAAGGGAAACTAAGCTAATAATTCCAAGGGGGCAAGGGGATAGAAAGATGATCGTGAAAGGAAACTACACTAAAAGGTGATAGCACCAGAAAAGAGGGATGAACACTATCTATTCTGAGTGAAAATGAAGGGAAATACGTGAAAGAAGGCTAGGCACATGTAGCACAAATTAAAACGTATTTACCAAATTAGTTTCATGGAACACAACTAAATAGCACACAATGCAAAGAAAAGGAAAGAAGAAGGAATGCAAATGTGTTAGGCAACTAAATAGTCACAAAACGATACTTCTATTAGTTCTAGAAATGCACAAATCTTTTACAATGGAAAAAGAGGCTGATATCCACATGCAAGAGCCGGATCTAGAGGTCTACAACTCAAAGTACAGAAAAATGAAGTCCTTAGTAAAAGTGCGTAAGGATCCAAAGTTTCCAACATTAATAATTATCCTAGATCTTTTATTTATAGATGAATCCATGGAAGAAGAAGAGGAGAAAATTTGAATTTGAAACGTAACCACCAACAAGAAGCATTCAATGCCTTCAAATCCACTTGTAAATCACAAATGCACTTCTATGAGAAGGAAGGAGGGCGGATCACATCAAATCGGGTGGTTAGAGAAATTAGATCCACTTGTTAATGCTCAAAAGATGATTTCCCATTTCTCACCTACCATATCTACCAAGAATTTGAATTTGAAAGTGTAGCATTGTAGCCTATTTCAGCAGCTATCTAACAAGTCCAGAAAGGTACCGATCGGAGCTCGTAGAAAAATATACGGATGTCGAAGTTTTTCAAAGTTGTCTACGCATGCAAAACACATGGTGCGTGTGGATCGGTAAAAGAATGGCCAACTCTGTAAATGTTTTGTTATTTCTACCACTTTTCACTCATTGATTTGTTGTAAGGATCTAATGCCCTGTTGGCGTGCTTTGATTAGTTGTGTGTGGCACACTCAAGCATGTCGAGGATGGCGTGGCATGGAATGGTGTAGAGGAGGATGCAAAGGTATGCATGTGGAAGAATGAGGCATGGGAAGAAGGCATGAGGGAGGTGCACAGAGTCTCGCAAGCAAGGAAATGAGGAAAACTAGTGAGTAGAGAACACATGGTCAAGGTGTAACCATTACAAGATGATGTGCGGGTGTGCGCAAGGACAGGGACTTTGTTGATTTAAGTGAGTGCAAGGCATGCACAGGGTGAACAACTCTAGAAATAAGGCGAATGCATAAAAGATAAAACAAAGAGGAAAATGAAAGGAAGGGAATACAGGGAAGTGCACAAGGGCACGTGAGAAAAGAAGGGAATATGCTAAGGGAACTTGAGAGTGCACAACCTTGCAATGAATAGCTCAAAGCCAAAAGATATATACAAGTTACACAAATAACTAGGAGATTTATTTGGATAAAAGTAACATCTTCTATAATCCCTTTTGGCTTGTTTACAGACTAATCTACCATTTGTAAGACTATTGAGGTTAAGTATGGTTCAGTGAGTGATAATTAGGTCAATTAGGACTTTTGGGATCTAGACATCTCCTATGTAAAGTGTAAAGAATAGGACTTCGTGGGTATCTGTATTTAGGAGGGGTTATATTCCCTTCCAGTATACTAGCAAGTTTCCCATCAACATGGATGGTTTTAGGTTAATTATTTCTTCTTCCTAGAGTCTTAAAACATAGCTCTTTAATGGTTTTGTTTAATTTAGGAATTTCCTTAAGAGCCTGAAATAAAGGAATTCCAATACTTAATTTTCTCAGTCCCTGAATTAACTCTTATTTGGGTTGTTCATAAATTACGCTTAGTGTTTTTCCAAGATTTTGGATGGAAAAGGAATATCAACAGCTTTTTTGGGGTGTTTTGTCAACAACAGGATCAGGGTTGTGTTTCTTCTGGATTTTTCTTATCTTCAGGGATTTCTTCTATAACATGAGATGAAGGTTTTGAGGTAATCTTTCCGAACACAAAGAAGATGTTCCTATAACACAAATTTTATTGTGGTATTTTTATTTAATTCCATAATATATGTCGACTTACCTTGTCTCAAATTTTTGGGGTTCGCCATAGTTTGTGTTGGAATTTTTGGATGGGCGGAGTTGTTCGATGGGGTAGAATTTGCAGCTCACCAAAAATATTCTTGAACTTGGGGTCTTCTTTAGTTATAATATTGTTGCCCGATCCTTGAGGTACATTCTACTATTGTTATAATTGAGGAATAAACTATTGAAACAATGGAATTTTTGGGTGTGGAGTCCAGGATTGTTTATAATAACTTGATGGTGCATTTCACTGAGGACTTCATTCATATGGGACTTATTGAGCCCAAAGCTAGGGTATGGCCATGGTGCATTCCATTTATTTGGGACCCATTACATTTTTGGTGTGTAGGATTGATTTTGATTTGATTGAAAATTCCCTCCTTACCTCTGAGCCATATAGTTTAACTCAGCTTCGTCTTGTGTGTTTTGTTTTATATGGTTCTTCAGCAAGGGAAGCAATCCACATTGGTCTGTAGCATGTTTAGATCACGAGAAAATACAAATGTATGTCTTTTCTAAGGGGCAGTCCTTAAGCCCATGTTTGTCCCTACATCTTGGATAGTAGATGAATAAAGGATCTATATTCCTGGATTTCTCCCTATCCATAGTTATATTAAGTTGAACTAAGAGGTCTATTCTTAAATTTACAATCTCTTCCCTTAGTTTGGATATATCACCATTGGCCATTTTTCCTTTCTATCTATAAAGGTTGGGGTGAGTTTGGGAGTAATTCCTACAGAGGTCAATGATGTCTATAAATTCTAATTTGTTCATGTCTCATTTTCCCATAAGATTGAAGGCTTCCTGTGTGTCTTCATCCAATCCTTTAAGGAATATATTTTTGAACAAATTAATAATTAGACTAGTACCACATCTCTTATAAACGAATATGAACTAATCAATATAATCTTCCACACTCTCATCTTGATCCTCCTTTTGTTGAATTATAAAATGTTCTTCTTTCCCATCCCGGACTCTGCACTAGTCTTGGTATTTATCCAAAAATATTTTTCCATCTCTTTCCAACTATGGATGAAGTTAGGGTTTAAGCCCATGAACCATCTCATAGCTATGTCTTTTAAATTCGAGGGAAATAAATTGAGCTTTTGGGTATCTAAATTATAATCGTAGGTTTGGCACAACACTTTGAACTTAAAGAGGAATTGATAGGATCTTCTGAGACTAATCCCGAACGTTAGTAAAATTTAAGGGGATATGTTTTTCATAGGGGATTGATCATTATGATCCAATTTTATGGGATAGTTAAACTTCCTTCCAAGTGGAGAGTTTCCATTCTATGCACCATTAGGGATATCTACATCATCATCCATCCTTTCTCGGTCAGAAAGTTGTTCTACATATTGGTTTTGAGGTGGGTTTTGAAAATTTACTCTAATAAATCTACCTCTACGGTCTCTAGGTCTAAACATAAAATCCTATCATACTGAGGACAATTCCCTAACTACCAATGCTTAACTTGACTATTTGTGTTCCACATACTCCAAAGCACAAAATATTCTTGTTGTCACTACAAGGTATTCTTACTTCAAAATAAAGAGTTATGGAAATAAATTTCTAAATGGAAACTTACTAGGCAATCAGGTAGCACTTCTAGCTAGCACCTTAATATTTTATAACACCTCGAGATCCACCAACAACGGTGCCAAAAAGTGACGAGCTTCGTTGATACTCACACTTTGGTTATCTTGTGTTTTTCAGTCCTGTGGTGGTATCCATGTCTATTTGCAACAAAGGGAATATTCGAATTGTTCTCAGTACTTATTTAATAATGAAATTAATTGTATACTATAATAATTGCAATTAGAAAATGAAGTTGATTGAAAACAAAAGACTATCGAATTCAGAATTAAAGGTACTGAAAATAATGCAATGTTGATAATTCAAATTAATGCGAAATAATAGAAAGGAAATGAACAAGAATTATCCCTTCACGTTGGGGAGGAGTGGCCCTTGCTCCTTCCCACCGATCTGGTTCAACATTGCAAGTCACACAAGTAGAGTTTTCACCTGAATCAGTGCTTTATTGAAAGAAATTTATTTTACAGTGATTAATCAAACTAAGCTCTTTAATCCTAATAAATTTTAACATTTATATTAAAGTTGTCCTGATATCTCTAGAAGAGGACTAGTTATTTGAAATTAATGACAACTACTTAACTAGAAGATACCTATAACAACACTAATTATTTAAGAAGTTACAATCGTGAAAGGATTAATCTATGTCGTGTTTGGATTGAATTCATCCTGTTAACTATAGATGAGGCCCGTAATTGACTCTTTTGAGTTAGTCAATTAGCACCATAAGATATTACAGATCCTGAATTCATTCCCTATAATCATGATGATTATAAGTCCATGAGTGTTTGTCTCGCTTTAGTCTTTAAAAACTTTAGTTAAGTTAGGATTTCATGGACCTCAAAATTCATATTAAGGATTAGCTAGTAGTACACATTTCATGCTCCTATCATTGTGTTAATTGGTGTGCCAACTACATCAACTCATCGCTCGAGAATTCGGACCATTCACCTCTTTTGTGCAAGTTCCTCATTTCAAGTGAGTCTGAATTCGTGATTTGGACAAGTCTCGGTGCTCCATGACAAGTCATGCACTAATAAAAGGTGAGTCCTATGTTAGTGCATAAGTGAGTCCTGCTCTGCTTCGTAATTAAGTCATGTGATGACTCAAGATATGTTTTTCCAAATACATTGTTAATACTCATAAAAGGTTCATTCAAGCCATTATTAAAGAAGCAATAACAAGATGAAAATAACAAGAATATGCACAATATTTTCTTCCAAAACATAGTAAGGAATTAATTATAAAATGTCAATATTATACATAGTGTAAAATGATATCATGATAACACGGGGTTTCACATAGGATAAAACATGTAAAAAAGGGGATTCATCAAAGATGACACCATAGTTTTCTCCCTACACGTATTTTGTGTTGCTTGTGAGATCTCCCAAAATCTCACACTTGGCACAACTATTGTGATATCACCCTAAAAACTCATTCTTCTACATCATCTTGTAATCCTTTCTACCCCCTTTTATTCATCATGGATCATGTGCACATGTTCATTTTCACACTTTCACACTTTACATACTTTCTTACACACTTTTTACACATTTTGATCATATACACGTGTATTTGACTTCTTGTTTGTTCTTCTCTTTGCGGGTCCATCCTTATGGGAAGCGGTAGGTACACAACATCAAGCACATCATCAACACAAAGAACAACAATCATCAACAACAAGAACAATAATAATCAACATCAACAACAAGAATATCATGATATTGACACATACGCTCGTGCCCTAGGTTCATTCTCATCACTTATTTTTCACTTCCTCCTCTTTAGCATCCACACTTCACATTTTAATCACTTCATGCTTTCTCTTGTCTCTAGGCACGCTTTTCACCATCGATCTACATGGTTATTAGGTACGCATATCTTATCTACTTTATTTTATCAATATTTTTCTCAACAACATAAAGTGGGGCTAATGTAGACACAAAATCACACACTGTGGGTATCAATATAGTCTTGATCACATACTACTATTCATATGATTCCTAAGTAAGAAAAGTATTAATTAACCCATAACTTTAGCCACCTTTCTTTGTTTTTTGGTACCACTTTGTGTCTTACACTCTTACTTGCCCATTCGACTTTTTATACTTCGACATTTCTCATCCTAGACACCAGTTCCCATCTAGGACACTAGTCCCAAGCACCCCTATCCCCTCTGGGTGCCCCTGACCTCTTTGTACTTTGCTCACATCTTTTGGTTTTTTCTACCCGTTTAAACATCTTATATTTTTGGTAGTCAACCTTTTCAAGGTTAATTAATAAATTCAATCAAGGGAACCATATAAATATAAAGTTATGTGACCATAATAAAGGACCAAGTACTAATAATTATCTATCACCACCTAAGGCTACATCCAAATGTTATTATAGAGAATTCAAGCATCCATTCTAGCATTCATTCAAGGGAAAGGGATTGCATTCTTATGCATACACTTCATAGAAGGGGAAGCTCATTTTATTCCATGTACATATCTATTTACATCTCTTACATCTAGATACTGATCGCTATCATGTGCAACACACACAAGAGCCACCTAGGACATGATTCCACACACACACATCGAGAACTACATTGGGTCTTAAATGTAGTGTAGCACTCGATAGTAAGATCAATTTTTGGACAGATGAGGATAGTCCTACCCTTATTTGCATTATTTTCTTTTTAGCATTTGATGCACTTTTGAGGGTTTTATAGGTGAATTCCTTATTGTAGGTTATTAGAGACATTGGCAAACTTGGTGTGACATACTAACAACCAATAGATAAGGCCAATGAACATCTCACGGCCCTCCAAAGGAGGTTTTCTGAGGTTTTGGGTAGACATAGGCATCTAGAACCAGTCTCTAGCCCCACAAGCACCCCTAACTCATCTTGGGTGCCTCAATCCGTAGATCATGTAATTACATAATTTCTTAGCTTTGTGTGGAAATATTTACCTCTTTATTCACTAGTCCTTCACTTCGGCATAGTCTAGGATTAATTTTGAAATATAAGTGATTTTTTCTCCTCTTTGCACTTATGATTTCATTATTTCTTATCTTAGTTTTCTTGGATCTATTTTGTACTTAATTGTTTATCCATTTATTGTTACATTGCAATCATATTAGGCATTTATATATTCTATATTTCTCTTAATCATGTATATATATATATATATATATATATATATATATATATATATATCCTTATTTGAAAGGACATTTTGACTATAGTAGTTATCCATGTCAAGATGTGGTGCACCCAGTATCTAATCATACATTGTGTTATCTTGAATTGTTTTTGGCCAAAAATAATATCTCCTCGTCATGCTACAATTGACAAAGGGATTCTCTAGGGCACACAAAACATTTTTCCAATATGTAATCTTCGAACCCAGAATGTTTCTCCACCATCTGTTGAACTCTTTTCCCAGTGTGTGATGTATGTTTGAATGCCTCTCTACAGTCTACCATCTCTTTTAGTTCTTTGAAGGGTGATAATTTTGGATCCCTTCAGAAAGAAAGGTTTCCCATCCACTTTTTTCTAGATCTCAATTGGTTACAACCATAAGGCATCCATGATTGATGTTTTGTATTCCATGATAGGAATGTTGTTAATGACATGAAATTTAAACATCTTTGGTTTGTTGATACTCACGATCTTGTGGTTTCCATCTAGCAAGTATGGTTCCATAAAGGCCTTAAAGTCATAGACTTCCTCTATAAGGTACGTAGTGAATGTACTATAATCCTCTTGGCATGTTCTATAAGTATCCATTAATTGTGGCAAAGAGAATGTATCTAATTTGCACAATGTTGTTGATAATCGCCCAAATGCCCCATCTATTTCTTCATGCATGTGACCCACTAGAAGAAAACTCACAAACATTGTGTTAATAACCCTTCTAGTTGTCATCATGGATGAAAAAGAAAACAATGTGTGATTTTTATCGCTGCAGAATTATCTAGTTACAAGTAAAGAACTGGTGGTTGTTTTCTAAATGAACTTGAACATATGCTTACAATATTAGTTATATAAGCCTGCTCATTTTTCTTCTTGTATTCCTTGCACTTGTCATACACATCATTTTGCAATAGTGCATCATGTAATGGGTGTTTTGACATCCCACTACTGTATAAAAATCACCATACTTGATCTCGTAGGAATTTCTTTTATCTTCCGATACACTGTGCCAATGATGTTATTGTGAAGTTTGTTCCTCGTTTAACAAAAGGAACACCATAGTGCTCGAAACCCCTGGTTTTGTGTTCATGTGTCATCATACCAGTCAAGGTGATGGCGAGGTTAATAGAATTTCTTATTAATTTTTTTTTTCTGCCCATCCTTGTACACCAATTTTCATCTTCTCCATTTTGTTATACACAATGCTCAAGTAGCTATTATTTTATTGTTGTGATTGCAATCTATGTGCATAGTAATTTAAACAAAAACTTTGAATGTAATCATTGTGTCATTTATGGTGTTGATCTATTTGTGTCAATGTTTCTAGACAAAAGGTGGTTGGATGTTTTTATTAAGATCTCATGCACTTGGCACATTTCGCAAAGAAGTTGTTCTTGGAGATTGAAACATGGAAGGAATTTTCTTGCCATATTTTGTTGAAATATGACTGTGACATTGGAGGAAGGTCAAACAAGAAAAGTACCTCGTTAAACTTTTGTAGGATTTTAGCATAACTATAACATGCAGGCATAAGTCTCGTTATTATGTTAGTAATATCTTATCCCACTAACAAGACATGTGTGGTGATATATCAGATTTCCTCTCCACCATTTGGATATCAATGTGATAGTTGTGACACTTCTTGGAATTTGTTTTTGTTTTCATGTATTTCTATTTACTGCCCTCCTCTCGGCATTAATCCAATATTTTATGTATCCGTAATAGGTTCTTTTCAGGATTCCATGACATATGTACCATGCATTCTGACATACATCCCTTCCACATAACTTAAATTTATCTATAGTATGCTCAAAAGTTTTACCTTCATCACAACTGCTAGTGTTTGTAGTGAATGCATTAAGTACAAATTTTTTGGTGGTAGGTTCATGCATCCCTAAAGTTAAATACCTACTATGATTGAAAGCGCTAAGCGATAGATTATAAATACATTCTTCATTATAGCAAGGTTTTTTCTCAACTTTAGACAAAAAAATTCTCTTGTTTTTTTCTCATTTTCCCTTTCCTTTGGTGTACTAGTTGGAGTAGTATATACCTTTTGGCATTTATAGGCATTGTAAGGTCTTTTTATCGAGTTTCATTAATACTACATATGGAGGATTCAAATGAGTTTGAGTATACTAGTTGAGGTAATGGCTCATCAAACGCACTTCACATTTGTACCAACTACTCTTACAGAATTTATTTTAGCCTTACTTCCATAACAAAACCATCTTGATGGGCCAACCGGGCCGTAGGCCATTAGATGAGAGCTCCTTCGATATGGAGAAACCATTACAAAAATTCTTAATTAATTTATCAATATGCACCCCAAATGTATTGTCATCCAATTTCTTAAAGTGTGTCATGTCTCCTTCATAGACATCTCAGTAATTTTTGCTTCATAACAAATTTGTGTTCTTTTGAAAAAAATGTATCAATTTTTCAAAGCAACCCCCTTGAACTTCAAATTGAAGTTAGTGTTTGATGTGGTGGTTGTTTCTTGAAGTTCATAATTTCCATTCACATGAAGTGTATTTCTTGTTTCTAGATACACTAAGTTTTTTATTGGCTAGGAAATGTCATTGTTGCATTGTAGACTTAGATAGAAATCTTTTCATGTAGTTATAATCTTCTCCACAAAAACACCAAATTATGTGGGTTCCAACACTAGTCCTGAAATTAAATGTTCTTCTTGTACCAAGGATATAAACCCTTCAACTATGTCACCTTCTTTCGGAGCATACTTTAGTTTTTAGCACCACATAGGTTGTAGAAAATTCAACCCTGTCTTTAGGAGTTGTGAAATAATGGCTATCACTGTTAGAATTCAAACCCTCATCCTCATAAAAGGTATCATTTGAGTCATTTCTCATGATTTTTGAATGTCATCATCCACCACAAGCAAAACTTATGAAATCACTTGCTTAATCATTTGCTTGCTTTCCCACGGGATATGGTATTCCTTGTTTTATATTTCTTCCATCGTTTCATAATCATCAATTTTGTATGGTAGTCTCAATTTTCCATTGAATACAATACTTATTGTGACAACAAATAAGCTAGACCCAATCTATCTGCAATGGAGTGTATTTCTGGATGGATAAACTACTCCCTCTATAACTTTCACACCCTTGGATAGTAAATCCACATGTTCTTCTTCTTTGAAAACATAGTTCATTTCAATTGTATCCATAAATAAAAATATTAAATTAGTAGCCATGTATCATTGCAAAGGTTTGGAACATGGTGCCACATCCACCCTTTACATCGCGGATGTATCTCATGGTGGGAAGCGAAGATTCATCACACCACTCGGTTTCTCCACCGATTTGGAAAGTAGGTGGCCCAAGTCCATAAATGATCTGATTCGGCTTTGCACAAATATTTCAGATGGATCTCATTATTATTAGAGGCCAATCCTTTTGATATTCCTCTCCGATTTAGGAAGCTGAAACCCGACACAAGCTCAAGATCATCGAGTCTCATTCAGCCCATGGTGCTCATAACTACCAAGGTTGTATTAGCTTAAGGTGGGAGACAAATCCTCTAAAATATTTTTCAAATCCCTCCGCACCAAGCATGCTCGTCAACATATCAAATCTATCTATGATTTGCATCACTGGCTCATGGAGATTCTAGAGATCATTAATGCTTTTGTCGAGCACTATCGTCTGGTTTTTCAAGCTCAATAGGATTTTATTCAAAACGTTATTACCTTCCGAAATGTGTTGATGTAGTTCCTACTAATATTTATCCTACGAGAGAGGGCCCACTAAAATGTTCCACTCACTTTGCGAAGCTCCATGCAACCTTGCTCTACTTAGTTGATGACAAGTCACCTGTCTGGATGGGTTCCTGTGAAAATTTTACAAAGCCACTTGGTATTTTATGGGACCTAATTTGTTGTGTGTCTAAAATGGAATTCTTCCATGTAATTCTCTTGGGAGTTTCATCAATCAAGGAAACATCAAGTTCATCCCTAAAGGTGGTGACCCAAAGAAGATGAATAATTGGCATCCCATCACCCTATTAAATGTTTCTTACAAAAAAAAATCCAAGGCCTTAGCTCTTCGCATAGTTGATTTTTCCCAAAAAAACCAGCTTTGTTAAAGGTTGACACATTCTTGAAAATCTTATAACTCGTGGGAAACCATGGAATGGGCTAGGGTGTCTTTGCAGAGGCCTTTATTTCTCAAAATTGATTTCGAGAAGGCTTATGATCGTATTGAATGGCCATTCATTTTGGCCATGCTCAAAGCCCTTGGATTTGGTGACTTCTTGATTGGTTGTCAACACTTTGTTTTCTAATGCTTCGCTCACCTTACCATCAATGGTCATCAATCCATTGCTTTGACATTTTATGTTCTATCAAATAGGGGTGCCCTCTTACACCAACCTTGTTTGATGATGCCTTATGGTATCATATTGCAAATCATACAAAGGTCAAGGTCACATTCGCAGAATTATCTTCCTAGTCATGCGATGCAACTCATCAATGGTCACTTTGTTGATGATTCCTTCCTTACCATTGTTGAATTTGAGCGTAATGTCACCAAGGTGTTTTGCTTCCTCAATACGTTTTGTCTTGCCTTTGGATCCAACATTCAAATGGCTAAGGGATACTTTCAAAGTTGTTTACCTATCCCAAAATGGTTAAAATATTACCCTTGGAAATGGATCAGTTGTGGTGAGCAATTAAATTTTTTGGGTATTCCCTTTACCTTTGATAGTGACTCCACCAATTTGTGATAGTATCTTATTAACGAGTGGATCTTAAGGTGATTAGGTGGTCTTCTAGACCTTTATCCCTAGCTAGTGAATTCCAAGTTTGTACTAAGATTCTTTCCGCCACCCTTGTGTATTACTATGCTTTTTGGCGTTGTTATTTCTCTTCATTCGCCAAACTTTCCAAGCTATTGTGGGAAGTTTTATGGTGTAAAATTTTTGGTTCAACTAGATTTCACATAGTGGCCTGGGAGGTTTGGTGTCTCCCTCGTGAGAAAGGCGGTATGGGAATCATCAATGTATACTAACAAAGTGTGACTCTTTGTTCAAAATGGGTGGTGCATTGTTCGATGAGTAACCAGGCCTGGAAGCTCTTGTTGCAACACTACATTACGTCCGGAGCTCTATATGGAAAGAAATGTTGGAATAATATCGGGTTGCATACCCTTATTATCACTAAGGTTCCTGTCAAAATCACCAACACTTTTGTTTCCAAAATTATCTAGAAAGCCTTTGAGATGGTCAAGTTGTAGATGTGATGGATTGGCGATGGTTTTCACATAGGGATTTATTTTAATTCTCATAATCTCTAGTGATTTCCCATCATCAACGATGATAATATTATGCTTGTGGAAACTCTGGGCATCAAATCTCTCCAACTTTCTTGTAAGGGCATTCATACCATTCAGGATTTGGTTACCCACAGAGATTGGGTGCCTTGGCCCGAGCTTAAATTGAAATTCAATCTTGCCAATTCGAACCTCCCCTCAATCTGCAAAATTCAGGAACTTATGCATGATGTTATGCTCCACAAGTTGGGGCTTAAACCCCAGAGGCTTGGTGGCATAATTGGCGGTGGAACCAAGAAACGGCCTTATTTTGATACAATGCTAGAACAACCTACCATCTTTTGAGCCCACTCTCACCCGCCATTGAAAATATCAATGCCTCGATGGGGTTTACAATCTGTGCATTCCACTTGGCTTCATAGGCTTTCTCGTACTTGGAATCCTCTCCTTGAGCCCAAAGTTAATCAATTCCTTTGGTGTCTTGTCTATCAAGGTCTGCATGTGGGTAAATGTCTTAGTCATATTGGCATCCCTAATCCTAAATGCCCCTTTTGTTCCTACCCTGAGTCATTTAAACACATATTTTGGTCATGTCCTCATGCCCAAGCCATATGGACTTGGATCCACTCCTTATTCATCCCTACCATCTTGAATTCTTTCATTGGTGTCTTGCTTTATTTGGAGATTTTAGTCCTTGGCCTCATTATATTGATACTCTTTGGAAATTGTTTCGTATTTTGTTTCATATTTGGAAAGCTCGTAATGCTTTAATCTTCCAACATGATCAATTTGTTGTTTTTTTCCACTAATGAAAAAGTGGTGATATTGCTTCTTTGTTGTGTCTGATTCAAGCTCAAGTAGCAAAGGTTTCCCTAGAGTTTTCTCATTTACAAGCTTCTAGATCGGTGGGGAGTGCACCCTGCACTACGAGTCGGTCTTGTTGGATCCTTTACCACCTCCACCTCATCCTTCGCATCCACAATGGCCACCACCTACGATGCCGCACCATAGAAGCTTCTCACATAGCCACCATTTTGCCTCTCTTTGGGGCCTCCCTTTAGCTCCTTCCTCGTCCGGACTGGCCGATCCCACCTCCAAGGGGGAAGGGCAATGCTAATTCTCTGTGGTGGGGATCTTCGCCGTCAGGCTTATAGACTATAGTTGGTTCACCTCCCCTAGATGGGGTATTATGGTTCCTTTACAAATGCAGATGTCGACCATGATGGCTGGCAGGTGGATCCTCCTTCGGTCAATCCATATAGTGGAGTGTTTATCCCTCCTGGGATGACCCTCCTCCTCCTCCTAGTGTTGTGGCATGTGCTTGATTATGTTGGTGCAATTCGTTTCTTGTGTTTTTTCTAGCCCTCTGGGCATTTTTATATATCCCACATGGCATTTTTTGTTTTGTTGTTTCCCTCATAGCATTTTATAGGAACGTGAGTTTTTCTGTCACCCTTGCTAATGTAACTCTCTTTGTTTTAATTTAATATAAAGGGAAGTTCCAATAGTAAATATTGAACCTATGGAAAATTGAAAATGAAAAATATCAATAACAATTCCAAGGTTAAAACAAATGCTTGAAATCACAATGAGAAAATAAAAATATACATCTTATATGAATATCTTTGAAACCTCCTTTAATCTAAATCTTGAACATATGGAGAATTTGGCTCCTATTTGACCATATTAGTGCTCTATTTGACCATATAACACATTGTATTAGACTCTTAGATCTCGTTATTATGTGTATCTTTTTATCCATAAAACACATAGTGTATGGCTTTCAAAATGTGTCTATCCTAATGACCGTTGGGACTAAAAGTTTTCTCATACATGCAATAACTCAAATATTGACTAGAATGGCAGGTAAAATGTTAGTGATCACACTTCAAAGTGTGAGTGATCACAATTCCAAGTGCGAATGATTGCAATTCCAAGTGTGAATTCTCACACTTTGACGTCTGAATGACCGCAATTCATAGTGCGAGTTGAGGACTCACACTTCTTAGTGCGATCACACACATGTCGAAGTGTGAGCATTCGCACTTCGAAGGGAGATCACTATCATTTTGACTGTCATTCTAGTCAAAAGTTGGCTAGCCTAGCAACTGTTGGGACTTAAATTTTTCTTGTACACACAATAATATTGAAGACAACTATTTATAAAATTATTACTCGCACTAAGGAAAAGTTCAATGTCCTCCAATTTAAGTTTAGTAAATATTTAGGGCCATTAATATTGTGTCAAAGTAATTTATTACTGTATTTTACTCTCTAATTATATAGGTATGTTTATTTGATGGTATAGAGTTCAAGTTTAGTCTTTATTTGATTAACGGTGGTGCTATATACTTTGATTCAATTATGAGTGTTAATTGTTTCTTAGCTTTTTATATCTTACATAGTCTTTTAACAATATAAGTTTATTATTAATAATTGTCTATAATATTGAGTAGAAGTAACCCATTCTACATAGTTTATTATTAATAATTGTCAATATTAAAGACTAAATTTCAATTAAATTTATGTATGTCAAATTTAAGTTTCAAACAATGTCAAAATTTAGTTTTCATACATTAAAAATTAAATTATAAAATTATTACCTTAATTCGCTACAATACCAATTACACTTTTTTGTAAGGTCAAATGCTAATTAATATTGTGGTTCCCTCAACATTAATTGACCATTAAACCAAATAATGTAAAATCCTCCATTTGAATTTTTTTTTTTTTCATACTATATTTAATGTTAAGTGGTACAATATTAAATTTTAATCCACGCAAGCTCTGTCAATGTGTTGATTTCAATGCAATAAAATGGAAAAGTGTATACTCATTTGGAAGGTGACAACACCAAAATAGGGAGCACATATACAAATGGGTGAAGAAACAAATTTACAAAAATTAAAAGAGGTAAAGCATTGTTATTCTATTTTGAATAATTTCATTTTGTACACCCATTTCACAATGAATGTAAATATTGCATTTTTATTAGGTATCCCATAAACCAATTTTCAATATTTATCCAGATTTTTTGATTCTTTGAAACAATAGAGCGCAACAAATTTTGTATATATATAGTAACTAATAATTTTGCAGGACATGGAAAAATCACCATTTTACTTGTTTTTTACATATCCAATCCCAAGGTCTCAAATCCACTCCAAGAAACATTGAATACAATAAGGGTTTTCAACACAACTAAGAAATTTCCATGAAAAGGACTTCGCATGTAGAACTTTGATGGAAATAGTGTCTCAAATTTGCAAGAAAATATAAGGGGCACACAAAAATTGGGTCATTACATTCCACATTCACAAATAGATATAAATACTCCATATATTGTTGATGATGTTGATGATTCAAAAAAGGAAGATACAATTTCAATAATCCATGCATATGACAATGATAGAACAAATGAGAAGCTGAAGAAAGAATACAAAGAAGAGCTTTGGCCAAAACCTGTTGTGAAAACATTGATTTCAAAATTTGAAGAGGTGTATGAAGATTTAAACCATGGAAATATTGGCAAGAAACATTGGGATAAAGTAGCATATGCTTTGAATCATGTTTATGGAAAAACATTCATTGGGATGCAATGCAAATACAAGTTGAACAGGTTGAATAAAACCTTCAAGAAGGAGAAACAATTAGAAAACACAATAGGGGCAACACCTTCAACATGGAGTTTCTATGAAGATATGGAGTTAATATAAGCACTTCTACTTCTGAAAAAGACATGAAAGGGAAATCAGAAATCCCTTCTATCAACATTGAAATTGTTGAAGGAGTAAACCAAGAAACCCCTTTGAATAAAATTGGAATTGAATGCAAATGTGTAAAGAGAAAAATAAACTCTTATGGAGATTTGAAAGAGATAATGGAGAATAGCATGCATCTATTCACTCAAACAATGAAAGAAATTGAGCAGGGAAGACTTCAACTTGAGTGTGAAAAAATGGAACATGAGAGTAAGCAAATGGAGAAAATATTGGATGTACAACTTCAAATTGCAAGTCTTTTTACCTAGGTAAATTACAATTTTTTTAACCATAGTAACATAGTATTGCATCATATAGTCCATTTTAAAAGATGGTATATATTATGTAAGGAGAAAAAGGATATGCAGAATCCCCTATAATTTGGGGATAGATAATGCTTCCTTCAATTTGGAAGGTTGGTGATGCTAATACTTCTCTATTTTGCATTCTTCTTTTTATTTCAGAACAATTCCAATAATCAACATCATGGGCACCACCAGGAGCATTGACACACACATCCCAAAATATTTTTTGTGCAACAAAACACTTTAAAAATGATGTTAGTAAACATGTATATTTTTGTTCGAGACAATATGATAATTTAATATGTGTGACATAAATTGCACCACATATCATTGGAACAGAGTCAAAGTATGGAATACTTATAAACTCATTATGAAATTTATAGATGATAATATTGACAATGACTATGGTGTTCTTTTTTACCTAGGTAAATTACAATATTTTCAACCATAATAACACAATATTGCATCATGCAGTCCATTTTAAAAGATGGTATATATTATGTAAGAAGAAAAGGGATATGCAGAATCCCTTATAATTTGGGGATAGATAATGCTTCCTTCAATTTAGAAGTTTGGTGATGCTAATACTTCTCTATTTTTCATTCTTCTTTTTATTTTAGAACAATTCCAATGATCAGCATCATGGGTGCCACCAAGAGCATTGACACACACACACACACCCCAAAATATTGTTTTTGCAACAAAACACTTTAAAAATGATGTCAGTAAACATGTATATTTTTGTTTGGGACAATATGATAATTTAATATGTGTGACATCAATTGCACCACATATCATTGGAAGTAGAGTCAAAGTATGGAATACTTATATACTCACTATGTAATTTATAGATGATAATATTGAAAATGACCATGGTGTTCTTTTTATGATAATATTGACAATGATTCTCCTACACAATACAATTCCACTATTATATTGGGCAAGATGATGCAAAACAACACAAAGTAATTTTGTAGATTATATTGGTTCTCTTAAAAATTGAACTCTATTGGCTTTGTGGCATATATGGTTAATATTGTGGTTCCCTCAACATTAATTGGCCATTATACTGAACAATGTAAAATGCATCATTTGAAAGTTTGTGCGCTATTCAAAATATGTGTGCCATTTGAAGTATTTAATTTTTGATAGCCATTAATTAGCCATTAAATCTAAAGCAATATAACGTCATATGTGTGTCTTTTGTAATTCGTGTGCCAAAGAAAGTGGCGGTTGGAAGTGTCAATTACATGACACTATACACCTTTTTTACTATTTTTTGAAATGAAGTTTTTGAAACTTTTGACAAGAACAACGGCATAAGTGCGCCATTTCGGTCATTTGAAAAATATGATCACGGTTTGACTTTGCAAATCTTGAGCAAGGTCTAATTTATTCAAGGTGTAAAAATCGGTATGTGTTCTCACCTTTATCCCTTCCAAAATTTTGAAAATTTGTAAATGTAGAATTTTCCATAGCCTTTTCAACAAAACCCTATTTTGTGTGCTTCCAGTAGTCAATTTTATCCATGATAACATATTATTTCATGATTTTTAACAAAAAGTTCTCAATTCAAAGGGTTTGACATTGTTTTGTCATTCAATCTATTGATCCCTAAATGATTTGTGAAATATGTGTATATCGTGCTTGCAAGAAATGCACAAACAGGTTATGGAACTTTTTTCACAAGAGGGTTGAGAATTGTTTCCTTAAATACCTGTCATGGACAACAATGATTTTGGAAGCAAATAAATGGGTGTTGTTGAAAAGGTGAAGAAAATAGATTTTTTTCAATTAGGGATTTTGTAGTAACTTGCCAAAAGATGACATGTTCTATTTTTACTTAATGAGGTTTTATGGAAAGTTTCCTTAGTAAATTTGATATTAAGAGACTAAAAACAAAAGTAATTATAGCTTGTTTATAGTAATTGTTTGCTTGCATAAGGAAATTGTGGGAAATACAATTTTATAAAAACATATATGTGATGGCCAAGGAGAAAATACAAAGGGTTCAATCTGTGTAGGTTCCTCCTAGAAAAATAATGAATTGGAGAAGTATAAAACCTGCAATTTGAGAACACGGATTAACAAAATTTTGTTGATTTTATCATTGACTAAATAGTTCTGAAAATACACATGCAACAATTACAGAATAAAATTACAGGCTCTGGGTGTTTTAGTTAAATAAACTAATGATATATCAACACTAAAAATTATAAGATGACAAGGTTTTTATTTCTTAATATGACTTTATTAAATGCGATGAAAGTTTTTTTACTAAAGATCTTGATAAGAGACAATAGAAGACCACTACTTTGTATGTAGATTGAGGTAAGTGAGATAAGGGAATCTATTCCTTGTTTGTTATTAGTGGCAGGTGGTAGCGTAAGGAAATTTTGAGATTTAATATCTTGGGAAATTGTGATATTTAATGACCAGGAGATTATACATAGGATTTGGAGTCTGTATGTTCATACTAATGCTAGAAAGAGTGTGGTCATTATATTTAAACTCATTATACCATGTTTATAATGGATAAATTGATGCAAATAGTAATATGATCAAAGAGGTTTTCTCTTCTTGACAATTTCTCTAGTTTTAAAATTGTAATGGTCACATAGGAGTTATAATTCAAGATCACCTACACTACCAAAAAGAGACGTATGTATACAAAATAAATCCCTTCACAATAAGCCAAGAAGAACTCTACGTAGATGGACAAAGAATGTTATGATTGAAAAAGTTACTTGGGTACTCATACGCATCATGAGTCGATCATCATGATGTTGTAAGAGTACCCTAGGAGCTTTGGAAATATTTAACATCTTTATTGACTACCCAAAGACCTTAATGGCCTTTGAGACTTCATTTATCCTTAAAATGTGTAATTTATATATTCCTTTCAATAACTTATAATATATATTATGAGAACTACATAAGGTTTGATCCCTCTCGAGGGTATGTAGTGCAGCACTTGGCTCTGCACCAGGATAGTCCAACCGATATAGTACAATTATAAATAATGAAAGTGAGATATACACATCCCTGCACCAAACAAATCAGAGCTACGTAAAGCTTGACCCCTTAAGAAAACATGTATTACAACACTTTTCTCAGTTCAATAATATATGTCCATTGATTGTTACATAACGAAAACTAAGTTCAATTTTTTTTGTCAAGGCCGATCTTAGTGACCACTAAGATTTAAATATTTCATTGTGGTGACATTAACAATCGCTAGGAATAGAAATGCGTATTCCTTGACCCCTCAATAGTGCATTTATTGCCCCAATTTTCTCATTGTATTAATAGTTTTCCTATTAATGATGCCTAGTAATTTCTAAGCTCTAAATATTTTGTTATGGTTGACCATAACAACGGTTAGGATCAAAACTACATATTTCTTGACCCCTCAATAATATATATATTGCCACACTTTGCTCATTTCATTAATAGTTTTCATGTTCTGATTCCTAGCGACCGCCAAGCTCTAAATATTTCATTTTGGCTAAACCTAGCAACCTCCATGATCGAATTACATATTTATTGACCCCTCAATACCGCATGTATTTCCTCACTTTTTCTTATTGCATTAATAGTTGTCCTGTAAACAATGATTAGATATGGCCAAGCTCGAATATTTCATTGTGGCTAACCTTAGCGAAATTGAATTAATTGAATTATTTTGCGAGAACATAGGCGTAAGTGCGTCACTTTGTTCATCCATTGGAAAATATGATCGCAGTTTGATTTCAAAAATTTAGAGTACATTGTGATTTTTCCTAGGTGTCAAAAATCGGTATGTACTCCCGCGCTTTTCTCAATGCATTAATAGTTGTCTGTGAATGATGTCTAGTGACCGCTAAGCTCTAAATTTTTCATTATGGCTAGCCTAGCGACTGCTTTAGGATCAACAATTCTTACATTTATTTGCCAACTGATTTTTAATCTAACCAAATATTCAAAATAAGAGTCATAAGAGTGTTGTTGTAAATCCAAGTATGTCCTTCATATAAGTATTTGTTTCTATTGATGATATATGCGTGTTCGTGGACGTGTAAGTTTTGAACATGGCGGAAAAACTTTGAGTTGTCAACCGTAAATGCTTATTTATATTCCTATGAGGACACCAGAGTAATTAGAGATACTATGTTCGATCCAAATGCCTTAAATCATGAATTTTAGCATTACTCAGCTATTTTTTCCACATTCCAAGATGAAAGTCTTGATGTAGATGCCATAGATGAAAAGAGTATCTGGAAGATCAAGCACTAAGGTCTCATACATAAGGGAAATAAAAAGATTTGGTCTCCATTTAATTTTCGTTAAACCAAAGGTGCTTCCATTTCCATAATCGTAAAGTCTTCTATCTAATTCTTGCCAAGTCTAAGGAGTGGACCTTATTTTCTAAATCGTGGAAAAAAATAGTTTTTATGTTGGGCATGCATACAAATGTTATTATAAACTTCCGAGTTAGACACCTGTGCAATCTGATACATTTGAGTCATGTATGGCCACAAGGAGAATAAGAGTTCTTTTCAGATTTAGGTCGTGGACCCATTAATAATATGGATGATTCTCATCTACGCATGTCCTTATTAAAAGGTTTATACCAGGATTTTGTATTGGCATGGCCCTCATGAACAGGCTATATGGAAAACCTTCTACCTCTAAGGTCAATGTATCCTGGATCCCTTTACTTTCGATTATTACAAATAAAAAAAAGATTCCATCCTTAGGGAAAGTAGTCAACTTCAATTTAGTGAGCCAAAGAAACAATTTTGTGGACAATGGGAAATCATTTTACATGGCTTCCTATCTTCTTGATGCAGTTCTATTGTGTTCTCAACTATTCAGAATTCTATCCAAAATGGCTTCCTTTGTGCCATTCACAGCTATACGAACTATATCATACTTGTATGCCTCTCGGTTCGAGATATCCTATTCAAGATATATGCACTTATTTGTATCATGTTCTCTACCAACAATTACATGAAATAATGACACCTAGAATATATGCTAACATCCTCACTTCCATAAGGAAAAATGGGAGCTATATTCTTTTATCCGAATATCTTGTTATCATAATTGAGGGCTCCTTACAACTCTTTTTAGTTGCCATATTATGTTCCTAATAAACTTGCGAGAATAAGAGGTGGCATATCAAATTTACAACGATATTGTTAGAAAGTGCAAAGCAAATAATATTAAAACACATCCCCCTCTTAAGTAACTGTAGGATGCAGAGAAAATTTAATAGGTGGCCTGATTTGAAAGTTGCATCGGCCCATAAAAATTCATTGCATCTTTCCTAGCTTCCTCTAAGGCAATATGATTACATGAAAATGGTTTCCAAGCACCTTTAGTCGCTTAAAGGACAAATAAATATATCCTATGCACATGAGGATGATGCCAATGATTGGGTATGGATTACCGAAATAGAAGATAGCCTTATTAAGAATAATATGAAGAATACTGGGGCAGTTCCACCTCTCGAGAGGAATTATTAAAAAGGAGGCTACAAAGAGAAAGGAAACATTATATTTGGAACCTTCAGAAAATCCTTATGCTCCCTTTTCTCCATCAATTGAAACTCTATCTAAGGTTCAAGAAGTCAAGCCCACACCAAATGAAGCTCCAACTTTGGTGGCATATGCCTTATCTTCTTCAGATGAAGAAGAAGAGACTATAAAAACTGAAATTTCAGCCAATGTGGCCCTAGTGCAACCATATGAATATTCTCCCTCCACTCCACATGAAGTGAGACAATATTGGGTTGAGAAATCCGTAATTGCTCACAAAGAACAACCAAATTGGGAGGCACAAGAAGATTCCTTAGTAAACATTGAATTCAATCCAAGGACGGGAACCTTGAAAAGGCTAACCAAAAAGAAGATGTCAACACAACAAGCCATTGTCTGACATGAAACTTCATAAGACCTCTTCTCTCTTATAAAGAAATGAAAAGTCAAAGGCTCCCAAGTGGTGTAATATGAGGAAGATTTGGAATCATTGATAAGGGCTACAACTGAAGTAGTCGTAGAATTAGTGAGAGGCATATGTGTTAGAAATAAAGAGCTTGAAAATCAATTAAAGGCAACAATTCCTGTGGGTATGGTTTCTAATGTAGAAGAGGCATTGCATGGCCTGTACAATGCTATAAAGAAATTTAATGAGGCAAAGGTGAAGGAACAATCCTACCTAAAGAAGACCGGAAATATCATTAAAGCCACAAGATCGATGCAGAAAATATTAATATTTATGGGACATTTCATTGAAGAAGGCATTTGTAAAGACCCTTCAATTATAACCATGGATGATATTGGCATATGCTAGACATATGCTAATTATACCAAGGAAATACTAAGGAATGGAATGATCAGGTAAGAAAACTATCTCTCCAGTTTGATGACATTATTTCGAGAGGAAATCAGATTTTTACAGAAGCCTCAGTCATGGAAGTATTTAAGGAAAACCATGAATTGGTTTCTAGTGAAGAGTTTGTTGGCCATTATGTGTTTGTGTTTTCATTTATGTCAACCCCATTGATGGAAAATGGTTTCATGGTGTTGTATGAGTCTCCATGTGATGTTATTCAGTGGTCAAACATGAAGGTTGATTGGTAGTGTCAAGTTTTGGTGAGTTCAACAGTGGTCTGGTGCATGGTTGAGTATGTTGAGTCATAGTATGAGGTCTCCCAAGATGGTTGGAGTGTGTCATGAGGTCATACATGGTCCATATGATGTGACATGCATGTATATGAGTTTGTATAAGGTCATCATGGTCAATACATGAGTTGTCATGGTTGAGTCAAGTCATTACAGGCTTGTTTCTTGCCCTGGAGCATGCATAATGAGGTAGAGATGTGAGTTTTTGACCAAATTATTCCTTTCCAAGCATGGTACTAGAATTTTGATGGTATATAGGGAATGTATGGTGAGTTTTAGATCTTCATTCAGTGGTTTGGTGCTTCTATGAGGTCCTTGGGAAGCTACAGGTAAGAAACAGACAAGTTTGTATAGGTAAGTCATTATGGATGGAGAGTTTGAGGCATGTCTAGGAAATGTGGTGATTTTTAATAGTTATAGTATGTTTTCATGGTGCTTCATGCCAAGTTTCAAGTCAAAGTACAAAACAAATTTGAAGTTATGCAAGTTTTGGTGAAATCGGGTAAGTTTGAGTGTATTTTTATAGCAAAGTTGGACCTTCTAATGCTTGTTGTGAACTATATGCTTTGCATGGGGACCTGAGATATTTGGGGTAGCTTCTTAGGTCAGTTATGCAGCTTTCAAAAAATAAAGAGGTTGATTGTCATGTTTTTATGAACGATCATTAAGAAGCTAAGTTGGTTTGAAACCCTAGCTAAACCTTAGCTAAAAGAAGTTTGCAAAAAAGTGATTGTATCAGCCTAGTTTTTATTGATTCATAAAAATTTATGATTGGATGATGTAGAGGAATCTTGTAGCTTTCCAAGAAAATTATTATTGATTTCATGGTGATGAGTGGGCCCCACTCAAATAGGTCAGTTTAAGAAGAGTGTTTTGGGACAAGGTTGTCCAAATGAGGTATGAGTTAAATTGATGTTTCAGAATATATGTGATTTGATATTGATGTCCATGGAGGTTTTAGGACATGTTAATGCATGTACATATTCATTTGAGGTCCATTCAGGTTGATTGGTCAAAGGGTAGTTTTGAGGTCTCAAAAAGTAATGCTCGATAAAATGGCCATAACGGGAGTTAAAGGCGAGTTTGAAGATGATTCAAGTAGTGTTGGAAAGAGGATTTAGATATATTTCCATTGATAAAAGGTTTTATTTAGTATTATGTCATTTTATGAGGTTACCATGTCATTATTTTAACGAGAAAATTTTTTTCCAATACAAGACAGATGTGTTTTGTTGCGAAGTTTGGAGTTGTTTTAAACATACGATGGATTGGTTCGTGTTGGATATCACCTAAGATGTGAAGAGGGATTAATTTGGTGTCCAATGAATCCATTTTTAGATCTTGAATATTTTTAGAAATGTTTTTATGAGATAACCTTTAGAAATAACGCTTTTGGCAGGTTGATTTGGTGAAGACAAAAGTGGTTGTGGTTTGAGCAAGTAATTGATTCAAGGATTATAACTTTCTTAGAAGTGGTCACATGGCATGGTTTGGCTCAATAGAATTGATTTGATGGAATAATGAAGTTTCCGGGGTGTTAAAGGGTGTAGAAAATAGTTGTTTTGAGAAATACAAAGAGAAACTAGGCCCATTAAATGAAATAATTTGATTGGTTAAGAAACATTACGACCATGTATAAATGTTAAATGAAATTTTAATCATAGGTAAGGGATTATGGGTCATGAATATGTATAGTTTTGATGTAAGGGAATTTTTATCTTTGTTCCCATGGAGTTTTGAGCCATTTTTGGCACATGTAATGAGGTTTTTAGCTAGTCCGACCTACTCGAATCATATGTGACTATTGTAATGATGTTTTTGAATGTAATGAAGGTGTATGGGTCAAATTTCTTATGAGGGACTGACTCCTTTGGGTTAGAATAAATAAAATCATATGAAAGTGATGTTTTGGGTTCATTTTTGAACTAGTGCTCTTGGAAGGAAAAGTGTGACCTATAGGAGAGTGTTTTACAGGAATGACAACATGATTTGAAGGCTGAGGAAAAACATGACATGTTGAGGAATGATTGAGAGCATGAGAGAAAGATTTTAGAGCCATGGAAAGTTGAGAAAGAAGAATAAATAGAAATATTGAAGACCTAGGGTTTGACCTAGGGTTTGTGAGTTGAATTAGTGATCTCCATCAGTTGTGGCAGCATCATTATCAGAGATCAAACATCTTCAAATGGTTGAGTTGGTGCTTGGTCATCCTAGGGGTTGTAGCCTCCTTATGGAGTTGGTGCTTCACTAAATTAGGGGTTAGTGCTCCTTGTAGGGTTGGTGCTCTACTAAACTAGGGGTTAGTGCTCCTTGTGAATTTGGTGTTTCACTAAATCACTTTGTTTTGTGTAATATAAGCAGAGTTTCAGTGGGTTTTCTTCCCCATGAGGGTTTCCCACTTACATATGGTGTTCTTGTGTTGAGTACTTTGTTTCTTGCTCTTGTGGTTGATGTTGCATATCTTAATAAACACACATGGTTATGAATGTTGTATGAACAATCTAATTGATGAATGTATGGTTTGGTAAATGAAAAGAAATTAATTTTAGGATTGATTCACCCCCCCTCTTAGTCCCTTGTGCTTCGACCGAGTTTGTTATTTCTCTTAAGAAATTCTTGGTTAATTTTAAAAGGAGAATAACAGAGGAAAATGAAGGAGAAACTTTGCATGTCATTGAGATTGTCTCCAAAACTAAGGAAAAATATAAAAAATAGATGCTCTAAAGGAAATCACAAAAAACCATGTTTACTCGACAGGTTTTGTTTGATAAGGCTAGTGTGCTATTTAGAAACCCAATTGTGGATGTAGGAAAGATAGAGATTACAAGATTTGTAAAGAAGTTGCTCATGAGGCACAAAAGAAAGATGGTACAAAAGGCCCCACAGAAAAGAAACAAACTCAGGAAGAAACTTTACGTGCGGACTCGGATCAATAACAACCCATAATAAAGGAAGAACCACAATGAATCATAAGTGGCAATATTTGAGCTAGACGGACAAGAAATGAAATATGGATGTAATGTAAATAGAATAATGACATCGAAGGTGTTCCCCCTATGGGAAAGGCCTTTTCATTTTTTCATGCCACTTTGGTCTAATTTTGACAGCCATTTTGATGTTTTTCCTTCTCGTTTTAATTTGACGGTCGTTTTGACATTCTCGGCGAGCATTTTGATGTTTTTCCTTTTTGGGATGTTTTTGGTGTTTTTAGCAGAGACTAAACTTCATTTGTATGCCCGATTTTGAGGAGTGATTTGTGTAATTTTGGAAGCAGGCGAAGCAAAAGATTGACTCATCTATCCGGGGTGCATTGTGTGTCTATTTGGGGATTGATTTATGAAAAACCATTTTCTTGGCTTTGTATTTAAGATCCAGTTTTGTTAGAGCCTCTTTAAATGTGGAAGATTCATGTTTTCATAATTTATTTTTAATATTAAGATCTGCATTATGGCTTTGTTAAATCAATCTTCAAAAATTTGTCTAGCATCCTTGAACATTTTCTCAAATCGGAGCTGATCCATTTTAATGATATCAAGTTAGGATTTTTTCATTTCTTGTTGTTGACAATATGGGTGGGAGTACAATCTTGATATTGCAAGTAGATGTAATATAATATCTAGAATTTTCGTGACTATGGTCAAACAAGTAAAAATATAGAGTCTGCGAGATATACCATGTTTCACCGCATGGATAGAAAGAGGAAGATATTTGCATTTGGATTCAAATAAAATGCCAAGAATTTTAAGGTTTATTTAACTTAACAGAATAAAGACAATATTTCTAGCATGTAGCTGCAAATAAAATTCAATCTTTAGTGTGCAAATGCTTGGAAGTATATAGTGTAAAGCAGATATTGGGTTCATCTTCACTACGTACTATGCCAAATGTGGAGATAGTTATTCTTGTAGTTGTTCTTAAAAATATAATGCAGATGCAGGGAACTATATAGTGTAATGCGGATAGTGGGTTCATCTTCATTATGTACTATGCTAAATGTGGAGATAGTTATTCTTGTAGTTGTTCTTAAAAATGTAGAGATCAAGTGAAGGTCAAGGAGTTTAGCCTAGTGATATAAATACATAAGCCCAAGTGTGATAAACCCTTCAAATTTCTCTGAAACAATAAATTTTTTTGCTTTGTATATGTTTATAATCCACGAGATCATAATTTGTTGAAATATTTTGTCAAATATTTCACGGTTGAAGTTCATTTCATCACAATATGATGAAAAATCTTGTCATTTTTTGGAATTGCAGTTCACAAGTTTACAATTTGATGGAGTATTTTGTGAAACATTTTGGAATTACAGTCCATGTGATCACAATTTTGTTTTGGCCCCATAATTTTCTTATCAAATTTAGATCCAAGTTTAGATTTATACAAATGTAATGTGATTGGATTTTGTTTTACAAGATCTTATCGGGAAGAGGAAGTTGCGGCGAGCATTTGATCTCATCGCCTTGAAGTCTTTGAGGGCCTAGAACCCTCGTCAATTTTCCTATAAGATAGTCCTTATTATTGTTCTTTTGTACTTGTGTACAATTAATATGTTAGTATCACCGGACATTGATCAAGTCTTTTCCCTTTTTTTTATTTTCATCACACCTCATACTCTCTTTAATTTTTCTCATGTTGCTTCATATCTAGCTATACCAAAGAGTGTTTTCCACATTCCCTATTTTATTGTGGATTCTTGTACATGTTAGTGATTATGCAAGGGATATTGATGGGATGCACAGTATCTCAAGAGAAGAATATATTTCTTCTCTCATAAGGTAGTCGTAAAGATTTTTTTAGTAAAAGGGTAGCTTAGAGATTTCCTTGCATTATAGCATTGTTTAGGGAAATCTCATTTTTGAGATGTTGCCATGGTATTGTAGGAAAAGTAGTGGATTCTTAAGAGGAATGCCAAGACGCCATACAATAACAAGGTAGCAAGGAATGTCATGCATGAAATTGTTTATCCCACACAGGCCACTTTACTTGTAATTTTAAATCTGCATCAAAATGTTCTCATCCTGACACCGATATGGTTAATTATAAAAATGTCTTTCCTTTTAACAATAAGTGGCCCTTTTTTACCATTTAAAATATAGTTTGATTCTAACCATATAATTGTATTAGTGTTGCATTCTCTATTTTTAGACATTGCTTTCATTTTTGGTTAACCATTATATTTGATGGATAGGGGAGAAAAATCTATGGGTCTTGCAATTACAAGCTATGATTGGTGGGTATGGCACCATTTGGTCTAATCAATGACCGGAGACATGTATTGGCTTGAGTGTTATTAATATGCATTTTTAGGGCTAATTTGAAGTCCAAAGTTGCTAGAAAATATTAATATGTATTGGATTGTGAATGAGGATTATGGGTGAGCATATTAGGATGGTTATGAGGAGCTCATGTATTATCTCAATGTTTCAAGGTAGCTTTATTTCAGTCCTATGGAGATGTCATTAATTCTGAGCTTCCCTTGGACCGAATCTCACAAACAAATGCCCATCAAAAGTGTTGCTTATGCTCCCTGTGACATCTTTGTGTTTACCATCTGCATATTCATCCAAATACCTTTTGTAATTATTACTAGGGGTCGATTCGTTAAGAACTTTCTTAGGAGCAGGCATTGACAACTTGCTTTAGGGATTTTCAAAGAATGTCTCAGACCAGATGCCCTTGTACGTAATGCCATGGTAGCAGGGCATATACCCAAAATGGGTTTATTAAAAATTCCTTAAGTGCATTAATGCACATGCAATTAACATGTTTAAAGCCAAAGTATGCAACATTTGCCAACATCCTCCCACCTATTCCAGCTCAGTTTCAAATTCACGCAAGCTTTGTGGGTAGTGACTATACAATCTCTTTATAACAATTGGCTTATAATTCTTTAGAACACATTTATAAATAGTGCTTGTAGCACCATAGCCAATTATATATTTCTCATTTAGATTTTATGTGGTTCTCATTATGTCATCGTACATGCACATTTTAATTATAGATATAATTATAGATAAATGACAAGTATAATATGTTTATTGGGTTTGTGTTCTCTTTAAATGCTTATGGAAGGGTTCTGTAAAGCACATTAAGCATGCATATATAATACACCTATGGTCTAATGAGTCTAGCAATATTATGTTATTGGTTTTACAGGAATTTGTCCTCAAACAATATTAAGGGAGCAATTCCAATAGAGCTGGGATATATTATAAATTTAGATACACTACGAGTTCAGTTATTTTTTATTTTTTTGTTATACTTCCAATAGGCTATTAAGAATTGTGTTTGGAGTGAAATTTATTGTCTAGATGACAGCTTGTGAAAGACTTCCAAATGTTTTATTGATCTCGATTGGCATGAAATCCTAGGGACCTTTCTAATAATAAAATTTTTGGACCCATTCGGATTTCTGGGGCTTTGGAACATCTTCTGAAATTGTAAGTCTTGTCCTTATAGGATTTTATAGAGCATTGTTCACAGGGATGTGAAGACTTATAACATTATTTTGGATGATAATTTTGAAGCACATTTGTCAGACTTTGGCATTTCCAAGTGCATTTCCTCGGCCAAAACCCACACCTCTACCTATGTTATGGGTACCATTGGTTACATTGACCTGAATATGCAAGAACATCAAGGCTTAATGAGAAATTTGATGTATATAGTTATGAAATTGTTCTTCTGGAGTTGCTCGAGGAAGGAAAGTTGTGGACAATGACTCAAATTTGCTTCAGTTGGTAATATTTTGTTTGTTAATTTTCTTTCGGAGCTTACATTGTACATTGTTTAAGTATTTTTAAGGTTTTTTGTCTAGAGCATGGAGCAATCAAATGTGGATGGAGTTGTCTTTGACATTGGCATGTGAACACAAATTCATCAAAAGTAGAAAACAACACAGTCATGGAAGCTGACCCATCTGAAGTTGCAAAGACTGCGGGGATCTTGGGATTGTATTAATTTTGTGAAGTCAAGAATGACAGTGGTTGGGGATTTAACTTAAATTTGGAACCAGTTTTTAAATGCAACATGTCATGCTCAGGAGCCTTCAGTTTTTGTCAAGTATCAATATCAATTGCATTTTTGGGAACATGTTTTCCCAATATCTATGTCATTTCTATTAAACAAATAACATGTCAATAGTTTTAGCCTTAGGAATTGTTTTGGGAGTAAGTGGAATTGTATAGACATGGTTACTTCTAAATCTTTCCGAATTTCTTTTCTGACAAGATGGGTACCAGTCATGGCATATCTTATTTGTCAGCTGACCAAATCATGTTGGGGGGCATTTAGAGATCTCCTTCACAATACAACAATGCATTTGAGAATGGGGTGGTCAAAGTAATCGGAAGTGTTCCTTTGGATGATCAGAAGCTCCTTTTTATGTTTTATGAAGATGCTTCTCAGAAATTTCAAACTTCGGAGAGGGAGGTGTTCTAGTGGTCGATTGATGTGATTGGGTTCACTTGTATCTGCACTCGTTTGTTAAAGTCATTCTGGTATAATTTGGTTTATAAGTGGATTATTCCCTAGCTGGTTTAGGCCCTGCCAATTAGGTTTCAGTGAAAATAAACTAGGTATATACCTTTATTCTGCAAAATTTGTGAGTATCTCGTTGAAACTGTTTGATTTTTTGATAGAATTATGTGTATTGGTGTTAATTGTATGACACTGATTTTGGAGAAAACAATGTGGTTCACTAGGGCTACGAATGTATAGGATATGGATGGCTTGTAAGTGCATCTGATTTTGTTGTTTATTAAGCATTCTCTCCCTTTTCGTAATCTTTGTGAGCATTTACTGAAGCTTGAGAAAAGTTATCAAGGATTTCTCAACTCTAGCAAGGGGGCCTAAAGCCTCGTGGAATAGTTCTAATTAATCACACTGAGATTTGTGATTACACCTCTATCTATTTTGGGTGACAGAGGAGAATGTTTTCTACAACAAGGATTAAATGCCATGATATAAGTTGTTCCTACCGTTATATCAGAGGAACATGTTTCTATAAAGCAAGGATTTAAGGCCATAATTATAATTGTTAATATTGTTAAATCGGAAATTATGTCACTATGGAAGTATTTCGATAAGTAACGAGATGTTTACATTTGTTTGTTAAAAAGATCTACATTGCATTTTGTGGTTGTTATTTGATTCTGTAACACCGATAATTGGGAGCTTCTCAAATTTGTTGCTTAAAACATGCATGTCATTTTCTTTCACCTATGTGGACTGAGATTAATTAGAAATGCATGTAGGGTTAATGTAACACATCTTTTGGTGCAGTCAAGATTAGAGAGCACTAAAGACAATCCTACCATAAGCATGAAAACACTCTTACATAGGACCGTTTAAACTAATTAGGACACAAATTCAACCAAGATCAAATACTCATGAGAAATACAGGTGCTTTAAAGGTTTTCCCAGAGCCTATCAATGAATAAAACAACATTAAAACATTGTTAGAGTCCCCATATAGGTTAGACAGTATCAAGACTGAATTCTGGCATTTTGTCAAACAATTAGTTGATTTCTTCAATAGATTAAAACAACATTCACAATATGATACAAGTGATTCAAAAGGAACTTCATCTTTGCGCTTTTGATATGTAGAGCTCTTTGTGCCCAAAGAAGATGTTTCTAATGGAAGGTGGGCGCTTATTCAAAACTTACTTTCAGATCATTGTCAGTTTATGCTCATACCCTTGTATTTATAGAGATATTCTAAAATCTGGTACTATTTTGTTATGGAAGATACAATGTTACATTTGGCAGATTGTAGAAGTGGCTTTTCTAAATATATATTTTTTGGTTCATTATTTGTAACCCCTTCTCATGGAGTATTATAATTGCAACTTACAAAAGACATGAACATCCTCATGAAGCATTGACTCTGTTTCACCAAATGCAACCAGCAGGTAGCCAACCTAAATATCAGTTCCCCTTTGCTAGCATATTGTCAGCCTATGTCAAAACAGGGATGGACATTCACCAAAGAATAATAGATACAAGACTTTTTCCAGAATCCACAACCTTTTCCATCATCATCCCAGCCTGTGTTGAAATGGGAGCTTTAAAGCAAGACATGGACATCCATTAAAGTATAATGGAAAGTTGATTTTTGTTAGATGTAGTTGCAAGTGTCATGGTAGACATGTATGCAAAATGTGGAAGCATACACAAGGCATGTGAATTGTATGATAAAATGTCTCAATGAGATGTGATCTCATGGACTTAAATGATTAGAGGATATGCATAAAATAGGTTTGTTGAAAATGCCTTCAAAAATTTTAGGTGGATGCATTTGGCAAGTGCAAACCCAACCTCCAAAACCTTTTTCAGCATACTCCCTTTCTATACCAATATGGGAGCCTTAGCACAAGGTATGAACATCCATCAAAGTATAATGGAAAGTGGATTTTTGTTTGCAAAATTCCTCAAAGAGATGTGGTCTCGTGGAATGCCATGATAGTAGGATATGCACAACATAGCTCGACAATAATGTCGTCAAACTCTTTGAGGTAATAAAGCACTTTGGAATGTACCCTGCCATTTAAGCTTTGTTTATATGTGTTTGCATATTTTGTCTCATTTATGTTTCTTGGAGAGCTAATATGTTAAAGCACTTAGTCATTCTTTCAATCTACTTTGACGTCAACACTTCACATTCACTACATTCTCGAGAGTGAGTGTTAGCAAACTTACATGTCTCACTTGCATTTGTATTTGATTATTACACAACTAACTATTATTTAACATCCCTTCTAATGTACTTTGCAACATTTGTTTTGGCTTTAATAGAAAATCAGAATTGTCAATCACACCCCTTATCAACATCAACTACAAAAGTAATAACTATCCCTCTAAATCTAATAACATATACCGTTTGGCATTCACATTGCATTGTACACATGCGATTATTAATATTTATAAATGATTGAATGTTCATCTATGTATTCCAAATGTTATACTTATCTAAACATGCACTTTGTAGTTGTACATCTAAAAGTACCAAGTGACCGCTAAGCTCCAAATATGTTGTTGTGCCTAAAGCTAGTGGACATTAGGCTCACTAGATTTTCTTTTAATTTTTAAAATCACTCTCATCACGTTTTCTCAAAATATTATGTTGAGGTAGTACGTAGCGGCCACTAAGTTCATATTATCTTAATTTTATTTGTTAAATCCTAGCGACTGCTAAGCTCCAAATAATATGTTGTGGTGTAACGTAGCATATGCTAAGCTCACAATATCTTATTTTATTTTGTTAAATCTTAGCGACCACTATGCTCTGAACATTTTTTTGTTGTAGTGCCTTAATGGCCACAAATCACAAAATATACAAAACTACCTAGCGACCGCTAAGCTCCAAATATGTTGTTTTGGCATTACCTAGTGGTCGCTAATCTCATACTATCTTGTGGTAGTACATAGCGACTAAAGCTCCAAATAATATGTTGTAGCATATCATAGCGGTCGATAAGATCATAATATCTTAATCTAATTTGTTAAATACTAACCACCATTAGGCTTTAAATATTATGTTGTGGCATAAACTAGCGGATGCTAAGAAAAAAATCATTCTTTGACTTGCTAAATGCTAGTGACACCTAAGCTCGAAATATTATATTGTGTAAGTATTTAGATGTCGATTAGCTTAAAATCCTAATGACCGTTATTGTTAAGCTCCAAATGTGTTAATGTGGCATAACCTAGCGATCATTAAGCTTGCGATATCTCTAAAAAATATGTTCCTACATAACCTAGCGGAAACTAAGCTCACAATATCTTATTTTATTTTATTAAATCGTAGTAGACTGCTATGCTCAATATTATGTTGTGATAGTGCATAGCGGCTACTAATCTCAAAATATTTGTAACTATCTAGCGATTGCTAAGCTCCAAATATGTTATTATGGCATAACCTAGCAGCCACTAAGCTCGTAATATCTTTCATGTTTTGTTAAATGCTAGCGACCCCCATGTTCGAAATATTATGTTCGATAGTTCATAACAGTCACTAATCTCAAAATATCCTTTTACATGCAAAGCATAAAGACCGTAAGCTCGTAATATCTAGTGATTGCAATATGTTAAATGCTAGCGACCCCATGTTCGCAATATTATGTTGTGGCGAAAGTGCATAGCAGGCCGTTAATCTCAAAATGTCTTTTAGCGAGTGCATAGAGACTATAAGCTCCAAATAATATGTTATGGCATAACCTAATGCACTTCTAAGCTCATAATATCTTACTTGTTTTTGTTAAATCCTAGTGACAACTATTCTCCAAAAAAATATGTTGTTGCATAACCTAGTGGATGCTAAGCTCGCAATATCTTACTTTATTTTGTTAAATCTTAGTGACTTATTATGCTCCGAATATTATGTTATGATGGTGCATAGTGTCCGCTAATCTCAAAATATCTTTTGGCAATGCATAGAGACTGTAAGCTCCAAATAATATGTTGTGGCATAACCTAGCGGCCGCTAAGCTCGCAATATCTTACTTTTTTTTTAAATCCTAGCGACAACTATTCTCCAAAAAAATATGTTGTTGCATAACCTAGCAGACGTTATGCTCGCATATCTTACTTTATTATGTTAAATCTTAGCGACCGCTATGCTCCAAATATTATGTTGTGGTAGTGTCATAGTGGCCGTAAAGCTCAAAATATCCGTAATTATCTAGCGATCGCTAAGCTCCAAATATGTTATTGTGGCATAACCTAACGATTGCTAAGCTCGTAATATATTTCTTGTTTTTGTTAAATCCTAGCGACAACTAATATACAAATAATATGTTACAACATAACCTAGTGAACGCTAAGCTAAAAATATCATTCTTTAAATTGTTAAATACTAGCGACCGTCTTTTTTCAAAATATTACATTGTGGTAGTGCATAATGGCCATGAATCTCCAAATATCTTTTGGAAGTGCATAGATATTGTAAGCTCCAAATAATATGTTGTAGCATAACCTAGCGGCCGCTAAGCTCACAATATCTTACTTGTTTTTGTTAATTCCTAGTGACTGCATTCTCCGAAAAAATATGTTGTTGCATAACCTAACGGACGCTAAGCTCGAAATAGTGTCATTGCGGCCAAAATGCTCAAAATAGTCATAACTATCTAGCGATTTCTAATATCCATATATGTTATTGTGACATAACCTAACGGTTGTTAGGCTCGCAATATCTTACTTGTTTTTGTTAAATCTTAACAATTGTTAATGTACAAACAATATGTTGCAGCATAACCTAGCAGATTAAGCTAAAAATAATATGTTGTGGCATAACCTAGTGGCCACTAAGATCATAATATTTTAATCTATTTTTTAAAACCTAACCACGTCTAGGATCCAAATATTATTTGGTGGCATAGCCTAGTGGTCGCTAAGCTCAAAATATCTTACTACAAATTATTAAATTCAAATAATGTATAGAGATCTTGTTTTCATATAACAAGATTCATCTATTGTATTTACGAGGCTTTACCTAGCGACCGTTAATCTCTAAACATCAACCTTTTATGTGTTATACAATTATATATAGATTTATATTTGCGATGAGATTTAAACAGATATTTTTACTTTTTTCCAATTTAAGAAATTTAGAATATCGGATGAGATACTATACAACAAGTTTTGTTTATAATGCAAATAGTTTGTTGCCTATGGAAAACATACAAATGAGTTGTGCAACCGCTAAGTCAATGAGCAGATGTTTTCTCCAAAAAGTTAACTATAGCCTAGCGGTCTCTCTGTTTGGACAACTTTTTTCATGATTGAGTGTATTCGATAGGAGAAATCAAATTGAAAAGCTATAAACTATAACAAATAAATCTGGATTTTACATTTAGATACATACATATACATGTAGAATCGTGAATTAATATATATAACAACACTCTATCTTTCGCCAATAATAAGTACGTATCATATTAAAAATTATGTTTTAAAAGAACTTTATTATCTTTGGTTTTACATTTAATTCGAAATAAATTTCTGGTTTTGTAAATTGGTGGTCAAATAAAGAATTATATTGTCGCGACCACAAAGCTCTGTGATTTTTTGACATGGCTTAGTAGGCGGAAAAGTAAATATATAGTGATTAAAATTTATATTTAATAATATTTACGCGTATATATAACATGTTTACCTTCCATTGTACAAAAAATAACTTGTTGACGACATTAAATTTGACTATTTGTACATGGGAAAACATATATAATTGAAAATATTTATCATACAATTGAAAACTTAATATGGTTCTATAGTTTTAACACATTTTTTTTGCCTCAAATATTTTCCCAAAATGATAAACAATGTATAATGAAATAATTACCAAGGTTTATTTCTATCATCATAATAAAAAGCAAAGTAAAGGTAGTCCTAAGGAATATCTAAACAATACATTAGGTCTTGCAAACCATTAAAAAAATTAAAAATGTGACTATGTGACAGGCATCATTATCAAGGAAAAACAATAGCAAGAATGAGAACAAAAAATCTAAAAAAATATATCCAGAGAGAGACATAGAAATGGTAACGTGTTCAACATAGAGAAATACTAGAGTTGAAAAGGGATTAAATTTTCTTTCGTTAGGGTACAAAAAAGTTGTTTTTTATGAAGAACAAGGCGATTTGATAAGGTTATCAAAAGGAACCAGAAAGCATGGCTAGACTATGGAGCATGATTCGGTCAAGCAAAGCGAGTTGGACTGCAGAGCGGGATCTCAGTAGGGCAAAGCATGACTAGACGTGGAGCGTTATTCAATAGGCCAAAGCGGAGGATGGATCGAGCAGAGCACGATCGGTAGGGAAAAGCAGTGGTGGACTATAGAATGTCGTGAAAAAATAGGAACTAATGGAAGACAAAACGACTAAACGAGCCCGATCAAAAAAGGTGCACATTTACTATAATGGATGTTTTTGATAAATACCTGATTTAGCAATATCTGAGATTATTTCATGCTTAGTGATTTCTTCAAACCTCCATTTGTTGCATCAAACAAACTATCATGCAATTTTATCTCGCAACCCCTTTTTCTTTCTTCCTTTGTGTGATTCATTTGTGTCTCTTTTGAGTTTGTCCTTCGTGTGTCCACTATGCAAATGATATTATACTAACTACTTTGTTGTCCCCTTGCAAAATGGCCAAGATTCGTGCACTTAGCCCTTGAATCTGCTGCATGCTTGTATTATTTTATGATTTCACGAGTGCTTTTACGTAAGATCGAGGCAGCGGAAACCCCAAAAAAAGTTCTCTCGAGGTATTTAATAATTTTTTTGGCACATTCTAGTAGAAATTTTGAAAATAGAAAAATTGTGGGATATGAAAAATTAAAAATTTGACTTTCCCCCCATTAAGCAAAAGTGTGGGATATTGAAATTTCAAATACTCTCAAATGCGAGGGAATTCATAATTCGAAATTTTAATTTACCCCTCATTAAGAAAAGGTGTGGGATATCGAAAAAAATTTAAAAAAAAAAAAAATACAAAACAACGCCATTTGTTATTGTCTATAGCATATATTAATATAAACATAATAAAATATATATTATAATAAAACAGAAGAAATAAATTCTAAAAATGTATACACACATTTATTTTTTATTTTTATCAAAATCGATCTTGACATTGTTAGATGTAGTGTGCGCTAATTTAATACAATTCTCCAATTAAATTGTGCCACATGGCAAGTTTGAACCAGATAGTTAGGAAACAATATAATTGACACATTTATTATGAAATTAAAATATAAAGAAAAGCCTATAAAATATTTTAAACCTATATAAATCCATATATTATTATATAAATAGTACCCACTAAAATGATGACACATGGCATGAAATTTCTAAAATTTCTAATAGTGCAGCAATTGTCCCCGTTAGGATAGTCCAAACCAATATGATAAAATTATAATCAATGAAAATTATTATCGATCCAAAACGTATAGATAGTGTTTACAATGACTAGATGTAATGGTAGGAGCCTAGCGATCGCTAAGCTAGACCATGATTTGTTATTTGTTTGTTATTTTCAAATTAGGAAACAGTTGAGCCTTACAACCGTTTGTTATATCATTCATTTCGATAAGTAACAAACACGACTTCGCTCACCAAGTATTTTCTTTGATACAAATCGATGTGAATTTTATGTCACCAAGAATATATCTTATGAGAACTACATAAGGCTTGATCCCTCTCGAGGGTATGTAGTGCAACACTTGGCTCCACCAGGGATAGTCCAAATAAATATGATACAATTATAATCAATGAAAATTACTATCGATCCAAAGTTGTACAGATAGATTTTTCAATGACAAGAGGTAATGGTAGGAGCCTAGCGGTCGCTAAGCTAAATCATGATTTGTTATTCGTTCTCTATTTTCAAATTAAGAAATTATTGAACCTAGCAGTCGTTATGTCATTCCTTTCAATAAGTAGTGTAGCTTAGCGGTCGCTAATTATTTTCATTGATACGAATCGATGTGAATTACATGTCACAAACAAAATATCTTATGAGAACTACATAAGGCTTGATCCCTCTCAAGGGTATGTACTTTGTGACACTTGTTCCCACCGGAGGATAGTCCAGCCAATATGATACAATTATAATCAATGAAAATTATTATCGATCCAAAGTTATAGATAGATTTTTCAATGAAAAGAGGTAAGGGTAGGAGCTTCACGGCCGCTAAGTCATACCATGATTTTTATTCGTTCCCTATTTTCAAATTAAGAAATTGAGCCTAGTGGTCGTCATGTCATTCCTTTCAATAAGTAGTGTAGCTTAGTGGTCGCTAATTATTTTCTTTGATACGAATCGATGTGAATTATATGTCACAAAGAAAATATCTTATGATAACTACATAAGACTTGATCCCTCTCGAGGGTATGTAGTGCAACACTTGGCTCCGTTATGGATAGTCCAACCAGTATGATATGGTTATAATCAATAAAAATTACTATCGATTCAAAGCTATACAAATAGTGTTTGCGGTGACAATAGGTAACACTAAGAGTCTAGCGGTCTAAGCTAGACCATGATTTGTTATTCGTTTGCTATTTTCAAATTAAGAAATTGTTGAGCCTTATGGCCACTATGTCATTCCCTTCAATAAGTAATGCAGTTTAGCGATCGCTAAGTATTTTCGTTGATATGAATCGATGTGAATTTTGTGTCACAAAAATATATCTTATTACAACTACATAAGGCTTGATCCCTCTCGATGGTATGTAGTACAACACTTGGCTCCACCAAGGATAGTCCATCCAATATGTTATAATTATAATCAATGAAAATTCCTATCAATCCAAAGTTGTACAAATAGTGTTTACAATGACTAGAGGTAACGGTAGGAGCCTAGCGGCCACTAAGCTAAACCATGATTTGTTATTCGTTCACTATTTTCAAATTAAGAAATTGTTGAGCCTTATGGCCGCTATGTCATTCCTTTCAATAAGTAATGCAACTTAGCGGTCACTAAGCATTTTCTTTGATGTGAATTTTATGTCACAAAGAATATATCTTATTAGAACTACATAAGACTTGATCCCTCTCGATGATATGTAGTGCAACACTTGGCTCTGCTAAGGATAGTCCACCCAATATGTTACAATTATAATCAATGAAAATTCTTATCGATCCAAAGTTGTACAGATAGTGTTTACAATGACTAGAGGTAACGATAGGAGCCTAGCGGCCGCTAAGCTAGACCATGATTTGTTATTTGTTCTCTATTTTCAAATTAAGAAATTGTTGAGCCTTACGTCCACTATGTCATTCCTTTCAATAATTAATGCATCTTAGCGGTCACTAAGTATTTTATTTGATACTGAATTGATGTGAATTTTATGTCACAAATAATATATCTTATTAGAACTACATAAGGCTTGATCCCTCTCGACGGTATGTAGTGTAGCACTTGGCTCCGCCAGGGATAGTCCACCTAATATGTTACAATTATAATCAATAAAAATTCCTATCAATCCAAAGTTTTACAAATAGTGTTTACAATGACAAGAGGTAGTGGTAGAAGCCTAGCAGTTGCTAAGTTAGACCATGATTTGTTATTTATTTTGTATTTATAAATTAAGAAACTATTGAGCCAGCGCCCTCTATGTCATTCCTTTCAATAAGCAATGGAGCTTAGCATTCGCTAAGCATTTTATTTTATACGAATCAATGTGAATTACGTGTTATGCACAATTTATTCCAAGGCCCAATTTCAAATAATAATCATTAGATCTTAGTGGCGCTTAGTTATTCCTTGCAATATGTGTTAATGAACAACTAAGCATTTTTATGTATAATAGATACTTCTTAGCGATCGCTAACTCCGTTATTGAGATTTGTTTCTCAAACACTCTCTTCACTATATCAAACTACTTGTTAGATAAGTTGTGTCCTATGTTGCAATCATTGAAGGATGTGGAAGATGTCTGAGATGTCATTATATCAAAACTCAATTATAATTATTTAATATGTCCCACTTTTCTATAATTTCTTTTTTATTTGGAAGTCTATCTTTGGGAATGGTTTTGCACTTAACTATGCTATGAAAAAATAGAGAGTATTTCTTTAATGTGTGAGTCTATCTTTAGTAATGGTCTCAAATCATCATATTCCAATCCTAAACGCTTTTTACAAGCTGAAAAAAATATTTCAAATCGTCAATAAAGCTTAGTGACAACTACGCATTTTAATCATTCAAATCATCATATTTCAATCCTAAAAAGCTTTCTACAATTGAAAAAATCATATCTCAGATCGTAAATAAAGCATAGCAACCACTAGGTTGTTAGACATTTTAATTATTCAAATCACCATATTTCAAGCTCAAATGTGTTTTACAACTTAAAAGAACCATATTTCAAATAGTAATTAAAGCCTAGAGGCCATTAGGCTTCTATGCATTTTAATTATTCAAATCACCTTGTTACAATCCTAAAGGTTTTTTCAACTGAAAGAACCATATTTCAAATCATACATAAAGCATTAAACAATTTCACCCATATTCATTAATGGAATCTATAATCGATATATCGACTCATTCCAATATATGTGATTCTGAATTCCAATATTTGTTATTTTGGAGTATAGTAAATTCTAATATTTAAAGTTTTGGAATCCAATATTTTGATTTTCAGATTTCAATATTTGTAATATTGGATTCGAATATATGCGATTTTAAATTTCAATATATGTGATTTTGGAGTATAGTAAATCCCAAAGTATTTAAAGTTTTGGAATCCAAAATTAGTAATATTTGATTCCAATGAGAGCTTTATTTTTGGACTGGAATATGTTCAAATTTACTTAAATTAGTGTTGTATAAGAATATTTCAGATATCTTACTCCCTATTATGTCATTTCAAGACAGGGCGAAGGATACAACTTATAGTATGAAGCATGCACCTAAGGAAAATGACCCAACAAATACTAATGTTGGGATTGAGCTTGCTGAAATTTTCAGATCAACAACTAATGATAAGCAATTTGGAAAACAACAATTTTTTGGACAGTGGCAGTTTGCATAGTTATTTATGTCGGCATCACATGAAGCATTGAGAGTTGGGAATTGAAAATTCCGAAGGTAGATTTGGGATCTTGGCTTGCAATTGCTTGAAGGCAAGCAATTCTTGGAAGGGGGGCTATAATGTCCCATTTTCAAAATTAATTAATTTTGAACACTTAAAGCATACTTTTATTATTTTTCTTAGGCTAACAGGGAATTAAAAGAGGAAAATAAATTAATTTAAGTGTTCCAAATATACTTTTATATTTTAATTGAAAAAGGACACTTAAATTATATTTTAATCCACAAAACATTAATAGAATAAAATAATAATAAAAGGTTGAATTCTATTATTGGGAGCTAGAGTTAAAATTAATAAATTAATAAACAAATAAAGGGGCACCAAAGTTAGAGAGGCTACATGAGTAGCAAAGTCCAAATTTTACAATGGGAGATAGAAAAAATGTTTTTAAATTTGTTTAATCATATTTTTACAATTTGGTGCCAACATGGGGAGGAATTATATTATTTTAAATGTTATTGGAGAATGCATGTATTTCCAAATGTGGGCGCCCACTTCGAGAGAGGGCATTGGTAGTTATAAAAACAATTTGTGGTTTGTTATTGAAACATCTTAGAAATTCATCAATTATTTTATGTCTGCAAGTAGTTTCGCTTGGCTTCCGTAATAGAAGACAAACTCATCTTTACAGATTTGATGACGAGATTCCTCACTTCTCGGCTAGGTAATTTCATTTTAGAGGTTGCGGTGACAATTCGAGGTGCAAGTGTTACATCGGTTTAACTCCAAACAATTGTATTAAGACACTAATATTTTTATCGTAGCAGTTCGTATTCAATAAATAAAATAAGTTTTTACGCATTATTGTTAGTTATTTTTATATAAAAAAGCATGTTATTGTCGGTGTTATTAAAGTTAGATTTTTAATACTACGCCTAGGGTTTAACAAAATATTTAGATCGCTTAGAAATTATTTTGAGGATACTACATAAATAGTCTTGAAGCCTTCTTTGATTTAATTTTATCAAACCTACATTTTGTACCTATTTTTACATATAATGGCTTGTATTTTCATGGTATGGCAACAATATAATAATGGCTACTTTTGAAGATTCTAATGGGATTGAATACGTAAATATATCTCAAAAAAATTAGATTCGGTATTAATCATTCCAAAAAAATTACGATTTATAATTTTTGGTTGTAGATTAACATACATGCAAGTCTATTGCAATAATTTTACCAAATAGTGCTTTACAAGTAGTAATTGAAATAAATAGTCTTGAAGCGTACTTTGATTTAATTTTACCAAACCTACATTTTGTAACTATTTGTACTTATAAGAGCTTGCATTTTCATGGTATGGCAATAATGTAATAATGGCTAATTTTGAAGATTATAATGGGATTGAATCTGGTAAATATATGTCAAAAAAATTAGATTCGGTATTAATCATTCCAAAAATTGGGATTTAAAATTTTTGGTTGTAGATTAGCAGACATGCGAGTCTATTGCAATAATTTTACCAAATAGTTATTTAGAAGTAATAATTGAAATAAATAGTCTTGAAGCCTACTTTGATTTAATTTTACCAGACCTACATTTTGTAACTATTTGTACTTAGAATAGCTTGTATTTTCCTGGTATGGCAACAATGTAAGAATGGCTAATTTTGAAGATTAAATGGTTAGATTGAATCTGATACATATCTCTCAAAGATTTTAGATTCAGCATTAAAATTGGAATTGTCATTGCAAAAAACTGGGATTTATAATGTTTTAGATGTAGATTAGCAGACACGCGAATCTACTGCAATAATTGGTGGAACTACTAGTTAGTGTACACTTGGATTAATGAATTCAATTGAAATGTCGTAGATTATAATGGGCTAAATGAGATTGACTCATTGCCTCAGTCAATACCAAAGCTAGAGGTAGAGGGGTTACCCAATTATGATTAGTGAAGTAAGTCATGGCTGCCATGTAATCATAAATGTGGAAAGTGGTTTTAGATTAATGTGCACTACAATTAGAATCGGCACCTAAAACGTGCTTGCAAATGACCAATAGATACATGTATTTATAGGTCTATTGGGCAAGGCCTACATAAAATTCCTTATAACAAATAAATGTGTATGCCCAGGCCCCAAACCAATAGGCCTATAAAAGCAGTGCCTATCGGCCATTCGCAAGCACCTTTTAGGTACTGATTCTATTAATCATTACTATATGCCAACAATATTTTGTACATGATAAACACCTTGTAAACTTTGAAAAAAATTAAGGGACCTTGAAGTATTTTGCAAGTCTGGTTTGACATATAGTAAATGTTGGTAAGCCTAAATTTGTGATCGTCAAATCTGACAGAATAATCTGCACTAAAATTTCCTTCAACAACCACCGAATACAACTCATTCAATCCTACAAATACTTGGGGCTTGATTTTAAATATAAAGCAAACTAGAATCCTAGTATTGAAAAATTAATCTATACTAGTTAGCCTAAATTGTGATATAGAAAATAGCTGCAAACATGTTGAACACTAGAGCTGAGATGAAAAGAAAACACCTATGTGTATCCTAATTATTCCTGATGACCTAAAATACCCTTTTGATGGCGTGCCCTACACGTACTCACAACAATTTGTGTATTTCCAAATAAATGTAAATGAAGCAGTCCCATTTCTTGAATCCCCAGACAAAGTATATGTATGATACAGTTTTGGTGAAACTCAAAACATAAAAATCTACAGGAAAAATAAGCAGTGATTTCCACAATACTACAAAAAGAAAAGTTGACATGTGAATTACTATTTTTATATATTTAATCTTTCATAAACTAGATTCATTTTATTTCCAAACCTGTGCAGAAGCAAAATGACTTCAAGGATAATGAAGATAATGTGTCGTGGACTATGAATAAGTTCCAAAAAGAAAATGAGGAATTATAATTTTTCTCTTAATATAAACCCCACTATGAGTCACATAAAAATACAAATAGAGACAGTCTCTTTCTCAATCTCTTAGTCATTAAGAGTTGATTACCATCTCCATGCAATTCTTTAACATAAGTTTGCAAAGTTTGGTGTTCTTATACTGTTTCTGTTTCCACAGTACATTATTTTGTAATATGATTTTTGGCATTGAGTATACTGTTTGTTTCCACGGTACATTATTTTGTAATATGATTTTTCGGCATTGAGCTATGTAGTTTCGAGTCAATTGACATTGACCCACATGTCATGAGGAGTGATTCACAATAACACGTGTCATGAGCATGAATGGTTTGTTTGGCACACATTATATCTAGGTGATGCTCAAACAGGTGACATGTCAGGGCTTCCAAGGTAACCCATCCTAGTACTAGTCCGGGTCAAGTGCACTTAATCATGGAGTTCCCCTTACAATCAATCCCTCTTAGATTGCTACTACAATCAATCATGCTTGATCATAAGTCAATGTAGATTGACTCGAATCTACATAGCTAAATCCTGAATTTCATATTAGATAAGTTTGGTGTTTGCTTTACTTTCCTCTCTTTTTGGGTTGCCTAGTATTTGTTTTGAATATGGTGACGGATGAATGTCTGGTCCTTCATGGTTTCTCCCCTCTATATTAGGTTGCTTCTCCAAGCAATTGTTGACCTTGGATGATCTTGATACACCGCTTTTTCTTTTAATGAGCCTAGGTGGATGTTTCCATTTTCCTCATCATGTTACAAGCTTGCAGACTAAGTGGCAAGGACCCCCTGCCTCTCCTTGAGTTTTCTTTTTCTATCATCATCATCCAAAACAGCATTAACCTTAACCTTTTCTTCCACAAGTCTTCTTTCAATTCAGTCCTTTGAACAATTCAATAAAGCACCTTTTCAATGCTTGAGGTTTCCACTGCACATATTTAATTTTTGCAGCTGTGTGAAGCATCAACACTGCACATGGCATCTACGACCTCCAGCTCATTGCAAAGAGCTTGATCAGATTTTAGTTTTTCCGAGCAGACATTCTAAGTTTCCATATTTAAAACAAAATCTTCAGTTGAAAGGAATGTTTTTATAATATACTTTCTGGTCCCAACTGCGATCAAACAATTCTCACTCGAAGTTGATAGAGGCTGAAGAAATTTTGGAAGTTCAAATCCTACGCGTTCATTTTAATCTAAAATACTACGATAAAAACATTCAACTTTGGATACCAGAGGAAAAGGCTAATTAGTAATTACTATTCAAAACAATTCACAAACATCAAGATCAGCAAGAAAAATACTAACTAAACACTATATTTTACAAGGGGAGCAACAAATTGAATAGGCACATAAAGATAAAACCTTGTACATGGGGATCACTGTCATAGACTTATTACTATGATAAGTTGTATAACCACTCTTCTCAACTATAAAAACACAAGTTAGAAAACCCCATCCTCACTTTACTACAAGTTTAATAGCAATATTGGACATCATATTAGAACTAAATGGAAAACAATTATGAAAGGAAAATGGATATCTTGATTGCCATATCCTTTGTTGTGGTCTTTTTCAGTTAAAAGTGATATTGCAGTTCTAACTGAAAGCCTCTCAAGAATATTCAAAGCATCAAGTGAAACAATATTATCAGCCTGGACGTCCCTGTGGATTGGTGTTAACTGATTTGCCAAACAACTAGAGCTCGTCATGTCCTCTGATGATTTCTCCTGCACGATACCAAGCATTTCAAAATTAAGGAAGAAAAGCACAAATGCGATTCTTTTCTTCTTAGCATTGTACTTTATAATAGTTCAGAAACTTTACGGTGCACATTAGACCAGATTTAGAAAAATATATACACATGCTTAAAATTCAGTTCATGGTAATGTGGATGTTGAAAAGTTTTTGGTAAGATCCTTTCCAACAGATTTTCTCAAACACTAATACATGCCTGACAATTATTGTCTCGAAGTCCTCAAGGAATTAAAAAAACATTTTCTCCGGAGATTTGGGTGTGTGCCCGAGTAACTAACAAGAGTTTCTCATGTTAGATCAACACTTCTGCAGAAAGGAAATATGAGGGCGGTAGCAATGCCGTTTATTCACCCTACAATCTCTGTATGGGATTGAAAATTTTGTTATGTTCTCAACTCTACTTATCATCAACAAAGTTCAGATGTATGAACTAAAATGTTTTAGCAACCAATTGAGTAAAATGACAAAACAGAAAGATATTTTCCTCTCTCTCCCTCTCTCGTACACCATCTAAATCCGAACACAAAGGAAGAGGATGACATTAAATAACATCATGGAATCAACTATGACATAATCATCACTTCTTTATAAAAATTATTAACTCTGATGACATCAACTCAGCTCGTACAATTTAGATGTTTTACTAAGTAACCCCTTTGAAAATATATATATATATTGTATTTAAATTCACCATAGAACTAATCAAATGACATTTTGTAATTTCTATTTTATTCAATAAATTGTAATGTCCCCTTTTTCGAATTAGTCCCATTTGAAGACTTCTTGCCCATTTTTCTTCTCGTGGCCAAGAAGAAATTGAACAAGGGAAGTCCTTGGGTTTCATTTATGTTTTCTTTCATTACTATTAATGTTTTTCTTTTGTATTTTCCTCTCTAAGGCAGGTCGGCTGGGTTGGAGAGCTCCCAAAGTGAAAATAGAAAATAAAGCAAGCTTCCAAAGAGGTTGGTCTTGGGGTAATTCATCCCTTAGACCTTTGGCGCCACCAAAGGGGTATAAAGGGAGTCGCATAGGCTCATTTTCATCATCAATTTTGGCATATATACTTTTCTACTTGGTTCTAGGGCTGATTGCTCTAATCCAACTCCACTAAAGGGCGAAAATCCATTAGTGTGGCATCCAAGGAGGATGAAACCCTTCCTTGTGGCATATTGGAGAACGAAAACTCTCCAAATTGGTGGTGTGAAGGCAAATATTGAAGACCATCTTGCTGGTTTGCAACTAGGGCATCAAGGAGAAGTCATTTCAAGAGTTTTTGCATTGTTTGGAGCCCCTCTCCTAGGGAGCGACTAGGGTTAGAGTGTTTTTGGGTGCCTTCTAGGGCACAAAACTTCATTATTATTTGATATTCAAATTTATCATAATTTATAAGGCTGGTATCTTCCATATTTTGTAATTGTTGGGGTTTGGAGACCTCATTTTTAGCTATTTTTGTGGACTGCACTTCTGCTGTCCTAAAATAAATTGCAGTTGGGTATTATTTCAGATTTGGCACATGTTTTGGCTTGGTAATGGTTCCATTAATTATATATAATTTGGAGAAGCATTGGTATATTTAATTTCAGCTTGTTTGATGGGTGTTTGATGCCCTAACATGCAAATTTCAGTTCGTTGCTAGGGTTTCAAGTAATATTGGATCTGCTGTTATAAAAATCAGATTGCATTCAGTTTGGGGTTTGTGTGATTTCCTTGTTTGTGTGTTTCAGCCCTAGAAAGGGATATTACAATGGTACCAGTGTTTCGGTCTTCCTAGCTTGAGGATTTCTTGCAAGGTGAAAAAAAGATGGACAAAATGATGAAGATGCAAGAAAGACTAGCGGACACCTTACACTCTATTGCCCTCACCATGCAAAACCTACAGAGGGGAAGGACATTCAAGGAAGAACCTAGGGTTTCAAAGGTTAACAATGTTGCAGCTAGCTTTGAAGAGTATCAAGCCCTTCCGAAGTTATTCGTGATGCCCTATCATTTTTGAGTTTGTAGGATAGACAAAGATAGAGTGGGCATCGGAACTTGGTCCAAGCTCCGAGCCATGCACAAGGGTCATGGGAAGGATATCCCAACCCTAAAAAAGTATAGCCCCATCTTGGTGGCAAAGCAAGAAGAGGCTACAAAACTTGAGGAAGAACTATTGGTTGATTTTCCAAACAGCACCATAGAAACACAAGGGTTTGGTGAAATAGTGGAGCACAAGCCAAGAAAGGAGAAAGAGATCAATGAGCATACAACTCAAGGTAAAAATATTTTAGTGTTTGATGATAAATTGTTGGTGTCTAATGGTTGCATAGGGTTGAATATTCGTAGAAAAAAATCAGATTTGGGAAAGGAACAAGGGGATGGCATTGTTGGAGGTCATAACCATGAAGAAAGGGCAATTCTGGGTGCCCATAATCACTCTCAGCCTGCTGGAATTATCCTAACAGCAGTCAATGTGGAGCAAATTGATGATGGTAAGAGCCACGAAGACATGCCAAACACATATGAAGACAACCAAAGGTATGAAGCTAATTCAGATTTGTTGTTTTCTACCATGCCATCTCAGATTTGTAGTCATGGGAAAATGATTGAAAAGGATGACCATGGGGCAAGTTTGATGCTTCATAGTAAATCACGGCAAATGGGTCATCATCATGGTGTCAAGAATGAAGAAAAATCAGAATTGCAAGGGATTAATGGGGCTAGAATTCTAGGTGACCTTGTTGGGAGGCATGCCCATGGAATAAGGGCCTCTTTTGATGCTCATGTTAATCCTCAGCTCGCTGGAAATTTCAGGACAGCAACATATGGTAAGCAATTTCATCATCTTCTAAGCAAGGATTTGCTACATCACCTTCATACTATGTCTTTGCAATGTTTTGGTTATCCTAAGAAATATGCTAACTTTGTGAAGATGAAGGGTACCAAATGGGAAGAGGATTCCACTTCAGCCCTAGGAAGTGGACTCTTTGTTGACAATCCTAAACATGGCCCACATATTTGGGACTTATGGGTTCCTCCTATGTCGCTGCCATATTTGCATCATGGAGGGCATCATGGTCAATTTGATAAGAGGAAGAACATGTTGAGGGACAAGGGGGACATAGATTCTTCCTTGCAAATTCCGGATTGTTTGCACATAGAAGTTTGGGATCGGGAATCTTTTGAAGGATGTTGATACAAACTTGAGGACTGTTGTTATCTACATCCTTATGGCAGCCACAAGAAAATTGGTAACCACAAGAAAGATGCATTTCTCACCCACGGTGAAAGATATAGTGTTTGCATCGGATGCAAGATGGTCTTCCACCACCATCATGCCAATTTTGCATGAGACAACACAATGCTACAACCATGGTAAGATGCTCTTCCTAAATTCACATTTTGGATGGATAGTACTCTCCTTGGACAGTTGTAGGTTGACATTTATGATGAAGATTTTTGGGTTTAATATGATGTGTGGAAGGGATTTCAAGTATTACAGTTGTTGCACCCTTCCTATGTCAATAACATCCAAGAATTTTGAGTTAGAAATGCTATACTACAACCATGATGGGCTGTCCTCTTCAAAATTATGTATGGGGTTGTGCATATCTTCCATGGACAGCGAGAAAGAGGCAGGTTTGGAGACACTCTTTCCACTTAATATGATGGGTAAGAGGGTTCACATGGAGATTGAGCAAAGCCAACATCCCAACATCTTTGGCGTTGCTTAGGAAGAAATTTAGAGTTGTACATGGACACTACACCCACTCATCCGCACTTCTATGGTCTGATCCAAACCCAATTGTGAAGAAAATTCAGTGGGGCAGCTTCAAGACAACAATTGGAAATCCAAATCAGCAAGGTAACAACCATCCAAAGGAGGTGAGCATAAGTATTGGTATGTGTTGTTTACATCTTATGTTGAAATGCAATGATAAAGGGAAGAAGGCAATGCTTCCAAGCATGGCTAGCATGAAGAAGGAAGAGGCATATCTTCAAGGCACTCAATGCATAGAGGCTAGCAAGGGTCTTGTTGGTGAAATAATTTGTCGCAATGAAAATTATTGGTTTCCACCAACGGTCATGGGGCTAAGCCCCTCCTTATGTATGGGGAGGCTCTCATTATTGAATGTAAACTACCTAAAACTGTGGGGTGGCCGTTAGGCCGGGGATCACACAGGAATACTCCACTAAATTTGTGGCAAAGTGCTTGTACAAAGTACAAGGGAGGAATTTGCAGTGAGGAGAGGTAAAGGGGAGTTAGGGAAATAAGGAGAGAGAGAGGGGGGGGGTTCATCAAAGGCATAGACACCTTTCTTGGTTTTGCAAGATTACCATGTTTACAAAGTTGGAAAGTAGAGAGAGAATAAAGGAACATAAGCATAGAAAATAGAAGAAATGCAACTTTTATTGCTTGATGTAGTAGTGGTAAATCTCAACAACATACAATCAATCAACAATTGTCAACCCTTTAAAATGGAGTAAGTCCACTTTATACTATTACAAATTGTCCTTTCATCTCCCCACGTGACTTTTCACCTTTCCTCATCACTTGTGACCTTCCACATTCCTAGGAAATGAAAATGAGCCTTTTTCTTATTGATAAAAAGGACCCTTACAATATTGAATTGAATGTCACTTAAGTAAATAATACAAAATAGGAAAAAGTGTGTTTTCAATGAGAAATTAGAATATAGAGAGAGAAGGAAGAGAGAGAGAGAGAGAGGGTTGACCAATACGATGAAGATTTTGTTGATTTGAAGCACGGTGATCACAATCTCTTCCTTATGTAAGATGCACGAACACTCCAACTCTTGAATGAGTGTTTAGAAACACTATTGTGAGGCATTACAATGTGAGCCTAGGATGATTACGGGCATCACTCATGATGGTTCTTTCTTGATCTCACAGTGAGAGTGAGGATCACTTTCTTGCTTCTTAGGCTTTCACAATTGACCATAGTGATCACAAATCAACTCTATGATGCTCAAGTCTCTTGATGCTTATCTTTCATTCACTAAAATAGATCCTCACTTTGTAAATGATCACACTACAAGGTGTTGAATGAGTGTTTAAGAACACTACCAAGTGAATGGCAACAAGTGAAATTGGGATGATATCTCATTCTTGCCTACATGGTACCCCAAATAAAGATCACCCTTTTTCCTTCCTGGCTCCAGAATTCTCCTTGAATGGAATCAGCTCGTACGCCTCCTACTCACATGTTTCTCATGGGAATAGATGATTTCTCGATCCTTCACACATGATGACCCTAGATGCCTAGGTAGCTTGAGCTAGCTCATCCTCCCCTGTTCCGAAAAAGGTTCGAACACAATGGCTGAGTCAAAATATGATGACCACCGCCTCACTCCTTGGGCCTCACACTTCGCCTATGAACATGATGACCTCTTCACTACTCACTTTCTTGACCATGAGTGGAAACATCCTTATGGTTATTAGACGTCCTCTTTCTCAATTGCTCCTTATGGAGATAGGCTTCCTTTTCCTGATAGCAAGATTGATCCCTAAATGGAACTTGAAGGAATGAATGAGAATGAGTTCTATGTTATTGTCCTCCACACTACACTAAAACACAGCAAATTCTACCTCCTCTGACTTGCAAGATGCGAGCTCATTATCAAGCATGGATCAAGTATTTAGAAATACTTCTCAAGGTATGTGTTGCTTGAGATGACTTCCATCCTCACTCATAGTGAGATTCTCTCAACATGCTCATGACGATCATCCTCTTGATGACTTTGAATTTCAATAGAGCTCTTGATGTTTTAGATCATTTACAAACCCCATGTCCCTGATTTCTCCCCACTGCCCAAGTGACTGTCTTTCACACATTTCTCATCATAATCTGATTTACATGATGATCTTCACCTTTGAGGAGAGAGTTAGTGACGATGATGTCTCCTTCATGATGGAAACATACTTAGGATGACTCTCTTTTGTCACAATTAGGATGATCTGGACCATTCAACCCCTTCGCATCAAACTGTGCCTTGCAGAATTCACCTCTAAACTGATGCTAAGAGAGTTTGCGGGGAGTTTGCAGGTTTGAACACCTTTCCTATAGGCTGATTTCAGATGACAAGCTATTAAATGAAACACCAAGCTCTCCTCCTGTCAGCCACAATCAACGCCTTTTTCAAGCTTCAATACTCAACACCAACACTTCAATTACAGCCAACACAACAATGATTCACTCTCAGTACAAACGCTTCCTTTGCTCGCTCTTCTACTATGCAAAAATTTGAGCAGGTAGTACACGTAGAAATCAGAATGAAGGATTAAAAAATGAAAGCCAGTGCATATGGCTGGAAATAATTTGCAGCGGGAAAGGATAATGGAGGAAGATTCAATGAATAATAGCCTATGCTCTTATACCAATGTTAGGCCAAGAATTAAATTGCAAGTGAAAAATTCACAAAATTAATGTTAGGAATATTCTTATTTATTTCTCACATGGGCGAGTTTGTTGTATTGAGCAGTTTTTTTATTTCATTTATGTATTGCTATGTGAGTTATAACAACTCACATAACAATAGTTATAGATCCGCTATTTTAGCACTTAACTCCTTATTCTAAGGAGGCACTATGTTTTCTCAAATGTAATATACTAAAATTATTATTTTTGTGCGACTTTGCTCTTACCACTTCATCTAGTATCAGAGTCATTTATAAATGTGCATTAATAAAATGGTGATTTGAGGTCTTAAGGGGAAGTTCCAATATATCTTGCCCCTGTTGATGAAATATTATTATTTCAACAAGATCTGTATATTATGACTGTGTTTTTGTTATTCTTTTAGTTTCATGTATTATGTCAGAATAGCTCTTGACTGCGAATGCTTTGATTAAGATATTTGGTGTGAGTGAATTCATAAATTGATCAAATCCATTCTGGTTTGGTAAGTTGGTTGCACTGTCAGAATTAGAGTTGCAGTGGCGAGATCTGATTCAACAGGCTCAAAGAGACTTCTCTACGTGGCATACTGAATCCCTTGAATCATTGTTTCGTTTCATACAGATCTATATTGTTCAACGGTTTTATACTTGATTTCATTCAAGTTTCCAGATGGTTTCTACTCTACAATGTATTCTCTATGTTGTCCACTTGTTTGTACCATCTAAGGGCATAGACCGTCTTCCATTCTACCATCTAGCAGCTGGTAACAGAGTAGATCATTGGCGATTTGCATTGGTGTATCCTCTCGTTGTTCAAAACATCCTACGCATAGGTTGTCCTGGTCACGTATTCCACGCGGAGGGGGCTCTTTGGTACAAATATGTGACAGCCAACCCATCATTACGATCGTCCATTTAATTGCTCTTGATTACTATGAGTCAATTCATGCAATCGGACCCCAAATCGGCTGGATTACGATGTTGCATATAGAATTGGCGTGGAACCAGCCACTAGCCTCGCGGATCGAATCCGTGTGTTTGTTTGGGCACGTGGACCTTTTCTAGTTTGTAGCTCGACCGAAATCCTAGTGGATATCAATTTGCATTGGAATTAACTTTCCAAACTCTAGCATGATCCGGTCTGCTCCAATAGCTAAGTGTCATTCTTCCAGCGTATTGCTAATTTTGATTATATTTCTCTGAATTGATAGTCTATGCAATTAGTGTGTCGGGCTCTTTTCTTAGTTATTTTTTTATAATAGCTTTAAGATGTGTTTTAGGTTTATAGTTCAACCACTAGCTATCATTGTGTCATGATGTCAATAAGTTGTAATTTGAAGTAAAGGGTCACTATCAAGTTTTATTGGTTACGATAATATATGTTGTTATATATTATTGAGTCTAAGTTTGGTCAGTTTTTAGGATCTAAATATTTATATTGGATTTGTAAGTCATTTTGTGTCAATTTTAAACAAGTCAAATGTTAGAGGATTGTCAAATTTGTTGTCAAAAATGTCGAAAAGTGTCAAAGACGTGTCATTCAAAAAGTCCATAAAATAAAATAAAAATTGCCTTACAGACGCATTTTCGGTGGAATCCGACGTCGATTGAGGTATGTAAAATTGAGCTCCATGATCCAATCCAGCTGAGTTAGCAGCATCGCATCGGAGGAAGGAGGCAACAGAGGATGGAGGACAACCAGCGTCCTCTCGTCAGCCACTAACGACGAGGTCGCTTGATGATTTGGTGGCATCTTTTCATTTTCAGCTTTTCCAGTTTGTTGTGTGATGAATAAGAGAACATCCATGTTCATGTGTGCAGTTTAGTTTCTATGTTTTTCTTGTTATGATGATGATGTGGAGATTTGTACCATTGATACTATAGCAAGAAGTGTTCTTGATCAAATTGACTAGATGGTTGATGTGAATTGGTTGATGGGTCCCAATTCATGTATTCACCTAGATAGGTTGATGGGTCCCTATTCATGGATGATGTAGTTCCCACAATCAGTGTTGAGGATCAAGACCATGTGCAGGCTACGGAGCGGCATGCTGCTTGGTTGAAAAGGTGTTTTTCCCCATGTTCGCACTAAGGGGGAGAATGTTAGGAATATTCTTATTTATTACTCACATGGGTGAGTTAGTTGTATTGAGTAGTTTGTTTTATTTCATTTATGTATTGTTATGTGAGTTATAACAACTCACATAACAATAGTTATAGATCCGTTATTTTAGCACTTAACTCCTTATTCTAAGGAGATGTAGTGCCTATTTATTTGCACTATGTTTTCTCAAATGTAATACACTAAAATTATTATTTTTGTGTTCATTTTTACTGTGTGAATTTGCTCTTGTGACTTGATGAAATGGATGGAAATTAGACAAGGAACAAATATTCAATGAAGCTCTCATGTGTTCAATAAAGCTCTTGTTCATGATGCATATATACATCTGAGCATAAATGGCCACAACGGGAGACTCTTTGGCTCATCTTCTAAAGGACCGTTCAACTTCCCTTGTGTGTGCATTATTTACGATAAATTACAAACATTAATACTAAAGTGGTGAGCAGGGAATGTGTTCTAAACCCCCTTAAAGGTGAATGTTAAGCCGGTGGCGTAATGGTTGCCAGTGACCCTTGGGTAGTGTAAGTTGTTTAAGTACATAATAGAGGAAGAAGAATAGCCTATACTAATAAACTAGGATAATGGAGGAAGATTCAATGAATAATGGTCTATGCCCTTATACCAATGCTAGGCGAAGAACTAAATTGCAAAAGAAGGATTCACAAAATGAAATGGATGGAAATTAGACAAGCAAATATTCAATGAAGCTCTCATGTGTTCAATAAATCTCGTCCATGATGCACTGACATACAAGCATAAATAGCCACAAAGGGAGACTCTTCAGCTCATCTTACGGATGACAGTTCAGCTTCCCTTGTGTGTGCATTATTTACGATAAATTACAACCACTAATATTAAAGAGGTGAACAAGGAACATGTTATGAACCCCCTTAAAGACAAATGTTATTTTTTTGCCGTAATGGTCACCAAGTGACCCTTGGGTAGTAGTAGTTCTTTTAGTACATAATGCAAGTGTGATAACTCGTTAGGATTATCCATGGGCAAAGTGTTTTGGACCTCTTCTTAGTATGTGCTTCCCTAATCAAATGAATTCTTTCATCTTGCGGAATACACAATTTACCAAGATGATAAAGCAATCCATTATGCAAATGGTAGTCTAATTCTTCCACCTATTTACCATGAGTTAGATCTTCATAGACATCCTTAAAATCAGCATCATTAGCATATTGTTCCTTATAACTTTCATGAACCAAAGGACTATGTTGTAAAAGAATAGATGCAACAACAAGAGGTCTAGAAAGCATATCAGCAACCTTATTTTGTATACCCTTTTATACCTGATCACGAGATGGAATTGTTGCAAAAATCCCATCCAACAAAAGTGCCTAGACTGTTGTAGCTTGGATTGTGACTGAAGGTACTGCAAAGGCTAATGATCCATATGGATAATTGTCTCTTTGCCCATCAAATAGTGTTTCCACTTTTTCACTTTGCACCAAAGCATACAACTCTTTATCATATGTAGGATAATTTCTTACCACACTTATGAAGGTTTCTGAATGGTAACAGACAAGTTTTCTTCTTTGCATCAACACTTTACCCATGGAATATTCACTCGCATCAGTTTCGATATCGAATGGTTGTTGTAAATAAGGTAATGTCAAAATTGGGGTTGTGCTTACTTTCACTTTCAACGTGTCAAAAGCTTTACGTACTTTCCTCCCCCTTTGAAGGACTGTTTCACACTAGTCAAGGAATGCAAAGGAGCTGCAATCAATGAAAAGATAGCAATAAACTTCCTACGATATTTAATTTTCCCTAGGAAGCTTCTAACTTTAGTTCCATTTGTTAGTTTAAGCCATTTTACAATAACTTCAACTTTAGAGGATCAATTTTCAGTTCACCACCCCCTACAACATAGCCCAAATAAACCAAAGATGTTTTACCAAATTCACATTTTGACATCTTTAAATATAATTTCTCCTTTTGCAAAGTTTCCAAGACTTTCTTAATGTGTTCAATATGATCTTCCCAACTTTTACTAAAGATCAAAATATCATCTAAGTATACAATAACAAAATATTCATTAAATGGCCTAAAAACATCATTCATTGCCCATGTGAAGGTGGCGGTACATTCGAAAGATCAAAAGGCATAACAAGCCATTCAAATAGACCTCCTTTAGTTTTTAAAGTGGTTTTCCAAATATCACCTTCACTAATTCTAACTTGGTGATATCCACTTCGTAAGTCTAACTTAATGAAATAAACAACATTTTCCAATTGATCCATAAATCATCGATCGAGGAAGAGGGTAGCAGTTTTTCATCGTAGTTTTGTTTAGTACTTAGCAATCCATGCACATCCGCAATGTGACATCTTCCTTGGGTACCAATATAATAGGCGAACCGTATGGAAAAGTACTTGGTCGTATGACCCCTTTCTCGAACAACTCCATAACATGCTTTTCAATCTCTTCGTTTTGCATCCTGTTGCGAGATGAATCTCATGTTGTATTTCTCTTTTTGGAGGTAATCATTGTGGCTCCTGAAACAACATCATCATAGTTAGAAATAACCTTTACTATTTCATTCTTGGTTTTAGGATCACAACCTTCCAAAGCTTTGGATTGAGCATTATCCATGGCTTTAACAATCATGAGTACAAAAATTTTGCTTGCATTCACAAGCCTCTACATCTATCTTGTAGATACAAGTGACAAATTTGCTTTGATTCGATGAGCTCTGACAATGTATTCAATCCCATCCTTAACAAGCAAATACGTATTCTCTTCCCTATAGAAGATTGCTTTTCTATCAAAAAGATAAGGACTACCAAAAACAATACCACAAATGTCAAGTGGAACCACATCTAACTCTACCTCATCAATGAATTTTGAGGTGTTTACAAATCTAAGTTTGCGTTTTTGTGACATGTAATTTGGCATCATCACATACCCTAATTTGGCATCATCACATACCCATCCCAAAGGATATGGTTTTGGATGTGGTTTGGTTTTAAGTCCCGGTTTCTTAACAACTTCCTCAAAAATGAGATTTGTTTGAGATCCACTATCAAAAAGAGTATCAATTTTTGTATGTTTAGAAATAACTCTAATGTGGAATAACTCATTTCTCTTCTTTTCATGCATAGATTTAGAATTAGAAGCATGAGAATTAGTGTTAGAAGAGGAAGAAGATGAACCTTGCAAACCCATGGCAGTGATCTTGGTCTCGTCACGGGCAGAACCAAGATCTTGTACCGTTCGAGTAGTCTTTTTGTCGCCTCCTTTCTTGTGCCATTTCGGTTTGAGTTCCGGATGGAGCTTCCAACACTTAGCATTTGTATGCCCTTCTTTCTTACAATGTGAGCAAACAAGTTTCTCATCCTCTTTCTTCACCGTGGAGGTATCCTTTGCTTTACCCTTTCCTTTGCTTTCTAGCTGTTGTTTTCCTAATTTCTATTTGGTGAAGCTTTCCTTCGTACTCTTACCCCTAGCTTCAATATGGGTAGCTTGGACACAAACTTCATCAAGATTAGTAGGATTGAACATAAGAATAGTATGTTTCAAGTAACTGTGCAATCCACCAATGTATTTTATCAAAGTCTCTTGAGTATAAAGAGGAATGCCCAAAATTAATGCTTTTTCCTAAACTCTTGAGTGTAATCTTACACACTTTGACCCTTAGTTTGCCTTAGATTTTGTTAGTCCATGGTAGCTTGTTGCATATAACCAAGTGGATAAAATTACTTTTTCAAAGCGGAAACAAATTCATCCCAAGAAGAAATCACTTTACCATGTTTTAGGAGATCCTCCAGTCTTGCTCTCCCATCAACTGAGTGTTGTACCACCCAAACGAAGAGTAGCCAACTGAATTTTTGCTTTCTCATCAACAATCCTTTGAACTCTGAAGTAAACTTCAATTTGCTTGATCCAATAATCCAACTTTTCTGCATAAAGCTCTCCATTATAAATTGGCAATTCAAATTTAACATCAAGTTTTGACAGCGATGGAGCATTAAACGAACCAGAAAGTTTCGAAGGAGTTGGAGGAGGTTTAGGAGATTCCTCCTCTTTACCTTTGTTCTTCCCATTACTTTCTTCTTTTATTTTACCTTCCATTCTTTGTCTCCGTTCTCAATATAGTTCTTCCACCATGCTCTTCATTTCCATGAATGTCTGACAGAAAGCCATTTCCTCATCAGATCTTCTAGGAGAGTCCATTCCTACACTTGAACTTGCACATCATGAACCAGTTTCAAGATTATATTCTTCTAGTGATCCTTCACCTCACCGGATTTTGACTTGGTAAGCATTCAAAACTGTACTTGCAAATCCAAAAATCAGTATTAAACAGTCCTTAATCAACTGCTCTAATACCAAATTGATCCTAAAAACGTGTTTATGTGATTCACTTATGAAATTTATGGCTTTCCAATGCTTAAAAATAAGTTTCCGATTTTCCATAAACTTAATAAGCGATTAAAAATTGGCTTCAAAACTGAATTAGGCAGGTAAAAAAGAGCGAGCAATAAAAGCAAAATTGACAAAAGATAGCACAAACCAAGTGATAATAGAGTTCACCCAAATGAGCTACGTCTCCAGGTCCAGTCAAGCTCCCGAACTGATCTATTAAGGTGCAAAATGTTAAAATACAACACTATCTTACACCAATAAAATATTTGGTCTGCAAAAATAGCCTCTGCTCAATCTCTAGGAGGCCATGATCACTTCTCCAATTGCACTCCTACAACAAAAAAATTCTTTGAAATGGCTCTAATGGCTTCCACAAACTCCTGCCCTTGATCATTGGTCCCCCTTAACATCCACCGAGTTGCTTATATAGCATAGCCCACCCTAATAGCTTAATGGTTGGGCTCATCTTTTGAGTCAGCCCGCCCCTAGCTCAAATCTCCCTTCGTTAGCAATGCAAATTCGTTTTGTATTTTGCTTTGTTACCGAGAGAAACGCCTAGGGGCCCCCCGTTTCATTTCCGAAACGTTTCCAAAATGGAAACTCCTTCGAAACGTCCTAGTCTCCTAGAGATAAGTATACATGATAATAATGTATTATTTCAATGAATACAAAATATTTTGAGTGTTTTATCAATTATACTTATCTCTTATGGTGTATGGAGTACAATTTTAAAATGAGTACTATATATATATATATATATATATATTTTTTAATAATATATTGTCTGAGGCGTTTCTCGTAACGTTTAAATATCTAAGGTTTTTTTGAAAATTGTCGTTTCTGCGTTTTGTACCAGTTTCGTTTCCATTTCCATTTCGTTTTCGTTTCCGGCAACATAGGTATTTTGGGATATTAATCCCATATGCGTCGGGAGGTTGGCGAGTTGGGTCCTTAAATGGGCTCGACTATTGAGGTGTTCACGCGGTTGCGGCCACGTTGAGATGTGTTTTTTCGCATGCGGCTCGGCCGCGAGGGAGTTGTGGTGAATTGGCAAGTTGGTGGTCGGTTGGTGCGGCTCGGTCACGAAACTATTGTAACAACTCACCTAGCAGTTAGATGAGTCATGAGCTATATGATGTGGCTCTAATGAATGAGGTGAGTTGGATGTTGGGTTGTTAGAGCAAGTTTGTAATCAAGTTGGCCATCGAGTGCAGCTCGAGCTAGCTCTTCGAGCTAATCATTTGGTGGCCCTTAGCTTGTCGATCTAAAGAATGCTTTGCAAAAATTTGACAATTAGTCCCAAATGCATAATGAAATGGTCTTCAAATGGGTTTAAATGCGAAACCCCAAACAATATAATATTAAGGAAAGGCGGGGTCCCCCTCCTTAAAAAGAGTGGACCCACACTTGTTGTTGGGCCCCAATACCGAATACCATGTGGGCCCCATCATCAACCGTCGAGACTGGAGGAATCAAACCAAATTTTTGCATACCCAGACTACCACTTATTGACACATTCATCCACTTGTTACATCCTCATCACGCCACCTCAACTCATGCGACCTGCACTTTTATTTTATTTTTTTGCCAATTGGAGATAATTTTCAGCAAATTATATCTTTTGCATACCATGTTCGTTTTGCCCGTTCAAAAGTCATTAGAAAGCTCCCGTCGAGTTCTTTCGTATAGAAGTAGTTTCATGACTTGTGCAAACCTTTTGATTGATTCGGAGTGAGGATTCTCTTATATCATTTAGGCTCTAGTAGGGTTGAAGCCTAATTTTTAAGAATCATTTAACTAGAGCACAAGGCTTTCCAGGTTATTTTTCAATCTTATTGGAAGATGTGAACAAGGAAGAATAAAGAAGAAGGCGGATTGCACACTTTGGAGATTGTGTGTCTGTCATTTTATTATGCAAAAGATAGTTACAATGCGGTTGATGGTTACAACCGAATATTAGTTAACGTGTAACTAATAACTAATTAACTAAAGCCTTATATTCTAATACCCCCTCTTAAGGCTTACCCTACATAAAGCAAAAATGAACATTCTAACAAAACTAGAACCAAACAAAACTACGTAATCTTCAAAGGCTTTCACTTTGAAAGCAGTGCTTTGACTAGGTAGGGCTCCATCAAGTTGCTTCGTGACCTTCATAAAGGTGTAGCTCCCGAGCTAAATTCCCGAGTTCCCGATTCCACCTCCCCAAACTCCCAAACCACAGATATCCCAAATTATTGGGCAACCATCCATGGGGAGCCATCCACAAGCTCCATCATGTTGTCTCACGACCCTCGTGAGGCTATAATTCCCAAGATCCACAGCTCCCGAACTAGCTGAGTAACCATACATACTGAGCTTCATCTACCTTGTATCCTTGCCTATCTTCAAAGTATGGAGCATCTTTATAATACGTATCCATCACCTGTCCTCACCACCTTCAAAGATCTAGTGGGTCTTGACCATGGCTATATTGGTTGCATTTGATATCCTTTTACCCTTGAGCACATTATCGGCTCGAGCACAACAATCCCACGATGTGTGACTTCTTTTCTTGCAATAATGACATTCAATCTCATGTTTATCTTTATCGACCTTCTACGAAAGTTGTTGGTCCCGGAATAAAATGCACTTTCTTGTTGAGGATCACCTTTTTGTATCTTCTACAGCTGTTCACTAATGAGATACACCGCTTGAACCGAAAGATCCCAAACCCCTTTTCGCCTGAATACTTTTTTTTTTAATATATATTGCTCTGGCTCAAATCTGAACTGATAACATCAAAAGGATCCATAGAATACCATTTTAAAACTGCATAGATAAATTAAATAAAACAAACCCATTGACCAGGTGAATATAGAAAAGGTGCCTAGGGTTTAACAGCAGATTTCTTCATAAACAATTCAGCCGTATTTAATAATGATTTACGATGCTAAATATTACGACAACACATTTATAAATTTGCAGATAGATAAATAATAAAGATTGTCCAACAAACCCACTTCAGTAAATGATTCACACCAAATTGATTTGATATATATCGATCTTTGGAATTACAATAATTATCTATCATGAAAAATACCTCAGATACGGCATAAAACAACTGTAGAAGAAGTCGCCCCACTCTAAAAGAAGTCTGTATGCCCAATGCTGCAATTTATTTCTCTAACTGCTGGAATAATAAAACCCTGTGAATACCATGAAGATCCCTAATGGAAACTTCTCTCACTTTGCTCTTAGGGTTTCCCATGCGAGAGGAATAATCCAAAGGGTTTATGTCCTTGGATTTTGTTTGCAAAAAGCTTCGGTCTTAAGCTAATCGCGGGAAAAATAATAATAATCTGAATGCCCTTTCCCCAAGTCGCATTTTTCCCTTATAGCCAAAAAACCCTCCAAAGGAACAAGTCGCACTTTTTCCAAATCCTCATAATTAATTTTTAATTAATTATTTCCTTTTTCCAACCAAGTCGCATTTTTGGCTTAGGTAGGCACATTAAATAATTTATTAATTTATTTAAATGCACTTTCCTAAGTCAAAGTCACTTAAACAGTCTATTAATTAATTATATGTGCTTTAATGATGTTTTACTTTATTTTGAGCACAATATAATAAAATTAATAAACCGAAGTCACCCTTGAAAACACCCTTTGGCCGTCGGGTAGACAAAACAAGCCAAAGGTCTTCGACCGAACTATCCGAGAAAGAGGGACATTACATGAACCCATTGTTGAATCCTGTTCCAAAAAAAAAAAAAAATGGGAGATTTTTATTATGGCAGAACCTAATTGTTTCGAAGTGCCCTTTGAAGTGCCCTTTTATAATAAAGTTATGAATAAAACTGCTATGAAGCAGCTTATTAGCAAATTCGTAAATCAATTTGGAATGGCATATACATCACATATATTAGATCAACTCAAAACTTCACCTACTTTTCCAGAAAGGTTGGAAACTAGCAATTATCAATTAATATCTTTTTTGGACGATATTAGGAAGGATTGTAATCATAATTTGAATATTATGTGGACACTCTATCATCAATTTTGGACACTTATAAAGTGGCAATTTAGATTTAAATTTCTCCCGAAATGGAATTTATTCCTATCCTTTTGGAATCTTTTGGATTGGAAGGATTTTCAAAAAATAAAAAGAATAGAGGTTTTGTTGCTACTTATTCTTTCGTACATAAAGGATATTTTGGATATCCGAAAGAATCGGGCAACACAATGCTATTGCCTTTAGTTATATTGGGCATATTGACTCTGTTTGTTGGATTGTTCCCAAAAAAGCCGAGCAGGAGAGCCGAATGAATCGAAAGGTTCGTGTTCGGTTTGGGAAGAGATTATCTATTCATAAGTTTAATAAATTTATAATCTACTTTCATTAAATAATCTATTAGATAACCGTAAACAGAAAATATTGAGTACTATTCAGAATTCCGAAGAACTATGTAAAGGAGCTGCTGATCAGCTCGAGCAAGCCCGGGCTCGCTTACGAGAAGTAGAAATGAGAGCGCGCGAAATTCGGGTAAATGGGTACTCTCAAATAGAGCAAGAAAAAGAGGATCTCATTAATGTTGCTTCTGCTAATTTGGAACAATTAGAGAATTTCAAGAATGAGACTGTTCACTTTGAACAACAAAGAGCAATTGAACAGGTCCGACAGCAAATTTCTCGCCGCTGACCGGCGATTACTAGCGATTCCTACTTCATGAAGGCGAGTTGCAGCCTGCAATCCGAATTGAGGCCAGGTTTTTGAGGTTAGCTTGCCCTCGCGGGAGCGCGACCCTTTGTCCCGACCATTGTAGAACATGCGAGGGATTGTTTAATGGATAAAATTTATTCTTGCCAAGGATAAGATGCGGGTTCGATTCCCGCTACCCGCCCATCTGGAGGATGAAATCCTAACAAGGAATAATTATTGGTTTCGTAAGCAAAGCACCGATTGAACACGGCAGGATATTTTATTCAACACATTAAACTTCATATTACAAGAACCCATATAAATAGGAATATAGCTCTCCTATAATTTAGGAGGTAGCTATAACAAAAATCTAACCTATGTGAGTTCTTACAAACAACCTCACTCACCCGAAACAATATACTAACTTATTTAATGATTACACACAAATAATGGAGCACTAATAGATTGATTTCCTAAATCCCCCTTAGTGTGAACATGGGGAAAACATCCATTTTGCATTGCACCTAATTTCGTGATGGTGTGATTTTCCATTGGTTGATCACAAACCAAGACAAAGATGGTTTTCTATTGGATAACCAGAAACCGAGAGTTGTGTGATTTTCTATTGGATTATCACAAACCAAGACAGAGATATGGTTTTCTATCGGTTGACCAAAACCGAGACAAAAGAGGTTTTCAAATGGTTTACCCCAAACCATATCACGATGTGCAATACTACTTCAGCTATCATCATGTCTTCACCTTCAAGAGATTACTTTGGAATCCATACATATCAATCAACTCAAACGGAAACATTGTGTCATTTCCCCCACAATGTGAAGTTCGATAACACATTATTATGAAAAAATCACACTAAAATAAACACACACTCACACATGTCACCATAGCAGAAGCGGCCCCGTCATTGCAACCGAGAGAGAGGACGTTGATTATCTTCCATCCTCATGTGCCTCCGTCCTCCAGTGAATGATGTTGCTTACTCAACAAATATGATCATGTCGCTCAAGAGTTTCCACATTGGATTTATTGGTATAGTATCCCTCCCATAATGTGAAATAATTTATTTTTCAGATGTCGGGTAACACCGAAAATGGGTCCGTGAGGCAAATTTTTTTTTTTTTCAGACTTTTGACAATGACAATATACAAAATTTTGACTGTGACAAGAATATCCTAAAATCACCTATATGATAGACAATGACTTTCAATACAACAAATTATTTTTAAATAAAACTTTAACTTGACTCACAATTGACACATAATAATGACTCTCTAAAAAAATTGGAGACAAAGACTCAATACTATATGGACATGTTGACTTTTGATGGCGAGACTTATGACAATACTCGACTATAATACACAATGACTCTATTTCATATCGACTCTTGATTTTTAAAGTGATGACACACTATATTTAAACAATTTAAATCTACACACTACAGATGACAAATATTGAACTATGGCTGACTATAACGAACACGCAAATTATATTATCTAACATTGATAATATAACTACTCACACCTTTTTTGGCTGATGTTTCTAGTATTAAATGACCACTGTCTACAAAAACAGTTTGTTGTTCTGATGATATGGCTTTTATTTTACTTCGTGATGGTGAGGCCTCCACGTGGAGTGTGAAGTTTGAGCCAAATCTCCTTGGTTTTAACATTTCCTTCAAAGATGCATATGTTGTAATGTGGGACATAATAGATATTTCAAAAATGGTTATAACAAATCCCCAAAGCAATGGTTTATCTAAGGGATTACATAACAAATTGTGCCACCTAGAGAGCCAATAGACATTTCCAGTGTGTAAGCACCAACACAAGGAGTATATTGGTCCAAGATCAATTATACTTCCTAACTTTATGGCTCCTTCCACAACAGTAGTATACCTGACAACCCGCAAGATCAAATGACGACCATATCAGGTGAATAAAGGACATGTAATGCAAACGTAGATCAAGCTTCGAACGCCTGAAATGATGAGTATTGCACAAATCTATCAAAACCATTAATGTACATTTAACTTAAACTCTTCCTTTTACACTATTTGAGTACGTTAACACGCAAATATCCTGTTGATATGCATGTAAAATACGCCCATCCTATGTTTCGTTGTCCAACCAAATCTACAGAATACGCATGAACTATATGGCATGTTTTAAAGAGCTCCAAGTAGATAATGCAGAAGGAAATTTATACAAAAACCGTCAATGCAAAAAATGAATCCCACAAGCAATAATTTACTCATAAGGATGCAAAACAAATCAGTCACTTATTACAGGAACTTAATGATGCCCGAATTCAACATGCCATCGAAGCTTCCAAGCAAGACACAAAATGTGTCCAGATTCGACCTGCTCGATACCAAATGTAAACAGAGCACCGAGTTGAACACAAAGAAGGATATTCTATTCAGCACATTAAACTTCATATTACAAGAACCCATATAAATAGGAATATAGCTCTCCTATAATTTAGGAGGTAGCTATAACAAAAATCTAACCTACGTGAGTTGTTACAAACAACCTCACTCACCCGAAACAATATACTAACTTATTTAATGATTACACACAAATAATGGAGCACTAATAGATTGATTTCCTAACAACAGTTTGGTCATATCTTTTCCTGGTTTATCAAACCATTCTCCAGGGAATTAAGAATGGATAAAAAGCTTATTGTATTTTTAGCGGAGACGGGATTTGAACCCGTGACTTCAAGGTTATGAGCCTTGCGAGCTACCAAACTGCTCTACTCCGCGCTATCCTTTCATATGACCTTTACTATAATAGCAAAAAATAGGTGTATTGAGCAACCCCTTCATCATATTCGTACAACCACATCTTTAGGAGTGAGTGCCATTTATTAGATTTTCGCAAAAGCCATTTCAAATTACTTTTGACATGCAAAATTTCCAATATTGGAAGTAATCCTACATCATCAGGATCCGACACCTGATCGACAAAATCGACGAATGTCAACCAAAAACCATACCAATTTAAATTATAATAAATTCTGAGCTTTTTAAAAGATTTCATCTTTTCTTTTAGACCCAAATAGTAATGTCGGCGCATATTCAATTTCTTCAACTACAAGAGCTGCAATCATATCATCTAGAGATTGAGCTTGAATTTGACTAAGGGTAAAAATTACATTGTTATATTTTGAAAACAAACTATTTAATAGGATAGCTTTGGCATCCTCATCCTCTATCACAGCTTGGACTTTTTCTAGTTATCCGATCGGGGACCGCAAATTGTTGATGTGGGTCAATAAAGAGACTTCTTCATCTATTTTGAACCTATATAACTTAAGTTTTGGGGAAATTTTGACATTAATTGCTTTTTCTCCAAATGATTTATTTAGAGCATCCCAAATTTCCTTGGATGATTTTTCTAAGTCTACATGATGGAGCTCGAGTCAAAGAGAGCAAGGCCAATAATAGCTTTCGCTCTATCATCTTTGCTCTGCCAATCTAACAATTTAGATGGATCAGTGGGTGATTTCTCTTTTCCATTCACTATTCCCCATAAATTTGTATTCATAAGTTGCATTTGTATTTTGACTTTCCAAGTATGAAAATTTAAACCAGAATATTTATCCATTGGCATTTCCATTCTAGAAATATTTAATAATTTGCAATAAAACAGAAAAAGGAGAGTATATACCCATGCCCCTATGAGCTGAAAAATTCCTGATTTGCGACTGTTTGTGGCTCAAATACTAACTGTATTTTGCCCTCAAAAGGTTGTTTTCGCGACTGTACTTTGCGTCTGATTTTGTGGCTGTTTTAAAAATGTGTGTTTGACTGTAATGGCCTTCAAATGTTTGTGAATCACGACTCTATTTGCGTCTTGTTTCGTGGCCACTATTTGTGCTCGAAAATACTGTTATTTGCCTGAAAATGTGCCCTTCCACGACTATAAATTCGTGGCCCGCGACTTTGGCTCTGCTATTGCCTCGTTTCAATGGTGGAAATGCCTATGAAACCCGACAGAAATGGCGATGGCAGAAATGACTATAAAACCTCGACAGAAATGTGCATGCCCTTGGATTTTGAAAATCTTCACAAAATGTGAACTCGAAAATCCAAATGAAAACTCGATAATCCTCACGAAAATGTCTTGATTTCTTCAACGTGCCCTAATGGGACTGTCACGAAAATGTCTTTCTTCCTTTCTCTTATTCTCCTCACTTGTCTAGCTCTGGTACAAATGTTGGAATACGTGAACAAGGAAGAATAAAAATAAGGCGGATTGCACACTTTGGAAATTGTGTGTCCGTCATTTTACTATGCAAAAGATAGGTACAATGCGGTTGATGGTTACAACAGAATATTAGTTAACATGTAACTAATAACTAATTAACTAAAGCCTTATATTCTAATAAATCCTCCATATCCTTTTCTGCTGCAAATGTTTTTCCAGCCATTTAAAAAATTTTGCAAGTTTATTTTGAGTATTACACAGGTTGTAAGGCACTGTCACTATTGTCGCAGACCTGCACCATTCACATTGGAGCTGAGTTTGAAAGAATAGACTGCCATGATCTGCTCAAGGGTTGTGTTTCTTCTCTGCTGCTGGCATCAGAATTCTGCGTTTTCTATTTATTGGCTGTGTTGCACCGTTCAAAGGTGCCATTAATTCTCCCTTGGCTGCATTGAAATCCTCTGACCCCTGTAAAAAATTTTGCAAGTTTATTTTGAGTATTACACAGGTTGTAAGGCGCTGTCACTATTGTCGCAGACCTGCACCATTCAAATTGGAGCTGAGTTTGAAAGAATAGACTGCCATGATCTGCTCAAGGGTTGTGTTTCTTCTCTGCTGCTGGCATCAGAATTCTGCGTTTTCTATTTATTGGCTGTGTTGCACTGTTCAAAGGTGCCATTAATTCTCCCTTGGCTGCATTGAAATCCTCTGACCCCTGTAAAAAAATTTGCAAGTTTATTTTGAGTATTACACAGGTTGTAAGGCACTGTCACTATTGTCGCAGACCTGCACCATTCACATTGGAGCTGAGTTTGAAAGAATAGACTGCCATGATCTGCTCAAGGGTTGTGTTTCTTCTCTGCTGCTGGCATCAGAATTCTGCGTTTTCTATTTATTGGCTGTGTTGCACTGTTCAAAGGTGTCATTAATTCTCCCTTGGCTGCATTGAAATCCTCTGACCCCTGCTGCGTTTTCATTGGCCAAGGCATGGAGTTTTTTCTTTCTTTAAAAGCTCGTTCAAGGCATTTCAACTTTGGATGTGTTTGGCTTGAGGTTAGTCCTTTGGCTGCAATAAAATCCTCACAAAGTGTCACCCTCTCCAAATAACGCCATGTGGAAGGTGGACGACTCAAAACAATATAAGTTTCATTTCATTTTGAAACTTTATACTTACTTTTCCAATTAAAAGCATTTCACGGAGGAATTTTTATGCTTTTTTAAATTTAAAAAACAAACAAAATTTAATTTTTTGAGGATATAGTCAATTTTATACAAAAGCATTGTATTTTTCAAAATCTAACAAAAGTTCGAAAAACAAAAAAATTGCAAACCAAACAAATTGCAGCATTCAGTATTAGCAGTGCCTCTGGTTTGCTCTTACGAGTAAAGTTGTTGCTTAAACTACTGTACCCATCACCAAATAGAGTTGTAACAACAGCGTCTATGGCATCATCCCTATAAATCGGCGGAGAGAAACAAGGAAAAAAATTATTTTCCCATTCCTTCCGTTACCCATTTGCAACTATCGCTAAACTTAAATCCCAAATGGAAGAATACTTGAAGTATATACACCCGCTTACAAGGACTTCTTATTAAGTAGGTGTCATTGATAGAGCAAATTTCTTTCACATACTACATACATACCACATACCATTGTACTCTCACATACTTTAATGCCTCTTTCACATACTGACGGGTATATCGAAAGGGTGAGATTCTTCCAAGTACCAACAGGTATATAGGAAGGGCAGATATATCAACAAGTCTGGTATATGTGTCAGTCGTATATTAAAAGGGAACCTATTGGAGTGATAAGGAACCCCTCCATCTTCCTGGTACAAAATGGCTTTAATAAAATCAATTGTTTGCACAACTTTAACCGGCAAAGATACCTGTTTAAGTGGCCTCAACAAGTGGAGAACACGCTTATCTTCAATGATCTATGGTTTGACATTTGCGACAAGGACACAAAACCAACACTGCCTATAGATGTAAAGGAAGGCAATATTTGAAAGCAAAAGAATTTGAAAGAATTGGTCTTAATGAGGGCCTCAATTGATGCAAAAGTTTTCGTCAAATTCTGGGGTTTGACACTGCATGGGAAGCATTCCATAAGGTAGAGGACTTGTATGATTCCCACTCGGTGTTGGAGCTCATATAGTTGCAATTGAAGTGGTTCAATCTTGACTTGAAAAATGGTGATGTCATGAATTTGGCCTCGAAATCCAAGTTATCAAGCATGATGTTGAAGCCGCCTGTAAGGTGAAAATTGACATATACATGACAACAATCATAAAAGCCCCTCTTCCTACATACTCAACTTACTTGCAATCTTTACAAGCAAGCAATCAATTAAAGACACTCACATTTCATCAATTCAAGGATTTTTCCTCCAAGGCCTTGTCTTCCGAAAATGGTGATGAGGGCAAAGGGAAGAATAAAGATAAAGGAGCCAAAAACAACAATAACAGTGGAAAAAAACAAATGAAAAACAGCACTTGTTTTGCAAATAGTGTCGCAAATAAGGGAACCATGAGGCTCATCAATGAAAGACTTCATGAGAGAAGATTGAAGCTTATCATGAACAAAAAGAAAAAAAACTACCATAGAACCAGACTCCGCCCAATTCACTAGTGAATATGTGCTTTCCAGTTGTGATGAAGTAAATAATGTCTCAATTAGTACCACTTGGTTTGATGCTTGGGTCCTAGATATTAAGCCACTCAACACGCGACTTTCCAAAAGGACTTCTTTGGGGGTTTCATGAAGAAAGCTGTAATCTAGTATACTTGGTGGACAGACCAAGTCTACAAACCAGATGATAAAGGGACAATAAGATTCAAGTGTCAAGGGCTTCCATATTTTATTCTTAAAAATGTCCTTTACCTTCCTCAGTTGAAAAGAAACTTATTGTCCTTAAAGCTGCGTTCACCAACAAGGGCATCCATTTTGCTGGACAATGTAGAGGTCATTATCAAAATAAAAAGTGACAATGCAATCATATTGACTAGATTTGAGGAAGGCAAATTGTTAAAACTCAAGGGTGAGCCATCAATTTCATGGAATTTTTCTCATCTCGTTGAAGATGAGATGTCTCCAAGCATGTTGTTGCATGCGAGATTCGAGCACTCCAATCATGATTGCATTCATGTGTTGCAAAAGAATGGTGTAGCAAGATTGCCCACCCTAGCCGTAAAATTTGAGAAGTGTGAAGCTTGCATTTTGGCTAAACACTCAAGAGGACCTTTTAGGAAGTCGGAATGGAAAGTTGACAGAAAGTTGCAATTGGTCCACTCCGACTTGTGTTCTCTTCCAATTCTATCAATTGATGTTCACAAGTACTTCATAATGTTCATCGACCACCACAACCGAATGACATGGATTTATTTCTTTAAACAAAAATCGGAAGCCTTTGAAACATTTCATAAGGTCTCAAGCCATGGTCGAAAATGAAGCTTACACTAGCATTGTGACTCAAGACTGATGGTGGTGATGAGTACACTTCAAAAGCATTTGAATCCTATCTCAAGCAAACGGGATCAAGCAACATCTCACAATTCCTAAAAAAAAGAGTAGTTGAGAGAATGAACAAAACCGTCATGAATATGGTTTGTGCAATGTTATATTTCAATGGGGTGAATCTACACTTCGGAGAGAAGCAACACAAACAACTATGTACCTCCAAAACAAATTGCTATCAACAACCCTTCAATTGAAGACTCCATATGAAATGTGGTGTGGTCATCTTCCTTCAATGCGTCATCTTCGTGTTTTGGATCCACATGTTATGCATTGATCCCAAAGGAGAAAAGGAATAAGTTGGACCACAAGAGTCATAAATGCATTCATTTGGGATATTTTGAATCCTCCAAGGCATATTGACTCTATGATAAAAAAAGCGAGAAATTCCTTATTGCAAGGGATGTCATCTTTTGTAAATCTGTAAATGATGACACTGGCATCAATCGCCAATTGAGTCGATTGGAGAAGTATGCCAAGTTCGATGTCTACAAGGAGAGTAATTTGGAAATTCCAAACAATGAAGGAGGGGGACAATGTAGTTTGGAGTCATTTGATTTCGTATTATCTCCTATAACAAAGATTGAAACTCCTCCTAAAGAAGAAAATGAAACTTCATTAGAAAATGGACAAGTGGCACAAGAACAGAAAACAAAAGTGAAGGAGCTTTAAATCATGAGATTGAGGCACCAAAACCACAAAAGAAGATGCCTAAATGGGCAACACGAGACATTGAAAGATGTCCATCCTAATGAAGTTGGAAAAACTAGCACACAAAGTGCACATGCAACCGCACAACAACCAAAAATGTCCTAGAAGAAATTCAAAACAAAATTGAAAAGCTCGCCTTGAATGATTCTCCAAAAGAAGTCAATGTTGCATTTGATTCAGAACCAACCTCTTTCAAACAAGTTGAAAAGGATGAGTTCGGAGAAAATCCATGAGAGATGAGTATGACGATTAGTAAAAATGGGACTTAGAAGTTGGTTGATTCTTCATTCGATTGAAACCAATTGGTCGCAAGTGTCTTCCACAACAAATACAAGGTTGATGGTTCGCCGACAAACATAAAGCAAGGGTTGTCACAAAGGGTTATGCCTTGAATGAAGGCACGGACTACAATGAAACCTTTGCACCAACAACGAAGTGGATTACCATTCAAACTTTGTTGGCTTTTGTAGACACTAAAATCTGGTAACTTGTCCTTATGCAACACCAAATTTGACCTTTTATCCTTGCTAAGAGAAATGCTCACATTTGGAATTCAATCTCGTCATCTCTCTAGCCATTCTACAACTTGTTTATCTTTATATCATCCTCTTTCAACAAATTTGGAAGCATTATTCAATAAAATAGGCATTATACATTTGATATTCAATGTGCAACTTTCAATTTAGGAGTTTCTCCCTCTTGCCCAAAATCATACGGAAGAATGGTCAGAGGTTGTGGAGTCCGGCCTTGGCCGACTTGTACGGTCCTACCCCTTTTCAATCACCAACTCTACTTTGGATGCTAAATCATTCTAAAGCTCTTATTGCAAACATCATTCCAAAAGCACTCGAAGGGTTCTTAAATATGCTCAAATCAATTGCACATCATCTAGGGCAGTCCCTACTACAAATCTAAAACACTCAACCAAGTTAAGGAGTCTAGCTTCCCCATCTACAAGCATGCAAAGATCATAAAGCCATGTCCTAAGCAAGAGCAAAGTCACTCCAAGTATTGCACAAGGGTTTCAATCAACACAAAGGTTAGGTCACATAGTTGAGTCACACCACATCTCACTACTACCGCGCTAGGTACATTCTATACTACACAGTTAGCCCACTATCTTGGTGTCAAGAGACACAAGGGCACCCCTATGGGATTGATTAGCTTTACACACTTGCATGAATACCTAGGAGAACTACATGAGGCTTGATTTCACATCGAAGATATGTAGTGCAGCACTAAGATTGGTTGAGCAATTAGGAGTTTGACCGTCCAGGGGGGTCTAGCCTCAAGAACACACATGTTTTTCTCTTTTGGTTTGTTAATGCTCTAATGAAGCGTTTTACAGGTTGTTATGGTTTCTACTTTGTTGCAAATCACTATAAGTCATCCCAAGGTTGTGCGAAGCAGAGAGACACACAACAAGCATCCAATCCAAACAAGAGAAGCGCCCAAAAAGTTGCAGAGCTCCACTACGTATTGGTCCAAGACCGTAATCTTTGTCCTGGACCGCATACTGATGTGTCCTGACCATACAGATCTTGTATGGTCCTAAACTCTGCAAGTTCTTCGATTCTAAATTCTTCTTCTGCAGACTCTAGACTTCCATTTTCTCTGCTCCACTACTTGGTACACTCAAGACAATCCAAATCTTCCTAAACAAGCTAAGTTTGTCTCCACTTTTGTATTTGAGCAAGTTATTTATCGTTTATCAATTGCATATTTCATTACAAGTTGGAATGCATCATTCTAGTCATGCATACTTGATGTTAAAGTTAATTATATCAGAATAGTCTACCTATTACAAACCCTTACATCCTTTTCATTAGGAAATATAATTAGGGTGTAAGCAATTTTGGCAAGCACAAAACAGGTAAAGCTTATCAAATGGACCTAAAAATTGCTTTTTGGCAGCACAAAATTGCTTTTTTTTTTATTATGTATCTCTCATTGTTTCTGTGATGAGCAGATCATCCACATACACTACCGTAAATACCACAAATTTGGTAGATGCCATTAAATACAAACAACTCATTGGAAGTCTGATCTATGTGACCACAACTAGACCAGATATTTCTTTTATTGTTGATGTTCTTTCTAGTTTCATGCAACCCAGACAATCATTGGGTGGTATCAAAAAGATTTCTTCTATATTGAAAAGGAACACAAAATCTTGGGCTCAAATACTCCAAGACAAGAGACTTCAAACTGGTTAGCTATTCAAATTTTGACTATGTTGGTGATTTTGAAGATGGAAAATCTATATTAGGGTTTCTAATAAATTTAGGAACGACAATTGTTAGTTGGAAATCAAAGAAGCAATCACTACCAGCAATATCTTCAACGGAAGCAGAATACATGGCCGCTTTAAAGGCAACAAGAGAAATTTTGTGGCTCAAAAGGGTTCTTTCAAACTTTAGGTACAACAGGTTTCATCAACACCATTGATGGTTGACAACACATCTACAATTTCAATGGCAAAGAATCCAGTCTTTCACAACCGAACCAAGCACATCAATACAAAATTCCACTTGATTCGACATCATGTGAAAGAAGGCAATGTCAAATTGCTCCATTGTCCTACTACAGAGCAACCAGCAGACATCTTGACAAAAGCACTTTTAAAAGAAAATTTTGAAAAGTTCAAAGGCGTGCTTGGTCTCAAATGAGCTCTCAAGGAGCTTGAACTAAAAATGAAAACATAAATTGTGTCAAAGAAAAATGAGAAGGGAATCTCTATGCTAACAAGTTACGAGTATAAATGAACTCAACGTGATTAAGTGGCATGTGATACAAACCACTTTAAAGATAATATAAGAAATGGCACATACTTGTCAAGAAAAAAATTGGGTAAAAATGAGCATGTTACAGCACCATACTCATTTGAATGCCTTCAAGAGATGTGTTTGAATTGAAAGATGTACCATACTCATTCGAATGCCTTCTTTACATCCCAGGATTGACTAAGAATATTTTATTGTTTCAGCTATTGCAAATGACAGATGTAAGGTTCAATTTGATAAGAATTTAGAAACAGTGCATCATCAGTGATTACAGCCAAGGGCCATCTCGGTTTTGCCTTAGGGAGTGTGAGGTGATGGCCTTTATAGGCTTCTTTCAAATACAACAGCTCATGGAGCTTTGATGCATGACAATTTCGAATTGTACGAGCTGTGACACAAGATATTTGGACATTTGCCCTATGGCACTCTTATCACTTCTCGAGAACATGATGCAAGGATAGCCCAATTTCAGAGTAGATTTGGAGTGTGCAAGGAATGTCCACTCAAGAAGCACTCTGAAGCTAGCCTTCCTACCAGTGAACAAAGGTCAAGGGAGACCCTCAAATTAACTCACTAATGTATGCAAATCTATGTCATCAGCCTCTTTGATAGGTAGCTTGTATTATGTATCTTTCATTGATGATTCTTCCATAAATTCTTGGTATTGCTTTATGAAGATTACAGATAAAGTGTTTAGCAAGTTCAAGATATTTAAGGCTTTGGTGGAAAATCTGACAAGGAAGAAGATCAAAGCCCTCAAGTCAGATAATGGAGAGAAGTATACCTCCAAGGCATTTAACAGTTATTGCAAAGAGTTCGGAATAAAGAGGGAGTTCTCAATGCCATATAATCCACACAAAAATTGGAGTAGCTGAGAGGAAGAACGAACCCATCATAGAGACAGCTAAGTGCATGATCCATGAGAGAGAACTATCCATGTGCCTTTGGGCGGAAGCATGCAACACAACTATCTGTATCTTGGACATGTACCCACATAGAATATTATGAGACAAAACACTTGAGAAAGATATCGTATGTAAGAAGCCAGAGGTATCTCATCTCTGTGTTTTTGTTCTCCTATTTACATACATTTCCTTTTAGGTAAAATAAAAAACATGCAGCCTTCGAGTATCAAAGGCATTTTTGTGGGGTACAGTGAGACATCTAAGGGCTACCAGATCTATATTCCTACGCAAATGAAGACAGTGATAAGTCAGGATGTAAAATTTAATGAGGTGTGGTCCTCGATTTCTCAGGTGCCTCCTACAATGATTGAAAAGTTTAGGACACTGTTGAACCAACTATAGATAAGAAATCAGATTGATTCCAGCCAAAAAAGGAGAGGTCGCACCACCCTCCTTTGAGCCAAGAGGCCGAGAAGGATTTCCTGGGTCTTAGATGATGCAGAGGAGAATATTGGCAAGCCCAAATCATCATTTACAGTAAGCCATCACCTAAGAAATTTCGTAGTTATCTTTCGTTGATGACATCTATTCTTAATGCAGAACCTTGATGTTTTGAGGAAGCAATTATAGACCAGCTTTGGCATGAAACCATGGAGGAGCATAACTCTATCATAAAGAAAGATGTCTGGAGATTGTATCAAGATCAGAGGGGAAATCAGTTATTGTTTCTAGACGGTCCTTCATAATTACATTTATTGAAGATGGAAGCATAGAGAAGTTCAAGAACAGGTTCATAGTCAGGGGTCTCTCAAAAGAGGGAGTTGACTATGATGAAACTTTTGTTCCATTTGCAAGGTAGTGCCTTGAGCTCACTCTGTTACTTTGATACAACACCTAACAAAACAGAACCTGGGTGACATGGAGATGTGCTTTGTCATGGAAGAAGCAATCAAGCAAGAGAATAAACAGCCCGTTGCCGAGCTTACTGGAGTTTGGATTCTGGAATCACCAACAATTTCGCTCACTCTCTGATCCAACAATGTATTTAAAGTCTGCACAGAAAAACTATACTCTTGAATGTCCTTCACTGCCTCTGACAACATAAGATTAGTGTTCATGTCCAGGTCCAAACCACTAAAATGCCAAAAGTATGAATCATCTTGCCAAGACTGCTCATATCTGGATAGCTTCTATAAAAATTTCTTCTTCCTCCCAACTGCACTCTCCTTTAATTCTTTTGCTCTCTCAAGGATGCAACTTCTAGTGATTCTAGTCTGATTCAAATATCAATCCTCGATGAGTCTGACAAATCTAGATGCAGATCTTTCAAATTGCAAGATAGCTTGTTAATAATGGCTCTTGTTTGGCTGATGACTGACCGTAATAATGCTAATCTAGCCCTAAAAAAATAGCTTTTTCTTTCTGTAACTAAACAAATGATGACTGACCTTATAAATTTAGGAAAAACCCTATGATCATGGCATCTTTTCAAAAATATTAAGTCGGCAATTGTATTTACAAGTTTGATTCTCAACTTCTCAAGAAGCCTAGCCTCTAGGCCGAATTCCTCCCATTAAGGTTATCTATAAGAGAGATATACAGTATGGTGTTTCTGCTGTACATAAAACTGGGTACGCTATTTTTATTGATGTTTTGGTTCACATTCTATGATCCATCATTAGGAAGAGCATAGAAAATGAAGATTGCAAACTTGGGTTCTCTTGCTTATAGAAGGATGAAAACCATGATGTGCCACGATGTCATTAGGTAGAACATAGGCCATAAAGTTAATTATTGTGAACCTAGAATGAAATAAATTAAAATTAAAATTTAGAGAGTTAATTATTGCCATTTAAATAAAAATTATAATAAAATATACAATATTAAAATATATTAAATTAGTAAAATTTAATTCCTTAGTAAAGGAGCTGCTGAGTAATTAAATTTTACTAAGCTATCAATAAAAATAAATAAAAATGAACTAATCTTAGGTTCACCCATTGTCATTACTAGTAATCCAGCATTATACTTACCAAAGAAATAAAAACGAAAATATAAGATGAAAAAGGTAACAAGATACAGTCTCTTCAGGCTATGCTTCTCTAAGCAAAAGTACTCCTCATCCACCGAAGGATATCTTCAAACGCATATGGCAGCCTGCTTTATGGCCCAAGGTGAGCTTCTTTGTGTGGCTGCTGTTAAGGGGGAGAGTTTTAACTGAGGATAGACTTATGAAACAAGGCTTTGATATGAAATTGATAGTTTAATTAATCTAAATAAGCAGCAATTACATTAAATATTATAAGAAAGCCATAAGAGACATGAAACAATGTTGCGAATAAAGATAATATTGCAGAGGATAAAGTAACTAATAAACACACTATATTATTGATTGAATAAATTTGGAGCCTGTAACAATTACATGGTGAGAGAGCTTACAATATATAGGAGAATGATCTCCTTGATATAAGGATTCAACTTCAATCTTTTAATCCCACAATATCCTCTCTTATCTCTCTTAGAATCACTCCCAAACCCATCAATCTCTCACACAACTATCAAATAGCTACGTGAGTTGTTTATTCAACAAACTCACAACTAATACAATATCCTATATTATTAATGAGTTGTTTTATGACTCACATTAATAATATTACAATCTTTATTTTCTCACACACATGATATTAATATAACAATATTAATATCTTACTAAGACACTAACTCACTAATGTAATATATGACTATTACATCATTACAAACAATAACATGTGAGCACTAATCCAAGGATAAATCCTAACATTCCCCCATTAGAGCGAACATGGATGAGTTTTGTCTAGTACCTTCTCATGATACGACGGTTTTCAAAGAGTACCATCAACTCTAACGGAGTTTTTCTAGTGGAACCATTAACCACTTTGTATATGTTTTTCTAAGAGATTCACATACTCTCAAATTAGTTTTCTAGTATACCACCAACCACTCCATAGCAGAGCGTACACGTTTCCCAACTCATATTTTTACATTCAAAGGAAAATACAAGAAATATCACCACGCAGAGCTCACTTATTACAATAATTGAACAGGAATTATCATCTATTCTTATTTGCATACAATGGAAATTAAAACACATAACTGAAAAAAAAACATGGCCACCAAAGCAGTATTGCAGCCTCGTCGATGGTCCTGGACAAGAGGTCGCTAAAACGCTCCCTTCCTCCGTTGCCTCCTTCCTCCATCAAATGTTGCTTTAGTTACTCAAAAAATGTAAAATTGGAGCTTAGTTTGAAAATCCCCCTCAATGTAGAACAGAAAGCTTTAAAAAGTAATTGAAAAATGCAGGAAAAAGCTTGCTATCAAGTTTACCACAGTGGTCGATGGCGACCAAAGTGAATCACTAGCGACTAGAAACAGAATCGTCGGCGACTAGCAGATTCGTTGGCAACTCGAGTAAATCATCAGCGACCGAGAAATGCAGGTTCTACGTCAATCCGCAGGTAGAGTCGTCAGTTATCAACAGAATCGACGGCAATTGGATCCGAATCGACGGCGATCAGGAGAATCGACGATGATCCCAATGTTACGAACCCGAGAATTTAGAAAACGCACGCACGTGCTTTAAAACTCTCGATCTGCATCCTAGAGGCCACGATTTTGTCCTACAACGACTCTCATAGCTACAAATTGACCTACTTATGATACCGATGATATGAAATTGATATTTTAACTAATCTAAATAAGTAGCAATTACATTAAATAATTTAAGAAAGCCATAACAGACATAAAACAATGTTGCGAATGAAGATAATATTACAAAGGATAAAATAAATAATAAACACACTATATTATTGATTGAATAAATCTGGAGCTCTGTAACAATTACATGGTGACAGAGCTTACAATATATAGGAGAATGATCTACTTAATACAAAGATTCAACTCCAATCTTTTGATCTCACAATATCCTCTCTTATCTCTCCTAGAATCACTCCCAAACCCATCAATCTCTCAGATAACTCTCAAATAGCTACGTGAGTTGTTGATTCAACAAACTCACAACTAATACAATATCCTATATTATTAATAATGAGTTGTTTTATGACTCATATTAATAATATTACAATCTTTTATTTTTTCCACACATGATATTAATATAACAATATTAATATCTTACTAACACACTAACTCACTAATGTAATATATGACTATTACATCATTACAAACAATAACATGTGACCACTAATCCAATGATAAATCCTAATATACTTTTATGGCCCCTTGCATTGTGTTTTATGTCTGGATAATGAGGAAACTATCACACATCTATTTTTCCAATGCCCATGGGTGGTCTCCTTATGGCAGCATTTATCCCAAGTGTTTAACCTTCCATTGGTCAGCATTCAGTCCTTTTGAACAGCTGATTAGAGCATGGCAAAACCAACTGCCTAAGGGTCAGAACCTTCTCCCGACGTTGTGGTCTGGCATCTCCCTTATGCTCTAGAACATTTGGAAGGAGAGAAACAGAAGAATTTTCCAGCAGAACAGCAGGGATATCACTTACGTTTGGGAGAAGATCAAAATTAATATAGCTGATTTGCATTAATGAATCATAATATGTATCCTTTTCTGCATAATTTCCAGGCCTGGACTGATACCTTTCAGGCTTAGCATAGTAGCATATGTACACATTGATTTCAATCTAGTAAGATGGGGTTTTTTATTAAAAAAAAGTGGTGTCCTAAATCTTACCTTACTCTAAAGGTGATTGATAATAGTAAAAGCTTTAATACATGTTGGACCTACATATTAGTCTCAATCCCAAAGATTAGATAATGAATGATTAGAATTGTTTAAATTAAATTGTATTAAGTTATCAATAAATAAATTAAAAAAGCTGAACTAATCCTAGGTTTACACATTGTCATTACTAATAATACAGCATTATACTTGCCAAAGAATAAAAACGAAAATAAATAAATTAGTTTTACCAATAGTAATATTACTATAAACTTATAAAGACAATTGGATAAGATGAACAATCTAACAAGATACTTAAATCCTAAGTGTTGTCCTAAATCTTACCTTACTTTTAAGGTGATTGATGATAGTAAAAGCCTTAATACATGTTGGACATACATATTAGTCTTAATCCCAAAATTTAGATAATAAATTGTTGGAAATGTTTAAATAGCGAACTTTAAAATATTTTCTATTGGTTTGGAAAGGTAAGAAGAGGAGAAAAAGTTAAGACTCAAAAATTATTAGGACTTCTACCTATGGAGGGGTTTTTTATGCACATTAATAATTACTCTCCATGTGTGGTTTAAGTCTAAACCACCATCTATGTTTGTTTAAATTGTTTTCATGCTTATATCTCAATCGTCGTCTCTGTTTAAATTGTTTTCATGCTAACATATCTCATTCGCCTCTCTATGATGTTTAAAGTAGTGATCTTCCATGGCTAAAACTTGAGACTTCTCAATACAAATGTGGTGTTTTGTTATAAAAGAGTTCTCTACTAATTCCAATTCAACCACCCTCTCTATTTTTAAGTTAATATCGTGTTCATAAACCCTCGTGTTTATGGAGCACCTAACTTCCACAATATACGACACTCCACAAGGGCAATCAATTCAATAAACATCACTTCTTAGGATTGGTTCTAGATGATCTTTGGTTGACTTTACCAAACTCTTGAGCTTCCTATGAGGTAAAAAGGTTGTTTTGATGTTCTTTTGCCTCAAGATTTTGGGAAAAATTGAAATGCCCTCAACATAAGGGGAATAGAATACTAAGATCTCAATATTATCCATTACAAAGTTTTGACATTCTAGAGTTCATTTGTCTTGTTTGAAAGCTCTATAAATTTGCTTGCCTTTGTAGCCATTCCTCTTGAAAACATGTGACAAGTTTTTTCAACCCTTGTTCTAAATGTTTGGACGTCATAGATTCAAAGAGCCCTTGTGTTGTGGGGTCTTTAGGACTCCTATCTTTTGAGCCGAATGATTATCGTGGCATGGTATTAAGGGTGTAGACAAGGAAATGAGTGTGGGTGAAGATCCATCATACCGTTTATGGCCCTTGCGTATTGGATTCTTCTCTTGATAATAATGATTTTTGTTGTATTAGGGTTTAAACCTAAAGAGTGGGACTATGTATCTACCATGATTGTTTTTGCTAATGAGTTTGATAATAATGGTGTTGATGTTTGCTTAGGAGTTGCTTATTTTGAGGATCAAGTGGACCTTCATTCTATTGTGGACATGAAAAAATTTATGATATTAAATGAAAGATCCCCAATAGATCTTTTGCCCAAATAAGAGATTTTTCCCACTTTATAAAATAATAAAATATACTTTTGGCAGCTATGGGAAATAAACTAGGGCAACCGGGATTAATTTATGCAAAAATGACTAGGGTTTTATATGCAAACACACCCAAAATCAGCATACAATAATTATTTTTACTCCCAAACCCTTGGAACAACCCTAGAGAATTTATGGCGAAAATCAGATTCTACAACAGCTGGAAAATAATTTAAATCTGAAACCCTAACTGCTGCAATCTTCAAGATAGCATAACTTTCTCTACACAACTCCGATCTAGGCAAATGACATATGCCCGAACTTGGAAAAATACAAGGAACAAGATGATGTAAACCAAATTATAACTACCAAACATGCAGATCTGGCCCTCCTACTATTTCGGCCCACACATTTAGGGCATCAAATGAGCTCCAAAAATTATTTTCTCTATCCCAGATGCTTGCCTATATTTTTAGGAACTCATTCATATAAAAATCAGAATTTTTGAATGCCAAATCAACTCATAAATCAGATCTGAAATCTGATTATAAAACTGGCAAATAACCCTCGAAGAATTATGAAACTTGGGTATTTTCATTCACAAAATTATGAGATATTAGACAATGATTTGCAGATCTAAATACCTCAATAATAATGCCCAAACAGTCCCAAAGTGAGTCGATCCAATAGAGAAAACACTGCTGCAATTTTATTCACCAAAATACTTCAAAAGTCTTCAATAACACTGCTGGAAAAAGCCTGAAATAGACTGAAAATCTGATTACAACCAATGGGAAATTCTGAGTGAAAATCCCTCTCAAACTCTTGGGGTTTTCATCCACAAGAGGTTTAATTCACAAGGGGTTTCGTCCTTAGAATTTTTAATGCAAAAGTTGAAGCTCTATGCAAGAGAAAATATCATATAAAAATCTGCATTATGGAAGAGGCAAGTCGACTTCCCTTTTAAAGGAAAAGGGCCAACAACCAACCTCCAAACCAGCCAATGAGCTCACATGATTTTCCCTATGCAAACATTTAATATTTTCCCATATTAAATGTTTTTCCCAACAACATTTCCCTCCTAGTGCAAGTCGCATTTCTCTAGGGGAAATACATAAATTAATTATGTTTTTATCTTTCCTAGGCTTCATTACTCCCCTTTGGCCCAAGTCGCCATTATCCTTTCTAGGAGGAATAAAATATAATAAATCTTTTTACAATGACTTTTTCCCCTTAAGGCAAATCGTATTTTCCATAGGGATTACAATTTATTTTTATTAAGCTAAATAAATTAATATAAGTGCTTTAATAATTTTATTTTATTTTTTATAGCACTTTATAATAATTTATTATAACTTGTTGGCTAGATTTTTATAGTGAAAACCTAGGCGAGTCATGAGATAAATCTCCTCATTTACCGGTGAGGCTCCCGTGGGGTTTCACCGTAAATGAGGGAGATTTATTCATGATCGCCTAGGTTTTCAGCTATGCGAAAAATCTAGCCAACAGCTTTTCGCGACTCCACCGGGAACAACTATCTTTGCAGATCAAAGCTTATCTCTTGAAGATCAAAGTGTTTTCCATACAAATCTCAACCTCAAGCTAAACTTCCATTCACCCGATCTCATTAAGGCGCGAGGAAGGACTGATCATTTCTTCAAACTGCAGGAGCAATTCAATTTCAATCATCCTCCTCAAGTTAGAAGCCGCAGATCTAGTCTCTCACCAGGAAGGAGAGTGCACGCTCATCCAGATCCGGATCGTCTTCAGCATAATCCGGCGGCTGGAATTATTCACCAAGTCTACACAAGGAGAAGACGTGCCCCACTCATCATGCAGAACCATAATCAAAATCAGAACCAGATAGTACTTGTCCCATGGGGTAGCTTTTGGGCCACTGAACTTGACTCCACCTATGCACGATCTGCCAAAAGGATCCAAAAAGAATTTTCCAAAATTCTTTGGAGATGGAAAGCAAAACCCGGATGATCATTTGGCAGCCTTCTTCATATCTTGTGGTGTGCTTGCAGTGGAGCATGAAGATGTCTCACCTGTGAGTCGACTCTACATGACTTGGATGGCGAATGGTTCTATCGGATAGCTCCTGACACCATAACCAATTGGGCGACTATGCGTGAGTGATTTCGAAAAGATTCAAGCTCGCAAAGGACGCCAAAGACGTTGATCACTCAAATTGTGGCGAATTGAAGAAAGAGCCAAGTGAGAACATGCGGGACTTTATTGCAAGGTTCCAAAGGATTTTATATAAAATCCCCACTTCTGCCGCATTGAGCGATGAAAATCAAAAGACATTTTTTATAAACACTCACATTGCCCGAATGGATATCACCGAGAAGGGCAAGACCTGTGAATCTACTTGAAGCACAAAATGTTGCCGTGGAAGTTGAAGATGACTTGATCATGGCTGGAAAACTCAAACAACCATCTCACAAAGGCGATGGAGTTTCTTCAAGTACTTCAGATCCTTTGCTACAAAGATTGGCTAACGACATGCTGCAAATCAAGAAGCAGATCTCTCAAGCGGAAATGCGACCCCTTCAAAATAGCTCCTGCTCGGACCTTTAATGGTCAAAATCAAAATCGAAAGACTTACTTGCTGCACCACAAAGTGATTGGCAATCGGTCAGCCGCTCCAAAGAATAACTTGGAAACTAATGAAGAAGATCCAGGCATCGACAAATCATTTGATGATGAAGACTTTGTAGATCCCGCATTGCGACTCCTTGGTTACTGCGCTACTAATCGGCGAGGGCTATTATGAATCTTTTGAAGATTCTGATGGTCACACATTTGCGGTGTTCACAAGGTCCTAGACACGCCAAAATGCCGAAGCATCCACAAGCGGCCAAAGAAGAGAAAGAGAAGATCCTGGGCCGGATGTTACTATCCTGAAAAGAGGTAGCCCTCTTCCTTCTTCATTAGCTCCCAAAGATAAATATGCAAATTCTTTCAATTCACAGCAGAGGGCCAACACGCATCCAACTGAAGCAAGTCAAGCTTTCGACATTATTGATCACATTAAGAAGACCAAGGTCCAAATGTCGGAAGCTGAGTATTTGAGGGCATTTCCTGATCAGCTAAATAGATTGGTCAAGTATGTGCAAAGTAATGGTCCCAACCCTCCAACAAATAATACTTCACGGGGTATCTTGTCAAGTCCAAAGATTACTCCTTCAAATAATGTGGCTGCAAGTTCTTCTCCCTCTACTTCTTCTCCTGCTACATCGGAAAGGATCGAGCCATTCTATGTATCATTGCTTATCAACGGGTACAAATTGAGCAATTGCATTTTGGACTCTGGAGCTTCTGACAACATCATGCCTGCCAAAGTTGCTGATGCCTTGGGTCTCACATTGACAAAAACCATCGGAAGATGCTATTCAATGGAAAGGCAAGTTCCTCTTGTTGGGCAAATCAAAGATGCACAGGCAATACTTGCTTCTTTCCCAGACAAAAGACTGAAAATGACTATCCTTGTAGCAGACATCCCAATCTCTTATGGCATGTTGTTGAGTAGAAATTTCTATAAAGAGTTGGGCGGAGAAGTCAAGATGGATTGGTCTTGTGCGCACATACCAATCAAAGGAGTTAATCAGAAGTTAGAACCTGAGAAGAAATCCAAGTACACAATATCGAAGTCTGAGGATCCTAGATCTCAGATCTTGTTTCAAGAATTTGATCACGGAGTCTATTATCTAGAAATGAATAAAAAGAAGTTCAACCTGTGATCCAAGAACCACGTCAACTTGACAACAAGGTTTGGTCTCGGAATTTGATGGCGCTTGTTCATTTGGATCCAGATGGGCGCGTGTTCTTATCTCTCCTGAGGGAAAGGTGCATGCACATTCCTTCAAATTGATGTTCGAAAATACTAACAACACGGTAGAGTATGAAGCATTGTTGTTGGGTATGGAGCAGCAAGAACAATGGGAATCAAGCTCTTACATGCAAAGGGAGATGTGAGGCTGATTGTTAAGCAGATAAGAGGTCTCTACCAAGTAAAAAAGGACAAACTTTGGCATTATAGAGATCGAGTCTACTCTGTTATCCTGGATTTTTCAGCTTTCTCGGTATCTTACATTCCGAGAGAACAAAATTCTAGAGCTGATTCACTTGCAGTGACTGCAGCTTTGTTAAATCCAGATCAGCCTCCCACATTTTTCAGACAGGGGGATTACAAAGTTGAGATGGTCTTCCGCCCAAAAGTTCCTGACAACGTCCAACAATGGCAAGTTTTTAATGATGACAAGCAGATTGTTGCATTTCTCCAACAAAAGGACAACTTTGAAGAGATCTACTATGAGGGAAGCAATTCACCTCCGAGACAAACTACTATGGGAGAAATGGATGCAGATGTCTCAGGAAGTCAGGAGATTATCCAGCTAAAGGGAAATAAAATTCCCAAAGGCTTGGTATCTCTTGAGGAAATGTTCGACAAGCATGATCAGATGCTTAAAAAGAATGAAGAAAGTGGGGAAGGTTCTTCCTCCGATACACAATTACTAAATTTGGGAGCAAGCAATGACCCCAAATTAGTAAATCTGGGAAAGTGTTGTTCGAGAGCGAAAGAGAAGCTTTTGCGAGGCTTCTTAAGAAATACATGTATGGTTTTGCTTGGTCTTACCAGGATCTAAAAACATATCAGCCTGCAGAAGTTCAACACTATATCCCATTAAAACCAAAACAAAAGCCTTCCAAGCAAAAGCTACGGCGGCATAACCCTACTATTTCCGGAACTATCTTTGCAGAGATCCAAAAGATAATTTATCCCATACATCATTGTGAATGGTTAGCCAACATAGTTCTGTGAGAAAGAAAATAAGCGAGATTAGGTTGTGCGTAGATTTTGCAACCTCAATCAAGCCTCATTGAAAGATAACTACCCCATCCCCATCATGGATCACACTCTGTAGGTGGTCACTGGATCTGAAATGCTTTCCATGCTTGATGGTTTCTCAAGCTACAATCAGGTCAAGGTGGCTGAAGAAGATCAATACAAAACAGCATTCATTACACCTTGGGGAACTTTTGCTTACCAGAAAATGCCATTCGGTTTGATCAATGTTGGAGCTACATTTCAAAGAGCTATGGATTTAGCTTTTGCTCATCTCAAGGATATAAGCATAGTGGTGTACCTTGATGATCTGACAGTCTTTTCCAAGAACAGAAGCACACACATTTCAAATCTGGAAGAGGTTTTCATACAATGCCGCAAACATGGTATTTCTCTGAACCCTAAGAAATCTATCTTTGCTGTAACAGAAGGAAAGCTACTAGGACACATTGTCTCCAAGGAAGGAACCAAGATAGATCCGGAACGTGTCAAATCTATTCAGACTTTGCCATTGCCAACATCTAAAAAAGGAGTTCACTCTTTCTTTGGAAAAGTTAATTTTCTCAGGAGATTCATCCCTGACTTTGCTGAGCTAACCCGTCATATCTCAAATATGATGAAGAAGACACAAGATTTCAAATGGAGCAGCGAAGGGAAGGAAGCTTTTGAGAAGATTAAGGAGGCCCTGTCAAAAGCCCCAGTCTTGGTTTCACCTAACTTTAGTAAAGAATTTATTCTTTACTATTATTCCTCCGAACACACCATGTCAGCAATCTTGATGCAGAAGAATCAGGAGGATGTAGAAGCTCCGATTGCTTTCATGAGCATGCCTCTCAAAGCTTATGAGTTGAAATATACTCCAATGGAAAAACATGCATATGTAGTGGTAAAGGCGTGTAAAGCATTCAGGTACTATATTCTTTCCTCACATACTGTGGTCTTGGTTCCAGATACTGCAGTGAAATCTATCCTCACCCAACAAGAGTTAGGGTTGTTAAGAGGCACATGGGTGATGAAAGTTCAAGAATATGACCTGGATATCAAACCTACAAAGCTGGTTCGAGGAAGAGGTCTGTGCGAATTGATGACGGAGATGAAAGCAACACCACGGAGGTAGATCAAGAAGAGATGGATGAAGATTTGCCTATGGTACTTTTTATAGATCTGGTGGAAGAGTGGTACAGTAACATTGCCTATTTTCTGACTTATGGAGAATGCCCGGATCAACTTTCTAGAAAAGAGAAACAAACTATTAAACTAAAGTCCAAAGACTTTGTTCTTTGGGATAATGGTTTATACAAAAGAGGGATTGATGGCGTATTTCTCCGATGTGTAGATAAAGCTCAGCAAGATCAGCTCTTAAAACAATTTCATGACATGGCTTGCGGTGGTCATTTCTCAGCCCGAGTCACTGCTCACAAGATCCTCAGAGCAAGGTATTACTAGCCCACACTTTTTCAAGATACTACAAAGTGGGTATCTAAGTGCCAAGCGTGCCAACACTTTGTTGGGCGTGTAAAATTACCCGCATTACCTTTAAAACCAATTGTAATTGAAGAACCTTTCCAGCAATGGGGAATGGATTTTATTGGTATGCTCAACCCGGCCTCCAATGCCGGTCATCACTATATTCTGACAAACTACTGATTATTTCAGTAAGTGGGTAGAAGCCATTCCTGTTAAGAACGCCACTTCCGCGGAGGTGTGTAATTTTATAAAGGAAAATATTGTTGTTAGGTTTGGCGTGCCCAATAAAATAGTAGCAGACAATGCTCCAAATCTGTCTTCTGAGGAGCTGGTTGATTTCTGCTACACTCATGGGATCCAGCTGGTACATTCCTCCAACTACTATCCACAAGGGAATGGCCAAGTTGAATCAAGTAATAAAAATTTGGTGACTATCGTGTGAAAGCTAGTAACGAAGAATCAAAGAACTTGGCATAAGAAGTTATTTGATGCATTATGGGCCGATAGAATTACACCAAAGAGGGCTATAAGCATGTCCCCTTTTCAGCTATTATATGGAAGAGACACAGAGCTGCCTCTTACCTTGGAACTACTACCCTACAACTTTCTAGAGCCCTGGAGGATTCTACATTCAATGATGCTATTGAAAAAAGAATAATGTACCTGACTGAATTGCGGGAAGTACAGACTCAAGTTGCAGATAGATTGTCAGAGCATCAAAAGAAGGTGAAAGTCATCTTCGACAAAAAGGCCAGGGAAAGAAAGTTTGAAGTCAATGATTGGGTCCTTTTATGGGACAAAAGAAGAGAAACAAAAGGCATGCACGAAATTCGATTCACTATGGAAAGGGCCTTTTGTGATTAAAAAGATCGCCGGAGCAGATAGCTTCATTCTTGCTCATCAGGATGGAGTTGAATTGTCGTTGCCTTTCAATGGGCAACACTTGAAGTTGTTCCGGACATGAAAAGCAAGGTAAAACTTGTATGTATATAAATAAAACTTTGTTTGTTTTTCCTTGTTTTGTTTGTGTTGTGTTGTTTTTGTTTGCCTGACCCCGTGCCCAAAGGACAAGATACGAAACCAGAGATGCTTTGGGATCTCATCTTTTCCCTTGTCATTTTGACAGAGGAAAAGATGTCCACAGACGGAGCCGACTGGTGTCCCTAGATTTCACCCTGAAATCTGGGACTACCCTATTTAAAAAAATCGTACTTTTAAAATAATGGGTCGTTTTGTGTTTTTATTGCGTAAAGTTTCTATAATGTGTCAAGATATTCCCAAGGAGCCATATTAGCCATTTTCGCCAAATACCCAAATGCCCAAAATTGTTATATTCTGTCATTGGGGTTTACCTGCTGGGAAATTTGTATTTAATTATTTTGAGCCCCGTTTGAGGCAAATTGTGCTCCGGTTTAACCCTGTTGTGATCGTACATGTCAATATTCCCATATACCAGTAGGGTTTTAACCAGGAATGAATCCTGGCTTTATTTGTGACTTAACGTTTTGTGTTTTTGGTGTTTTCCGTTTCATTTTCTGTGAAATTTCTCTGGATCAATTCCTTTGCGGTTTGGTTTGATTCTTTGCCTGGAGTATCTGGAGATCACCTATGCACGTTATGCCAGAAGGAATTCGCCAATGGAGGTCTGGTTCTCTCGGAAAAGACGAAGTCGTGCACAAAAAAAGTTTCTTCTGGGCAGGCCGCATTTTTGGAAAAAGAGGGTTTGAAGTGGATCATGGAATTTTTGGAAGCAGCAGGCAAGTGGGAATTTTGTACCTACCTAGCAAGATACTTTTTCCTATGAAAGCAACGCCACTTAAGTCACGATGGGAAAATTAGAGGCGGGCAGGCGGGAATTTCTTACCTGCCTTACACGGTAAAAATTCTCATTGTGAAATAAAAGAAAAATCACTTAGACATTAATGGGATTTTCTTACCTGCCTTGCAGGGTAAATAATCCTATTATGAAAGTCAAAACTTGAGCTTAAGTGGATCATGGGATTTTTGGAGCTGCGGTGCAGGGTAAATAATCCCATTGTTAATTGGCTTTTAAAAATAGAAATTGCTCATGCCAAAAAGTGTGACCCCTTTTGGGAAAGAAGGGCAGCTTTAAATGCATTAAATTAATTAATTTCTTCTCCAAATTTGGCGCCCAGGCTTGTGGAAAAGTCAACAAAGGGAAAGTGGATAAAGGAAGTCAGAATTAGAAGTTCTAAAATTAAATAAATATTATTTATTTAATGCAGCCCCTTCATGACAAAAAAGTGCGCCCCATTTGGGAGAAGAATAATACTTTTTTAAGTATTAATTGATTTAATTAATTCCTATTTTCAGTGGATGAGGTCAAAGCATACTGTGAGGCTTAAGTGAACTGGAAGTAGAGGGCTAAAATTAAATAAATTTAATTTATTTAATGGCAACCATGAGCATGCACAAAATAGGCGCCCCATTTGAAGAGAAAAGCTTATTAATTAATTAATTAATTGCCAGGAATAGGAGAGGCAATAATTAATTATAGAATTATGAGGATTATATAAGCAAGGGCTGCCATAAGGATGAATTAATTAATTCAATAGCAAAGAAGTGCAGCCCAGACAAAAAGTGCGCCCCATTTGAAGAGGAATTTTGCTCAAAAGTGTATTTACTGCTGGAAGCTTCCAAATTTGGCGCCTAGGTTTGAAGGAGTTTGATTTGTGTCTGAATAATTGTCTGCATAAGTGATACAGGTGCTCAGGTGAAGTTGGTAAAATTCATGCTTGCTTTGCATGCAAATAAAACATCAAATTTTGGGGCAACAGGCTTGATATATGCAAATTTTTATAATTAAAATCCAGTGTTCATGTTCCGGTTGCCATCTTTGTCTGAATTAATTGCAGGAATTCATTACAGGTGCTTTTATAAGAGAAAGGGAGCTTAAATCAATGTCCAATACATTGAACATATCCTCCGAATCTAAAGAATTATCCAGATTTGCACCGGTTGTGAAGAATTCCGACCGAATAAAGAGAAAAAGAATTGTTCAGACAAAGATAGATACAGACCATGGCAAAGAGGGATGAAAAAGAAAGCACAGCAGAGTCATGCATCACTTCTAAGTTTGCAGACATTGGAGACACAGATCTAGGTCCGGAACCTCTTTCCGAATTGATTGACAGATCCAGAGCAGGAAAGACTTCCCTCATGCATGCAGTCAAAAGCAGTGGAATTATTCAAGCCGTGGAGCATTTCCATTCATTGCCCAGTTACCAGAGTTCGTCATGGAGTGTGCTAGGTCTTACCATCCATCATCCAGATTAATCCGAGATGCTGCAGGGAAAACAATAATCCAGTTGGACGCTTAGTTCATCAATTATTGTTTGAAGATTCCGACACAAAAGGTGGTGACTACTATTAGCATACAAGGATGCCGGCAACGATGGGAAAAACATAAAGTTGACTACGTGGGCATAATGAACAGTAGATACATGAAGAAGCCCAGATCTCCTTCCAAGTGCCCGAGAACTCTTTCACGGTCTAATCTGGTACAAGAGGTGGATGACATTGCCAAATTGTTATGCAGGCTAAATGGCGAAGAAAACACTCACAACTTCCGCGTATGGATGTATGCTTTTATCATGACCATTGAAATCAACAAGGCGATTCAATAATCAATTGGTCGGAAATCATTAGTGACAACATTGGTGAGCAGCTCCGGAATGTGAGGCGTACTTTCAACTTCAAAATGACTTCCTATTTGGTATATGCAGCAGCCTTCCCGGGGATCTTCTCCAAGCTAGATAGATGTGGTGTTCTTTCCAAGGACCCTATTTTCGAGTGCTACCCACAACTTACTGTACTGCGCATGCAAGAAAGATTACAAGGTGGTTAATGATGGATTCTTCTACAGATTCATTTGCAGGTTGGACGGCGATCTAAAGGCCAACAGGGTGAGCAAGGAAGCGTGGGAAGTCTGTGTCTCAGGATTGGCAGTATCTTCATTCAGTTTGTGGATTTTACATACCTCAGGGTCACAGCTTTTCTGGAGAACCAGTTAAGTTGCCCAGATATCCGAATGATAGATTGGTCACCATGGAGCTGAGCAGACAACTCGTGGAGATGCACGACCTTCAGTCGAAACGGCACAAGTCTACGAGCTTCTTCCCGATCACTGTGGGCCATTATAGCTGCCAGAGCATTCATAAAGCCCGAGGAGTGGAAGCGAAATGTTCTCTGAGTACGAGCAAGAGTTCTTCCCAACACGGCTGAACTTTGATCCATTTGGAGTGGCAAGGAAGACAATCTCCCAAGAGTACGCACATGTGTCTTCATTGGAAGATTTCTGGATGAAGTGCAGAAGCGAGTACGAGGTTAAAAAGAAAGATTTCAGCAAATTATCAGCACGAAAGTGTTTGACTTTGGATTAGCACGAGATACCTGCGGATCTTAAAGATGATGAGCCTGTGTTACTTGACACATACCATTGGATGGGAGGAGATAGAGCTGTACTTCATAAGAGCGTAGGGGGCTGTCATACGATCGAGGAAAGGTCTGCGTTGTTCGTCAATACTTTAAACTGTTCTTGTGAAGGGATATTGCCTTGATGAAGCATTGATGAATCAAATCACGGGAAACTGCGACACAGGAGATTCCCTCAAGAGGAAGCACGGAGGAGAAAGCAACAGAAGGCTTGAGAAGATTAAAGTGCACAAAAAGTCTCATTCAAAGGAGAAGATCACTTCTATGGCTATGATGTTAGTTTCGCTTCTCCAAATGTCAAGACTTCACCGATCACAGCACCTCAACAAGATATCTTCATTCCTCCATTGAATCCGCAACATTCATCTTTTCACCTCGACCACTCCGTTTAGCACTTTGTTCTGAAGAAACGTTGAAGCTGCAGATGGCGAGTTTGAAAGAGCTTTGTCTTTAGATGATTCGAGGATGGCAACCACAACACCGTAGCGATTTTAGATGAAGAGGAATCGGAGCGCAAGATAGTGGTACACTCAATGACTTCTCATTCTCGAGAAGTAATTTCTCGAATGGTTGACTTCGTAGTTGGTTCCAGGAGGCTAGAGAATAAATCAACTTGGAGGAACACAACTTACGGTTGCTCCCGAGTCTAGGCGGAAAAGGCGAGAAAACCTAAAGTTCTTAAGGTAACTTCAAGGTTGATCATTGAGGAGTCGGGCGTAGAAGTTCGCCGAGATGTCGGTTCAGCAGAAGGGAAGAAAGAGGATGAGCTCATGGCAGAAGACATAACAAAGAATAACGAGTACCCATAGGTCAAGCTACTACGAAGGATTGAAGCAGGATACACCAAAATTGATAGATGCTCTATTCCTTAGGCTTGACAAAGAAAAGGCAGAGAAAGTTGAACTTTAGAAGCAGGTATCTCAGTTGTGCGAGATTATTGCCAAGGTTGCTAAATCTTCCACTCAGCCGATTTCAGCACAAAAGCAGATGAGAGATCATCTGATGTAGGAAATGGAAGATCAAGTAACTGTTTAAAGCTATCGACGAATAGAAAAGTCTGATCATTCGTCAAGCTTCTATACAACTCGGAGAGGTGCCAGCCCGCCTAAAGGTTATGAAAGATGCATCAGATCAGCTGAAGCAACTAGTGACAAGCACGATAGATATGAACACAGTTGCTGAGAGTAACCTGAGTACTTTGGCCGAAATAAATAAGTTGCCGAGAGAAGTGTTGATTGTGGAACAAATTGTGCTGACGGATCAATTGAGAAGGGGAAGCAACTTGAGTTTGCAGTATCTTTCTATTTGGAGATCTGCAGAATTATGCTGAAGAGGATGTAGGCACTTGAGAGTATGACATCATCTTTACCAGACAATGTCATTACTTTCACTCATGAGGAAGTGGTCGGGAACATTACTTCATACACACGGATCATTCCTAGCAGAGTGCCTAATTCCCTGGAAGGGTCTCTTCTGATGGTGCAAGGGAGAATTGATGGAGCTATTAAGCCTTTCACGATGAATTCCATCAGCAGACTGGTGGCACTGCAGTTGGATATTGTGAAGTTCGGCCTAGCTTGGAGGATGTGGAAGCATGTATCAGGGTATTGAACGAAGGCTTGCTGCAATTTAGGACAGAAAAAATGAAGTTGTGGCTAAGACAGAGATAGAAGATGCTAAATTACATGTTCGACAAGTACATCCAGATGTCAAAACAAAAAGATGTAGATGTTACAAATGACGTGTCTTTCTTCTTCTAATTTTCTACGTTTCCGGATGTAATTGTAAAACTTTAAAGTTATTGGTTTTGAAACCATTACTTTAAGGTATGTGGAACGATTATATTAGTTAAGTGACAGATGTGTGTAAGTTTGAATATGGATCTGGATACATGTCACATGAGGAGAAATTAGAGGATGATTGTCGATGTTATTTTTACTTCTTGTTTATGTTCCAATTCAATTTAGTTTCCCATTTGCACTTTCCCTTCTACATTCTATAAATAGAAGAAGAACCTTCGGGTTAATGAGTAGAATTTGTAAGCAGCATTCTTGTGTTCCAGACTTTGTGCTGAAACCCCTGATAGCTATTTGAAGCAAAGGAATACAAAGGAGCAGATTTCAGATAACTTTGTGTCACGGTGCATTTTGTTTCTAGCTTTTTATCTCAGATCTTCTAATAAACTTTGTGTTATTTTAGATCTAGATCTGGAGTTGCCTTTGCTTATAATTCTATGTGTTGATATCTATTGGTTTCTTCTATGTGCATGCAATCAACTCTGTTATCTATTGATTGGGTTGCACATCTTCCCTATTTCTTCCCTGTGTTTTATTATTCCCTTCTTCTATAAATATTTCTTTTCTTTAAATCGTTGTTTGCTTGCTGCAAAAATTATACAAACTATGGTTCATGAGTGAATAGTTAAAATAAAACCCCCATATAGATACTAGCATATTTTAATTGACAAATCTGACACGAGAGCCTCACCGGTAAATGAAAGAGATTTATCTCATGACTGCCCAGGTTTTCAGCTATGTAGAAAATCTAGCCAACATAACTTAAGTCACCCTTATATTTTTCCTTTGGCCATCGGGTTGACAAAATAGGCCAAAGGTCTTCAATTGGAAAGGGGACATTACATTAAAGATTAATCTTAGAATTATTTTTTTCTTATGCATTCTAATTTCCCATTTTGTTTGTACAAGTAATTATGGTGGTAGTAGAGATTGGTCTAGCTTAAGCTTAGAATGGAAAACTATGGCCTCATTGATTCTTTAGAGAACATGTCAATGTTTCATCATTCAATCTACTTGTTGACCTAACACGTTATTACTCTCTTAGGACACTAAACACAAGAATAAATAGCATTGAATCATGTTGAAGTATATAGTTCTAAGATGCGATTTAAAACATGGAAGTGTTGGCATAGTAAATAAAATTCACCTGATTTATCATCTCCAAAGAAAAGGAAATCTCCCTAGCAGCTGATTCGCATGAATCAGAACCATGGATGCAATTTTTTTCTGAATCTAACCCGCATAATGCTCTAATGCTGCAAAGACAAGCAAGAAGATTGGAATATATGAATAGTTCCAGCAATTAAAGCACCCACAAATTATTTTGTTTGCTATTCAAATACACAATCTAAGGCAAAACAAAAACAAAAATCTATTATGCAGTTGAGTATGAATACGTGAATGTAAAGTATACTGATTCAAATACATTACTTATAACATCATATTGTATAACTTGTTATGTTCTCAAATACAAAAATAAAATTGAAAGTGTACTGGTTCAAGCTACTTCCTTTCAAGCTAAGTAACAAGAGATGACCATCCACTCTTTATTTTATCTGGAAAATAATCCCAAAAAGAAAAATTTATGAAACTCCGCAAAAGATTTAATAAAACAGTGGATCAATTAGGTTTTCAAGCCATTTCCAGGCCAATTCCCAAGAATTTCAAGCAAAACATTCCTGTCTGGCCATATAATGTGGGTTGTGTCATGGTAAACTATTTACTTTATAAAATTATAGATGAAAATAGATTACAGCTTATGTCGTTTTATCCAGGTATTCTTCAGCATTTTCAGGCCCAATGAACACCAACACCACCAAAGGATTCTTGTGCCCATCAATACAGAAAGTATGGTGTGTATGATTATGAGCTCGATCTTGACAATTATTGAGCTAGAGAGCTTACTTCCTAGGAATGTAAAGCCTAATTAAGAAAAGCTATAGTTTATTAGTTATTTTGAATTTTGATTGTAATAATTGAATAATTTGAATCATTCAAGTAAGCATATATTCCTATAATAAAATGAATCTATTTGATCAACAGAAGCTTTTTTCTCTCATATTCGTGTATATGTGTGCATGCATATGCACAAAATATGCTTCTTGTTTCCTCATTTCTTTATATTCTGGGAGTACCTATTTCCAAAACACTTTCTAATTTAAAAAATCCTATTATTTTCTCGTTTCAACGTAGCTCTCACAATGAAAGTATCATTGAGCATCTTTTAAACAACCATGAGATTCTTACTTGACCAATAAAGAGACAAACTTATCTAAGTCGAAGTGTTCAAGATTCCATGTATCATAAACAATCAAAACTTATAACAAGTGAAATGAACCAAACTTCCACCCTTTCTATATTTAATCTTAAATTGGTTTATATCTATAATCTAATAGATTGATATTAAGAAGCCTGTGATCACACTTGAAGTTACAAAGACATTCATATTAATGAACACCAACACCAGCAACGGATTCTTGTGGCCATCACTAGAGAAACTATGAGGGTATGATAATGAGCTCAATCTTGACTATTATTGAGCTAGACAACTTATTTTCTAGGAATGTAAAGCCTAATTAAGAAAGGCTAGCTTAGTAGTTATTTTGAATTTCCTTGTAATCATCGAATCATTCAAGTAAGCACATATTCCTATAATAAAATGAATCTATTTGATCTATAATGGCTTTTTTCTCTCATATTCATGTATGTGTGTGCACGCATACTCACAAAATATGCTTCTTGTTTCCTCATTTCTTTATGTTCTGGGAGTACTTATTTCCAAAACCAATTCTGATTTTAAAAATCATATTATGTTCTCGTTTCAACTTACTCACGATGAAAGTATCATTGAGCATCTTTTAAACAACCATGAGATTCTTACTTGACCAATAAAGAGCCAAACTTATCTAAGTAAGAGTGTTCAAGATTCCATGTATCATAAACAAATTAACAATCAAAAATTCAAATAACATATTAAATGAACCAAACTTCCACCCTTTTTAAATTTAACCTTAGATTGGTTTATATCTATAATCTAATAGATTGATATTAAGAAACCTGTGATCACACTTAAGGTTACAAAGACACCATTCATGTTATTTAAACGCCTATAATCCATGCATTAAATAGTATGTAAGCCTATTAGAACATCAAGAAAAAATATATAATTTGCATATTAGAATATAACGGTTTAAATTTTTTGAGTAAGGATGAGACAAGGTTTATCTGTATCAATGACTCATCAGATAAAGGCAGTTAGAGTTGATTATGTTGATAAACAATGGATTTGCACATGCTTCAAAGGTCAAACCACTGTGAAATCATTGTCATGTTTAATATCAAATAAAATTTGCAGACATTCTCAAACAGCAGTTACAAACAAAACATGTAAGGTATCACATTCTAAAAACATGAGTGGAAATAAAGAAAGAAGGCTCTGGTTCATAAATGCAGATTCGCCTTCATGTGAAAGCCCTATTATGGCTTTGAGTTCACTCGATGATATTGGAAGTGTAATTCCTACACACAGTAACATTTCTACAAGTTTCCCAATCTTTAAACGGATGACTTACCAAGACATTTTCACTTTAAATACCACACCCAGAACTGAGACCACTTTGGAGAGTATAAAATGGAGAAATATTGCCCATAATCAAGCAGGTAAGTCTATAAGAAACCTTTGGTCCTATTCCGAATTGGTTTTTCAATGTTGTCAAGTCCCTCTACTAGAATTATCCAAAATTTTATCTTATAACTGATGGAAGGAACAGAACTACCACCGACTTTATTGTTTCTATTCCTGCTAGCTCCATGTCTTTGAAGAGTGTCAATGTATTTGATAAAGTAAATAACAGCCAATTATCATGTGATTTGCTTGACTCAATTGTTTTAAATGTGGGTGCCAGTAAAGCTCATAACATTTATTAGAGACAAATAATGTTGTTGTTGGAAGATCGTTACAAACCATTGTTGTGTGGAGCTTTTGCAGCCCATTTCTTGCATCTCGTGCTATAGGATTCAGGCAAATTGGAATGGGTCAAATATGTTGTAAAGACAATCAATAACAAAACTTGTGTCTAATTATCCACAGGCCCTTAGTTTAATGATACTGTACATCAAAGAAAGAGATTTCCTGCCTAGAATTAAACAAATTGCAACCAATTTCAATGCTTTGAGAATAATAGTTCACAAAAAGATAATTTGAAAAGAATGTTTGTTGGTAATGAGTGTCTTGAATCAAGTATAGCAACAGGATAAATCTGATAGTTATTGTTAAATTGGTAGCTGATGATCATTTTCAAAAGGACACCAAAGAAATAATCAATATTGCAATGCCATATGTCAAACGTGTTGAGGTTCAGATATCAGTAGATAAGGAAAAATCTGCCGTGTATGTTTATGAGGTTATTGATAGGGCCAAAGAGGCCATCAACAGAGCATATGGTGGAAATGAGGACAAATACATGCCTATATGACATATCATTGACAACAAGCTAAACTCACAAACTTCAAGAAACTTAGCATGCAACTGGGCATTGTTGTGTAGCAACACACCCCATTCCCTTCAATGAATGTGCACCCACTAAAGAATTTGAATTCACTTGTTGAATTCTTTTTTTTTGGCTTGGAAATCACAATATAGTTGCATGCTTTATTCTTTGTAAGAGATTTCTTTCTGTAAAAGAGCTTTCACAGGCATGTTGAGTGCTTTCAGTGTGTGTAGAGAAAAGGATTGCAGTTTTGTGGAGGCAATGGATTGCACTCTTCATTTCATTCATTTAACATTCCAACTCATCCCAGTTTTCACTCACAAAGATTCTACGAGTTACTTCAAAGGTTTTGTAGGAGCCCCAAATGGTCCTATGACAATTTTAAAGCTTCAGAGTCTGATTTTGGGGCTTCAAAGTCAGATTTTGGAGCCAGTTGATCAAATTCCAAGCCCTTCAAAGATTTACACTTGACTTTGGATGATTAAAGGCACGAGGGAGCTTTGTTTTGATCGCATCCGTGATTGGAAGCCATGGTTTGCTGCCCTATTTTGAATTAGAGCCATGGGTGAAGCTATGGTTGCGTTTAGAATGGCTGTAACTTTTGCCTTGTCTTTTATCCCACACCTGCCGAGAATAGGAGCACACAAAGGTATATATATGGGAGCATTTTCATTGTAAAATGGAGCAAAGAGGGCTCTGCTAGACCAAGTCCACCTTTAGGAGCAATGTGTTAAGTGTTGAGTCACGAAGCAAATTGAAGCAAAAGTTTCTAAGCCATGAGGAAGGTCAGAGAAGCTCCTAGATCACACCACATGGCATGATCTAGCAAGCTCGTGGTTGTTTGAAGGGTTTAAGACTTATCTCGATCGCTTCCAAAGGTCCGAGCCTCGGGGCCACTAGATCGTGCCACATGGCGCAATCTAGTTGACTCGGGATATCGAGGATTCCAAGGTTCGTGAAAGTTGAAAATGACTCCACAACTCCAAGGTACTAGATGGTGCCACATGGCGTAATCTAGGAGACTCAGAGCATCTAGTGCTTGGCAAAAACAAGGAAAAGGGAGAAGAAGAATGTACAGACCTAGAATCCACTAGATGCTGCCAAGTGTCCTAATCTAGTACCCCCAAACTTTGTAAGGTTCAAAGAAAGGGTGTGACACGCCAAGTGGCAGTATTTAATGAAATTTTGGCCTAGCTCGATGCCTTGAAATCTTCCACCCAAAAGTTACCCGAAATTACATCTTCCACCACGGGCTGTTGCCAGGTGGACGGTGGAGATGCAATCAGCGGTATGGGTTAAAATTGACAGTCAAATGGACATCACCAGAGCGAAACAAAGGTTGGGCCCAATTCTGTAGTGGAGAGATAGATGTCACCACATTGAGCTTCCGAAGCTCATGAAGAACACAGGAGACGAGGGGGCAAACAAAAAAATCGGTTGGGCCCACTCTGGGTCACTAATGTCAATCCATCGTGTGGTGCATGTTTATAACAAACTTTCGGGATATTCCTTTTCCTTGGTTTTCCATGTCACGCTTATAACCTTCTCAAAGGTACTGTAACAAACTTTGCCCATTGAGTTGAGTGGGAGCAAAATTTCTATAAATATCTTTTGTAAACATTTTGTAAAGAAGGTTGGAAAAAATAGTGAATGCAAAGCTTTCTACAAAACTGAATTCATGCGTTGTTTCTTTCTTCATGTTTTCAGAAACTCTGTTGTTAATGTTTTCATGTTTGTTTCCAATTGAAATAAGTTGTTTTGGTGAATTGAGTTAGATTGAGCTTATGGTAGTATGAGTGACTGTCACACTTCTTTTAAACAATCAAATCACTGTGGATAGAAGTACATTGGTAAACTTCTATAGCAATAAATCAAACAATTGTAGGTTTGTGCAAGTTTAGATTCACAAAGAATTGTTCCTTAGACTCTTTGCCTTATCTATTATAGTCTGAGTGTATGCTAGACTATTTTGAATAATGGTAAAACTGCAGCAAAGTCCATGAGAGATCATTCATAGTGAAGCATTGCAATAAAGTCTGGAAATATTTGTTCTGCCCTACCCTTTTTCCCTTCTCGTTTATTTTTGTGTCGGTCCTCTTTAAGTTTTTTTAGCTTCATTGAAAATATGCACAAGTTAATTGAGGTGATGCAACCATCTTAATTGGCTAGGTAAATGCAAATGTTTCTTTCTATCGTGGTAACTTTCACGTCGCTTTGTAGAGACTTATTTCAGCAGACTACATAGTGTTAGAATTTGTGGAGAGAGAATAAACCGAATAAATGTGTAAAGAATGATTGAAGAGAAAACCGGAATACACACTGTACAAATGGGTTGTGTGTCCGGGTATTTATTATGCAAAGACGGTTACAAAATTAGTTAGCGGTTACAACCGCATAACCATACAAAACAATTATAAAAGGGGAAGTCTTATTCATTTATTCCTACACCCCCTCTTAAGACTTACCCTACATAACTCAAAAACAAACAATCTAACAAAACAGAACTACGCAATCTTCAAACACTTTCACTTTGAAAGCAATGCTATGATAGGATAGGGCTCCATCAAGTTGCTTCATGACCTTCGTAAAGGTGTAGCTCCCGAGCTGAATTCCCGAGTTCCCGGATTCCACCTCCCCGAACTCCCGAATCACAAATCTCCCGAATTATTGGACAACCATCCATACTGAGCCATCCACAAGCTCCATCAAGTTGTCTCATGACCCTCGTGAGGGTATAATTCCCAAGATCCACAGTCTCCCAAACTATCTGAGCAACCATCCATACCGAGCTTCATCTACCCTGTATCCTTTCTTGCCTTCAAAGTTTAGAGCATCTTTATATTGACGTATTCATCACTATCCTCACTACCTTCTGCATCTGGTGGGTCTTCAACCATGGCTATATTGGTTGTATTTGATATGACTTTACCCTTGAGCACATCATTGGCTCGAACACGACAATCCCATGTTGTGTGACCTCTTTTCTTACAATAATGACATTCAATCTCCGACTTATCTGATCTTCTATGATATTTTCTGGTTCTAGAATAGAATGCACTTTCTTGTTGGGAATGACCTTCTGCATCCTCTGTAGTTCATTTTTCCTCAGCTAGAAGAGCTGCTATCATATCATCCAGAGATTGAGATTGAATTTGACTGAGGGTAAAAACTACATTGCTATATTTTGAAGACAGACTATTTAATAGGATAGCTTTGGCATCTTCGTCCTCAATTGCAGCTTTCACTTCTGCTAGTTGTTTGATCAAGGACCTTAGATTATTGATGTGGCTTGACATAGAGACTCCGTCATCCATTTTGAACCTATATAACTGAAGTTTTAGGAAAATTTGGCATTGATCGCTTTAGCTCCCAAATAATTTATTTAGAGTATCCCAAATTTCCTTCGATGATTTGTCTAGGTCTACATGATGAAGTTCAAAGTCAGAGAGAGCAAGGCCAATAATAGCTTTCGCTCTATCATCTCTGCTTTGCCATTCTAACAATTTCGATGCATCGGTAGGTGTTGTCTCTTTCCCGTTTACAATGCCCCACAAATTTTTATTCATAAGTTGCATTTGTATTTTCACTCTCCATGTATGAAAATTTAGACCAGAATATTTTTCTATGGGCATTTCCATTTTAATAAAATAGAATAAATACAACTGCGTATTTTGGCAATGAATAAATAAAATAAAATAAAATACCAACAGACAAATTTCGTGCCCTAGCGCAGTAGTCTTTTTGCTTCTATCTTTCTTGCGCTTTATGTCCGTGAAAATATTTGTGCCCTAGCATTCGTGGATCGTAATAATGCACCATATTAGCGCAAATCGCGATCAGTAAAAATGTCTAAAATCACGATTTTTCGTGGCTATTAAAATCACTATTTGTGCTCAAAATGCTGTTATTTTCTGAAAAATGTGCCATTCATGATTGTATTTTCATGCTCGAAAATACTGTTAATTTCACGAAAAACGTGCCATTCGCGACTGTATTTTCGTGACTTTTTTTTTTTAATAGAAAAACGCGAGTGTATTCTTTGCGATTCGCGATCAGTATGCACGTGATTTTTCGTGCCCTAATAAGCATGCCCTTGATTTCCAACTGCAGCATGCCCTAATGGGACTCACAAAATATCTTTCTTCCTCCCTCTCTTTGCTTGCCCCACGCTCCGATACCACCGTTAGAATTTGCGGAGAGAGAGAATAAACCGAATAAATGTGTAAAGAACGATTGAGAAAACCGAATACACACTCATCCCAAATGGGTTGTGTCCGGGTATTTATTATGCAAAGACGGTTTACAAAATTAGTTAGCGGTTATAACCGCATAACCATACAAAACAATTATAAAAGGGAAGTCTTATTCATTTATTCCTACACATAGGATAGTCAAATATTGTACTCATCTCATGGTTCACCTCCTAGTGATACTAAAACAAGAGGGCTAAAACCCATTCATTCCTTGGTGCACGGCTTGTGTTCACAAATTTCTATGAGCATAAAACTCTCAATCAATATAGGAAAAAGTCGGTGGTGGGAGGGGCCCCTATAAACAAGATCACCTAGCCTTACTTCTATGTAGTAGGAAACAATCTGGATTCTTAAACTCACCTCACTAGATTTAAATCTGCCTCAAGTGGTCTGTTCCCACCTCTTGAGGTGGATGGCAAGACAAGATTGAACAAAGGAAGACCTACGACCCTAGCCCTTCCCCAAGACCTCCATGTATACTGGCTTACAGTCAAATCTACCTAGAATACCTAGAGCAATGGCCTAGTTAGCTAGATCTGCCATAAATGTCCTCGGAGATGTCCATGAGTTACCTAGAAATCCCAAGAGGCGTCTCCTAGTTTAACCTCTAGTGGTGGATGCACTTTGCAGAAGAGCATGTCACTTTGTTCAAATCTTCCCTTAGACTGCTGAATGTAGAACATGAGGATGTCGCCAATAGCATTTTCTCTTTCACTTTGCAAGATGAAGCCTATGATTGGTTCCTAAAACTCTTTGAAAATTTGATTATTGGTTGGATACGATTGAATGACACTTTTATGGTCAAATTTGAACAAGTTACTGACCCTAGTGTGGTGTATCAACAGTTTTCTATCATGCGTATGGAAACCCATGAGCCCATAAAAACCTTTAATGCTAGATTCCTAAACACATATAACCGTATCACAATCTAATATAGGCTCGATGCTGCCCTAGCTTTAGAAATGTATAAGAATGCCCTTGACCCCATTACATCAATGTTTGTGCATGGGACCTTCTAGTGGCACCTGCCTTCAACTTATGTTGAAGCAATCAAGATAAATACGCAATTGAACCCACAAGGACAAATTTCCATGGCCATACCTAATGTCAATCCAAATTTTCCAGCACTCAATCCTTCTCCAAATGAAAATTAAAATGTTCCACTACTACATCACATGTACCTACCTTAGTTGCAGTACCTTTAAGACAAGTTGCCTCAAGTCAACAGTTAGGATTCCTCGACTAGCCTGCTATAGAAGTGTCATTGCAAATCAAAAATCAAGCCTTAGTCCTACTATTAATGATGCTCAAATTATGCCCCAAGAATCTACTAAGACCGAGCTTGATGCAATACAAAAAGGATTGTCCAAAAGCTTAGCAATGACTTCCTTAGCCTTCAAAAGCAAGTGGGGATCACCGATGAGGAAGGCTCGAGCCAAAATTTCACATACCAAAGATATGACAGGCCTTTTAACCATCCAAACAACACCCATGAACTTCAACAAAATAGGCTCCATGAGATAAATATTTGTGATATCGCTTTAGCAAATTGGTATAGAGTTCACAATCCATCCCACCATGGTGAGCTAGACTGCATTGAGTTGTATAATGCCTTTGAGATCTTTTGAAAGGAAATGGATATGATCGAGATTGTACCTGATCCTCAAAACTTAGACCAAACAACAGAGCCTCCCACACATCCAAATCAACTAGCACAACCATGGTGTTGTATTCCTATAGCTTCCTAGCCAAGAAGATAAACTAAGCTAAGGAAAATAGTTTATTATTAAGTCACTATTGGTTATATATTAACTAATGTTCGGTTGTAACCACCTCAACCTTTTTGTAACTCTTTTGCACAGAAAATGACAAACACAACTTACAATGTGTGCATTTTGATCCTTCATTATTTTTGTCTACATGTAACATTGGTATCGAGCATTGGTGCTCGATAGGGTTTGGAATTCAACTAGAGGATTGTTGAAATCAATAGAACATTATGCCATGTGATGGTAGAAACAGAGAAATATAGAGGAACACACCATTGTTGAAATCAAGATTAAATAGATCCCTTTCAAGTCATTACGAAAAGGAAACTACAGACTCAAGGGTTGTTAATTTGCAAAACCACCATATGGAAAATACAAACAAGTGGGTCATTGTTAATCTGCAAAACCAGTATTATTAGCCCTAGCATAAAAGCTAGACACAAGGGCAAGAATAGTCAGCAAAGGCATTGAAGAAAGCATTGATAGCGTTGGACAAGAAAACCCTATTTCAAAGCCCAAATCATGAGAAAACTTGGCCAACTAGGGCACAAATTTGACATAAGCAAGAATGCCATTGATAATAATGCATTGGGCCTGAGATACATATGATTTTAGAAAAAATGCAAGGGCATGAGGACATTAAGCGGGATATACATGAATTTCAAGCAATCACGACGTAAAGGAAGATCGTTATACATTCACAAATTTTGAGCTATCACAATAAATAAAGGAAGATCGTAATACAATCATGAGTTTTAAATGAATAAAACAGCCACATTTAGGGCATTTTGAATATATATAGATTCTGAACGCATTTTTAATACGAAATGGGAATAGAAACATTTCGATACTTTAGGGCACGAATACGATCACACAAGCAAAAATTGGTACTTTTTTGTTGCATCAATTTACAGATCTATAATCAAATAGAGTGTAGAGTGGATGACGAAATCATTATGTCTAGTCATATACACAATTTGAGGTCTCTCATCAAACAACTAGTAGAAGTCAATGCTATGGTAGATGACGACGAGGCCAAAGCTATTATGTTTAGCAATTTGCCTTGTAAATAAAAGGAAAGCTCAAAAATAGACCAAATAGATGAAAACTTCACCGATAAAATAAAACATACTTTAAGGAAGCCCCACACTTTAAAGACAGTTCGGATTGAGTGTAGATGAAGCTCAACATGGATGGTTGCCCAGTTAGTTTGAGAGTTTGTGGATCTTGAGAATTATACCCTTACGAGGGTCATGAGACAACTTGATGGTGTTAGAACATAATATTAAGTGTTCATAATATTTAGTTTATAATTAAATAATATAGAATATAGTTTATATTCTTTATTATTTAATATAAACTTTATATTAGGTTATTAGTTATTATTTATTTATTTATTTAAATCGGGATGTACCCCGTCACTTAACGGTTAGAACCCTTCGAGTTATTTAAACTTGGCAAAGGGGCCATATTCAGATGTATGGAATTTACTCCAGGTTAAAAACATGGAGCAAGAGTGAGGAAGGGAGTTCTGATTTATTAATAGTTTCTCAATAAATGAAAAAAATTTCCGTAGTTTTTTACCCCATTGGGTTTTCCATTATATCCAAAGTGTTATGTGTAAATGTGTTATTTCTTTTACCTTGTTAAATGTTTAAATGTTTGATTGATTAAATTATTATGTTATATAATTTATTAATATCTCGGTCCTAATATGGTATCAAAGTGGTTAGGTAATGGTTATTAATTTAATTAATCAAAAGTCATGTCCATTGGGTAGTTGGTTGGTTGGGAATTTATTTACCCCCCTCTTCGAGACATGTTATGCTTTTGAGATTGGTGTGTGTGCATAGGTGAAAGGTGATTTTATTTCTACCGCACGTGAAAATATCTTATGAGATTAGGTAAGAATCAACTATATATATGAAAAAATTCAATTTTGTATATACTTTTCATGTTCGTGGATCAAATTATTCAAAGGTAAAAACACAAAGTTAAATTCAAAGAAGAAGAGACAAGCTCCATGGAAATAGGCTTTCAATTTTTCCCATTGGGAGTGTGAAAAATATTGTCTCCGCTGTAAATTCCAAGATTAATTTTCTACCTCTCTGTATTCCCGGTAATTTTGGTGTATTTTTCTTTATTTTACCCATGTCATTTGGGCCCCCTTTTAGGGTCTATTCCATGTCTTTATAAATCATACTATAGTTTAAAACTATCTTTTATATAAATTATGATTTATACAAATAAAAATTATATATATATTTAAAACTATATGATAAAATTTTCCTATTATATACTTGGCGGTTCCTACAACCCTACCCTCCGCATCACACAAATGGCTATGCATGGTTCCTATGCGGCTCGGTTGCACTATTTAGCTCACCTTCTAGCTCGGGTTAATGTTGTCATTGTTGGTTTAAAATTGCAATGTTTATAATGTGGTTTGTGGGATTAATGTGGCAAATGAATATGGTTCGGTTGAACATTGGAATTTGGTATAATATAAATGTGGCTCGGAGATAATATATGAAATGGCATATAAAAACTAAACTCGCAGAGTTGGTGAGACCAACTCGGCTGAGTTGATAGAAATTACCAACATATAAAGGAGCAAGAGCTCCAAAATTTTATAATATTGTTTTAATTATTTTTCTTTTTTTTAAACTTAAATATAATTCATCGTAAAGCTTCTTTTTTAGTTTTTAAAATGAGAAAAATAGTTAAAATAATGAATTTAATTAGAAAGGATAATCTTTTTGAAATGATGATTTTACGATACGACGACTAAATCATCATCGTCGTTTATATAGAAAACTAAAAAAAAATCACTCACATTTCGATTAAATTTTATTATCAAACTAATACATTCTTGTGTAGATTATATGTTTGACAAGACCACCTTTTTAGTGACGTAAATTCATCGAATATTGATTGCAAGGCTTAAAACAACAGGGGATCTTTCTAAACCTTGATTATTTTTTAATCATCATTAATTATTAATTTATTTAAATTTTATTTACAAGAAAATGTCATTAGTTTTCAATTGATAAATCTTAGATGTTGAATGGGAATAATTACAGCATTTGGAAGATTCAATTGAAGGCGAAATTCATGGCTCGTAAACTATGGGCAGTTGTGAATAGAACTAAGAAGGCTCGACTAGAAGACAAGCAACTACAGACAACATTGTTGCATATCAACAAAAAGTGCAGGAGGTGATGTCCATTATTTTGCGGAGCGTGCAGGATTATTTTCTACTTCATATCGGGAATCAAGAAAGTCCGAGTGAGGCTTGGACTCAATTGGAATCGATGCACGAAGGTACGCGTTTATCGAAAATCATTAAACTGATTTTAGAACTAATGACAACTCCCATGAAGGGAGATGAAAAAGTAATTAATTATTTGGAAAAAATAAAAATATTAAGTCTCAATTAGATGGGTGTAGTTGTAACTTAATTCAGGATAAATTACTTTATTTTATTATTTAGTTGAATATTCATGAAAATTTAGAAATTTCATTTCAATTTTGAATTCTAAATATCAAATAGAACAAGACATTCCAGATTTGCAAACCCTTAGTGCTCTCTGGTTCAGAAGAGCAAGTTATGACAAACTTTGATTCAAAAGAGAATGCCACTCAGGAACTTCTTGCTCAAAAACAAGAATCAAAATCAACTTTTAAAACTCCTAGTAAAGACAAGAAACCAAGAAACTTAAAAGTTAGTTTTGATGGTAAATGTCATAACTGTGGGAAATTTGGCCATAAGAAAGAAGATTGTAAATCAAGAAACAAGTCAAATTTCAAAAATCAAAACTAGAATAAATCAAATCAAGATAAACTACTTCTATTACTTCTAAATGAAAAATATATGATTTATTTGAATATACTTGTTGAAAAAGGAGTTGTTTTCATTCATAATTAACTCAGATGGGTTAGTAAAAATGAACTAGAAGTAACTACAATTGAAAACATACACAAAATGGATTATATGTGCTTTAAAATTTTGCTTCGTTTTTTGATAGTTTATTCAAAAATAGAACTATGTTCATTTTTGGCATGAAAAACTGATCATATATGACATGTCTAGGCTTAAATTTACCACCTATGAAATGGTACTTACATGGTTATTTTTTGAAGCAAACTCCACTTAAATCCATGTGTAGTGTCCACTATTAGTGAATTATGTTTTCAATGAATATTGTGATTATTCTTGTATGATTTGATTATCTGTTCAAATATGTTATCTATCAAGTCTTATCACCTTTTTTAAAGGGCTTAGAATAGATAATGAAGATATATACATTGTTGATAAAACATTTCTTAGTATGTGATTACTAAAATATTATTATATGCATATCAAATGACACTTGGGACGCCTTTGTGTTTGTATTGGAGACATCCAATACTGATTGCATCTAATATATATTTTACAAGAGTAATATGTTGAAATTTTTCAACATATTTTAACATGGTTAGTTGTTAAGCATATTGTTAGTTGTTATACAACTAGTGTTTAACTTTTACAGATGGTTAAAAGTGAAATCAATAAATGATTTATATTATGATGTCTATATAGATATTATGACTCTAACCATGTTGATGTTGTGTTGGATATAAAATATACATCTAGATTTGTGTTCGAGTTTTCTGGCGTAGGTGTCATTACTTGGATCAGCAAAAAGTAACCAACAGTCTTTCATTTCTTCTATTGAGGCAGAGTATAGAAGTTCAATGGAAGCCGCGAAGAAGCTACGTGGTTGAAGCAGCTGTTGGAAGAGATACACATGGAAGCTAAAGAAAGTATTCATCTTCTATGTGGTGATCAGAGTTGTATTACTCTTGCTAAAAATCCAGTTCAACGTCAAAGAACGAAGCATATTGAAGTTCATATGCATGTTATCCGAGAGAAGGTTTGCTGCAGTGATAGAGAGATTCCAAAGAAACTCGGATCAAGATTATATTGTAGATATGTTTACAAGTCATTGTGTGCTATAAAATACTGCAAGTTTTGTGCAATGCTTGGCCTTTCAGAGTTGCCATTGAGGGGGAGTGTGCATGGCAATGCCACCTCCTAATGGTCGGCGGTTGTTGACTCCTCTATACTTTTGCTTTGGTATAAAGCATTGTAAAAAGATATTTTATGATCTATGTAAACTGATAGAGTTTACAATAATACAGTTCAATGTGTTGCATCTATTTGTAAAGGAGGTCCTTGTGTTATAAAAGGCTCCTAGAGATGCGGTTTTAAGAATTTTTCCATGAGAAACGGTGGGATGTAGTCTCACAAATCATGCTTAGCCTAAATCATACTTCTGATTTATGGATTTCAAATCCTTTTCTACCAAAAGGTAAGTTGAGCATGATGGTGTTATAATTCCTTCAAAAAGACATGCTAGCCTAAACCTTTTTAATGGTTTATAGATTTGTAAATCTTGTTGTACAAACAGGTAATGTTGGCATATGGATCCCCACTTAATATTAAGGGCGGGTGTTAGAACATAATATTAAGCATTCACAATATTTAGTTTATAATTAAATAATATAGAATGTATTTTATATTCTTTATTATTTAATATAAACTTTATATTAGGTTATTAGTTATTAATTAATTATTTATTTAAATCGGGTGTACCTCGTCACTTAAATGTTATAACCCTTCGGGTTATTTAAATATGGCAGTGGGCCATATTCGGATGTATGGAATTTACTCCGTTAAAAGTTTTTGCAGAGGAAGGGAAGAAGGGAGTTTTGGACAATTAATAGTTTCTCAATAAATGGAAAATTCTTCTCAGGGTTTTTTACCCCATTGGGGTTTTCCACGTTATATCTGATGTTATGTGTAAATGTGTTATTTCTTTTACCTTGCTAAATGTTTAAATGTTTGGTTGATTAAATTAATATGTTATATAATTTATTAATATCTCGGTCCTAATAAACGGAGCGCTATGGATATAGCTCGACATGGATGATTGTCTAATAATCGAGGACATTCGTAATTCAGGAGTTTGGGGAGGTGGAATCCAAGAATAATTCAAGAGTTTGAGGAGGACATAGAGCAAGAGTGAGGAAGGGAGTTTTGGACCGTAAAATAGTTTCTCAATAAATGGAAAATTCTCCTGTGGTTTTTACCCCATTGGGGTTTTACACATTATATCCGGTGTTATGTGTAAATGTGTTATTTTTTTACCTTGCTAAATGTTTAAATGTTTGATTGATTAAATTATTATGTTATATAATTTATTAATGTCTCAATCCCTAATAGATGGAGCAATATGGATATAGCTCGACATGGATGATTGTCTAATAATCGAGGGCATTCGTAATTCAGGAGTTTGGGGAGGTGGAATCCAAGAACTTGGGAATTCGACACGGGAACTACACATGTACAAGGGTTACGAGGCAACTTGATGGAGTTCTACAAGAACAATTTTCAAAGCGAAAGCTTCAAGAATGTGTGACTTTGTTTAGCTTTATTATTTTTATCTTTCATCATTATGGTTGTTTTTTCATTTTGTAGTAGAAGCCTTACGAGGGGATATAAGAATACAAGGCTTATACTTTATTATTAAGTCATTATTAGTTATGTATTAACTAATGTTCAGTTGTAACCACCTCGGCCATTTTGTAACTATCTTTTGCATGATGAAATGACAGGGACGCAAGTTTCAATGTGTGCATTCCGGTCCTTCTTCATTATTTCTCTGGCTACGTCTTCTAACAAATACTGATGAAATTCATGCTTTCCAACAGTATCGGTGGAATAATTATGCCCTTAGGAGTAGAACCCAATAGCAACCCCTTACTACATCTACCCTCTTAATAGCAGCAACACTCTTGCTCCGAAGGCAAACAATGATCCTCCACAGCCCAAAGGACATGAACAACGCCCTGTTGCAGAAATACAGCCTCTTCCCAACAAAACTAGCTCAATATAGTGGAAGATATGAAGAAAATCAAGGCCAACGTAACCTTGCATGAGTTAGCCCAGATCCTATAACAACATGGCCTGCTTCTTAAATCTCTAACTAAAAAGCATGTCTCAGACAAGTAAAAGGCAGCCCACGCAAATATGATGATCCATAGGAGCAAAACAGAGGGTCCTCCTTTCCTCCTCACCATAAAAACCTTTGGCAAGAACCTATGTAATTGCTTAGTAGACTCAGGACCCTCAGCATATGTGATGCCAACAAAGATCTGTAGAAAACTAGGCCTAACTCCATTAAAATCTGATAGAATTTTGGTCCAATTAGATAAAACTGAAGTTAAAGTAGTTGGGGAACTATTTAATGTTCATATGTAGTTGGCTTCTGAACATAGGGTCCAACAATTCATAGATATTCATGTAGTTGACATCTCAGGAGTTTATGGCATGTTATTGAGCAGAGATTGGTTTAAGACACTGAATGGGTACATGGCTACTGATTTTTCCTGTGTGGCTTCCTTGGAGGGGATTTACAAAACAAATCATGGTAGATATAGAGCCTAAGATGAAATATATAATCACAAAATAAAACGTTGTAACGAGAGGGTCGATGTTGTCTCTTCTGAGATAGGCATCTACACTCTCACCCCCAACTTGCCAAAGGCAAAGCACTCGAGACTCCCTCAAGACCTGGTTTGTGGACCATGCATTTCGATGGCACTCGATCCAAACATGGTTCTGGGGCAGGAGTTGCACTAGTAGACATTCAAGGGAAGCAATACCTTGAACCCTACAAATTACAGTTCCCTTGCACCACCAACCAAGCGTAGTATGAAGGTTTCAACTTAGGCCTTTAAACTGCTTTGAGACACAACGTCAAAGAGCTACAAGCATTTGGAGATTCAAAATTAGTATTCAACCAAATAAAGAGTAAGTTCCAATGCAAACTTTCCTACCTTAGAAGATACAAACACGGAGCCTAGGATCTGATCAATCCTTTGCTGCAATCAATATCACTACCATTCCTAGAGAGTAGAACCAAACTACAAATGCGCTAGCCAAATCTGCTATTAACCTGACCCTATGGAAAGAATCTAAATTGCAGGCATTCTCAGTCGAGTTGGTCCGTTGTCCCTTAATCCCAGACAATGTAACCAACTTTCAAGCTTTCAATGACAATCAGCAGATAGTTCAGTTCATGAATAATTCTGGTGTTTTTGACGCACAGGTGGTAGATGAACTGGATAAAGACTCTTTCATAAAAGATACCAAGTTTAATGATGGCATCCCAAACTTAAAGGAGAACCAAATTTCCCGAGGTATGATTTCTTATGAAAGACTCGATATCGACACACTTGTTGCGAGTTCTAAACCACTAAAAACGACAAGGAAACAATTGAAATATCCCTTATGGGATACTACTTAAAAATGCACAAAATATATGAAAATTGCAGCAAAGTAAAATTTCTGATTTTTACAGAAAATGACCAGCTAGGACAACGAATGGTATTAAATTGATATCTCACAAAATATTTGCCCAAAGTGCATGAAATTTTGAGGGAAGCTTGCAATAATAATAATAAACACTAGAAAAACATTTTTGGAATTTTGGAATAATATATTGCTGCCAGAAAATTACAGAATGCCCTAGGCGGCTGGAAAACTTCAGAGGTTCGTAACTCTCTAAATACAAGAGCAAAAATAAGGGTCTTTGGAAATAACATTAACAGATATAGGAAATAATATTTCCACCTTCAGATCTGAAAATGGCCGACTGAAAACCCCCAAATAAAGGCTGCAAGTCGCCTCGCTTGGAAAGGGGTCGGAAAATGATGGAGGCGCCTTCAAAGTGATGTTAAGCCCAGCCCAAATGGCTGTCGTAAGTCTGATCTGGAACCCCTTTGATTATCTTCCCCAAATGCCCCCAAAATTCCTCAAACCCTTCCTCTAGAACCCTCTGGTAATATCTCTATAGCACAGCCCTGAAAGCGGCTCCAAAATGACAAACTAGGGTAGATCTCTCACTACCGAAGAATGCCCTGCTAGCTAGGGACGGGTCTCTCACCACCGAAGCTAGGGTCCCTGTGGGATTTGACTCCACAAGCTGTAGATGCGCAAACAACAGTTGCACGTGAAGGGTCAATAAAATGTATGCCAAAAAGTTCCTCCTTTCTCTCCCAACTCCTTATATACTTTCCAAGGCAAAAGAGCCCCAATAGACCTAGACACGTTTCATTCCATGGAGGGGTAAATAAAATAAAATAAACTTAAGTTACTTTTCCCCTTTAAGTCACCATGGTCCAAAAGTGACCCTCAACACAAAATTAGAATATTAGAACCACGTGGCCCCTTCCCAATAGCTCCCAGCGTCCACAACCCCTTGGGTCTGACCACGGCTTGGACTCGACCTAGCCCTTAGGCCTTTGGCGCAAGAAAAGGGGACATTACTTTCCTAAATTGGGGATCACTTAAAGAGCCCTATTGTGTGAACATTGTTCATGAATGCACTAAGTTAGTAAAAGAAAAGATGAAGCAATTGGTGCTCTGACATAAAGTTGTGATTGCTTGGTCCTATGAGGACTTGAAAATCTTTGACCCAAATGGGGTCACAACCCACACTATCCCATCAAGGAAGACAAGAAGCCTTTCGTGCAAAAGGCAAAAACCAATCAACCCCATGCTTGATCCCCTCATTCATAACGAGTCCAAAAATGTTTGCAGCGGGAATTATCTTCCCAGTTCACCATTCCACTTGGGTTGCAAATTTGGTGCCTTCCCATAAGAAAAATGGAGAAATTAGACTTTGTGTTGATTTTAGGAACCGGCCAAAGCCTTAGACAAAGACAACTACCCTTCGCCATCCCTAGACAAGGTGATCCAAACTGTTTGTGGATCGCAAATGATGTCCCTTTCGATGGATTCTCTAGCTACAACAAATACTTGGTTAACAGAGAAGATAAAATTGAGACAACCTTCACCACTAAGTGGGGTACGTTTTCCTATAAGAGGATGTCATTTGGCCCCATCCATGTTGGAACTACACTATAGCAAGCTATGGATTTCACTTTTTACGGACTAATAGGGAAGTGCATAATCATGTACATGGATGATTTCTTTTTTTCTAAGAACGGAATGGATCGTACCAATAATTTGTAGAAAATATTTGAAAGGTTTAGGAAATATGGCACTCTCTCAACCCCAAGAAAAGTACCTTTGCAGATTACGGAAGGTAAGCTTTTGGGGCACATTGTCACTAAAGAAGGTATATCTATCAACCCTCAAAGAACTAGTTCCATTTCTAAAATCCCATTTCCTAATGGTAAGAAAGAAATGAAATCCTTCTTTGGTAAAATCAGTTTTGTGCGCAAGTTATCTCTTGCTTTGCAAAAATAGTAAGACCTTTAAATGTCATGTTGAAACAAGACAAGAAAGTGGGATGAACTCCCAAAGCCAAGAAAGCCTTTGGAGATATCAAAGACACTATTATCAGCCCCTAGTGTCGATTAGTCCCAACTTCATGAAGGATTTTTATCTATATTCCTTTGCTTGAGAGCATACAGTTGCAGTTGTATTGAAACGAAAGGTGGCTGATGAAGAACACCTCATTGTTTTCATCAGCACGAATCTGAAAGATATACAACTGAAGTATCCCATGTTGGATAAACAAGCCTACTCCCTGGTGAAAGTCGTGAAGAAATGTGAAAATTGTGAAGAAATTTAGACAATTACATACAGCAAAACACAGTCCACGCCATAGTACCTGATCTTGCAGTGAAACTCATGCTAGGCCAAAATGAAATTTGAGAACACAGAGGTAAATGGATGACCAAGCTCCAAGAGTATGACATTCAGATCAAGCCAGCAAAAATAATCAGAGGACAAGGCCTCACCCAATTAATCACAGAAACTGATCCAAGAATCACGCTGATGCAGGTTGATGAGACCCAATTTATATCAGATAGATGGTATGCTCACGTCATCCATTATCTGTTATATGGGACTTGCCCTCCAAAACTCAACAGAGAACAAAGGAAAGCCCTCGGGATAAAATCTGCTCACTACATGTTGAAGAAAGACGTCCTCTACAGAAAAAATTATGAAGGAATCTATCTCAGGTGTGTCATTAGTGTTAAAATATAGAGCATTATATAGCCTATAATGCGGTTATGTATTTGTTATTCGGTTGGTAACTGTTCAACCGAACTGTAACCACCTCTTCCTATATAATAAATGCTGTCACACTTGTTTGAGTGTGCATTCAGCCTTCTCTGAATTCTTTCTTCTCTTTGCATATGCTAACATTGGTATCAGAGCGTCGAAGGTTCGCAGTTCGAGGAAGAAAGAAGCCATTCAGTCTGAGGAAGCTCTTGGCGGAAGAGTACAGACAAAGGAGAAGCCTATGAAGGTCGTACAGACCTGGAGCATCTAGCTTGAGGGTGTAAAGTTGTGATTTGAGGGAAAAAAGGGAAAATGCCAGTCGTTTTTGTTGCAGTCATTTTTGTTACACAAACGCCAATAAAAGAGTCGTGGTCGTAGGCAAAGACAACGAGGGAAAAGTTGTGGAGAGAAAAACGAGGATAGAGGAAAATTCGCGAATACAGTGTTTTGTTGCTGTCGGAAATCGTGGGAAACGAATACCCAATCGTGTGAAAGAAGAAAAATGTGGCGCTTGAAGAGGGCAAACGTCCAAGAAAGATGTGTGGGCAGGGAACCCAATCGCAAATCCTCAAAATCCTATCGCAAATCCAGTGGGAAGAGAGTTCGCCAATAGCACATTCGTGTGGGCCAGCAAAGTCGTCTCGCAAAATAGGCCAATTCGTGGGCAAATAAAGTCACAAGAACCAGAAAGACAAGTCGTGAATGAAGCAACGCCATAACCAATTCACTGTTGTTGATCCCTGTTATGATTTGGAGGGTAGAAAAAAAAACGCGAGCCAAATACTCTTGAAGGGTTCGAAGGAAGATTAATATTCATTATTTCAACAAAGGTATTCACCTTATATTTGCATAATTAATTTCACACACTAATTGCTGGAATAAATAAGTAATATATTATTGGTGTGGGAAAAATATTATTTTATTATTTCCGTTACTTTAGAATAATAAAATGGCAAATATTTCACACTTGACTTTGTCGGAAACGCAAAAATTAACGGGCACTAATTTCAATGTATGGAGCCATAAGATTTTAATGCTTGCAGAATTTCGTGATTGTGATAAAATAATCACGAGTAGTGAAGCTTGACCAACGACAAACTTTGCAGATTATGACAAACATCATAAGGAAGCATTATTGCTTCTCAAGTTATCGTGTCGGATGATATGATACCGGAAGTGCGAGAATGCTATTGTGGCAAGCACGTTGTGGACCAATCTCAGGGATAAATATCAGATGTCAGAAAAGAGTCGGGTTTTATACCTGAAGAATATGCTCTTTTCCGTAAAATTGAGAGAATGTGGATCATTGTCCGAGCACCTACTTTGGATGAAAGACCTCCGATACCAGCTTACCTTCCATCAACAAAAAGGTGGATGACGATGATATGATGGCTCTAGTTCTAAACAGCTTACCTTTTTCATATGAGTCATTTGTGGAGGCACTCCATTAAATGGTTGAAAGTCAAACTCTTGCGTTTGACAGTGAGTTCATACCTATTGCAAAAGAAGCGGAGATAAATTCAGTAAAATCTAATTGTGACCAATCGTAGAGTGCTCTTGTCACACAGTCAAAAGGAAAGTGGAGACGTCAATCTGGTGAGTCCCCACTCGGTAGACGTCACATGCTATTATTGTCACAAGGTTGGGCACCTTAAGAAGGATTGTTGAAGCGGAAGTATGAGCTTTTGCAATGTAACAAAAAGCCTTGTGATGAGGAACATGTGGTGGCGAAGAGTTGAATGAACGGATTCGGATGACGGGCATGCTCTTTATTGTCTTACGACATCATGCTTGCATGATAGTGGTACTAGTTGTTAGATCATCGACTCAAAGGCCCCACACACTTTTCATGTCGCAAGGGTGGTATGTTTCGTTATCGCAACTATCTTTTTTTAATCGCAATACTAGGCGATGGAGAATCACTTGCGGTAGAAGGGATAGAGATATATGCATTGTATTAAATAATACAATGGGATTTTGTGGATTAAAAATACGTAGTATTATATAATACAATGCATATGTGACAACACAATCATGGACTACTGATTTTGAAGTACAACCTATGGCACAGTCTATAAATCTAATGACTAAACATATGGACTTTAGGACATTTGTAAAATTTTGGGACAAACTTGGTCTTGTTTCCAATTTAGTCATTAAGAGGGGTGTTAAAATATAGAGCATTATATAGCCCATAATGAGGTTATGTTTTTGTTATTTTGTTGGTAATTGTTCAACCGAACTGTAACCACCTCTCCCTATATAATAAATGTTGTCACACTTATTTGAGTGTGCATTCAGCCTTCTCTCAATTTTTCTTCTCTTTGTGTATGATAATAATTAGAGTATAAGTTGATGGAATCATGAACAATTTTCATGACAAATAGGAAGTGGTCACCTGTCTAGAAATTCCATTGCCCACAAGATACTTAGGTTTAGGTATTATTGGCCTACAATCTTTAGGGATGCCCACAAAGTGACGTCCAACATTGCCATGAGTGTCAAGTCTTTGTTAAAAAGAAAACATACACCCATGATCTTGCAACCAGTCATTAAACATCGATTGTTTGTCCAATGTGGGGCTTGATTTCATTAGAGTCCCCAACCCCAACTCTAGCAGACACAAATTTGCCCTCTACTAATTTTTGCACAAGGTGGATTGATACAATAGCAACCAGCATCACCAAGGAAGCCATTAATTTCTTAGAAGGGAGCATTCTTACAAGGTTTGGCACCCCATTTTCTTGTGTTTGTGATAATGGACCTACATTTCAATCAATTGAATTGACTGAATAGGCATATGACGACAAGATCACATTGAAATTCTCCTGAAACTACTATCCACAAAGAAATGGCTTGGTAGAGTCTACAAACAAGAATCTCATTGATGCCATCAAGAAATCTGTTGCAGACAAACCAAGAAGTTGGCATCTATTGTTAAAATATGCTTTATGGGCTGATCTAACAAGACACACGTAGGACCTAAAGACAACACCATTTCTTCTGCCATATTGACAAGAACCAGTTCTTCCCATTACTCTAAGGATTCCACCTACAGATTCATGCAGAAGTACATGGAAGAGGATAGCCAAATACAATCAAGATTGCTTAACATCCTTCAGATGGAGGATGCACGAGAGGAAGCCATGAAGAACTTCAGCAGACATCACAATATTGTCCAATGATGGTTTGACAAGAGAGCAAAGGTCAAAGCCTTCAAAATTTCAGACCTAGTCCTATTTTGGGACAAGGCACATGAGAAAAGGGGAAAACCTTCCATATTGACTCCCTTTGACTGGTCCCAACCAGACTTTGGAAATTCTGGGATGTAATGCTTTCAGGCTTAGAGACTTGAAAGGGAAAGATTTGTCGTTACCCATGAATGGACAGTACTTGTAGCATTACTTCTCTATTGTCCCATCTGCATCTCTTGGAGAATGATCGTGAGTTTAGTTTAGGAGTAGTTTAGGTTAGAATAGTGTTTACATTAGTTTCCTTTGTGTTTCGTTTGTTTTCTTTCTTTTTGCTTTGTAGTGTAGCCATTTGTCTAGATAAATACAAATGTTTTCATTCAATAGAATAGTTAGTTTCATTTTTGTCCTCTACTTTCTATGATTAGTTTGTTTCCTTGTTTTTGTTTTGCGGTTTCCCCTAGTGTGTCTGGTGTTTCAAATGCAAAAGTAGAAAGAGGATTGTCACCTTCTTCGTCATCCAACCTAAGCTCTGTGAAGGTTGTCACTAGATCTGTTCCAAGTGAGGAGCTGGACTTCAATGTAAAACATTTAGATTTCACTATCAAAGGCAGAGTCATTTAATAAATATTGAATATCATGCCTATTTGTTTCATGTTGCTAATGAGTGTTGAATGTTTCTTTCTGAGCTATCAATTGAATTAAAGGAAGGTTCCTTACACCAAGGAAGTCAAACACACTAGAAACACATTAAATTGCCTTTGAGGCTATGAGCAAGACGAAGTTCACTTTTGTTTAATTTGCCTGATCATCCCTTCACCAAGCTAATATGCTTCTCAACCCTCGAATTGAAAGAAAAGAACGAGTTCAGACTTAAAATTGTTTCAAAAGCTTTTTTGGTTCAAGAGGGCGATTCTGGTAATCTCCATCAAGGCTATGAACGCTTGACTAGCAGTAAAGCAAGACCTTGAGTGGAACCAAAGATATCTCTATTGGGGCTATGGACGTCTAGCTAGCAGCAGGGCAATGCCGGAGCCTTCCCCACCATCTATCTCATCTAATCAACACAAAAATGCAAAATATATAAATTAAAGTGCCCATCAGCAATTTAACGCAAAAGTTTGCTCTTGTGCTAAATCAAAAAACCTCGAAGGCAAGGAAAATGAATCACTTCTTTACCACACTCTAATGCTTTGAAGGTGTAAGTAGTTAGCATGTCAGGTGATTGTGAAAAAAACTCCCATTCAGTAGTGTATTGCTTGCATTAAGCTTCCTTGTTTTCTCATTTGGTCTTATTTTAGAGGATAAACCACATATTCTGGATTTCTAGACAATTTACAGTGTTTTCCAGGCAGTAGTTGACATTTATTGTGTAGCAACACGCCACATTTCCTTCAATGAATGAGGACCCACTAAAGAATTTAAATTAGCTTGTTGAATATTCTTTTGGCTTGAAAAATCGTAGTATAGTTGCATGCTTTATTCTAAGGGTTTTCTTCTTGTAAAAGAGGTTTCACGAACATGTTGAGTGTTTTTAGTGTGTCGGGAAAGGGTTGCAGTTTTGTGGAGGCATTGGATTGCACTGTTCATTTCATTTATTTGACAGTACAACTCCTCACAATCTTCACTCACAAAGATTTTGCAAGTTACTTCAAACATTCTTGTAGGCGCCCAAATGGTTTTGTGACAATTTTGGAATTTCAAAGTCCAATTTTGGGGCTTCGTAGTCGAATTTGGGGCCGGTGGATAGAATTCTGAGCTCTTAAATTATTTACACTTGGCTTTGGGATGATTGAAGACGTGAGGAAACTTTGTTTTGATTGCATACGTGATTGGAAGTCGTGTTTCGCTGCCCTGTTTTGACTTATAACCATGGGTGAAGCTCTAGTTGCGTTTAGAATGGCTAAGTCATTTTTGCCTTGGCTTTTATCCCACATCTACGAAGGAGAGGAGCACACAAAGATATATATACATATATATATGGGGGATCATTTTCATTGTCAAGTGGAGCGAAGAGGGCTCCACTAAACCAAGTCTACCTTTTAGAGCGATGTGTTAAGTGTAGAGCCACAAAGAAAATTGACGCAAAAGTTTCTAAGGGATGAGGAAGGTCGGAGAAGCTCCTAGATCACGGCATGTAACATGATCTAGCGTGCTCGTGGTTGTTTGAAGGATTGAAGACTTATTCGATGGTTCAAAAGGTATGAGGCTCGAGCCACTAGATCGTGCCACATTGCGCAATCTAGTTGACTCGAGGTCTTGAGGAGGATTGCGAGGTTTGTGAAAGTTGAAAAGACTCTGCAACTCCAAGGTACTAATGGATGGTACCACGTGGTGCAATCTAGAAGATTGAGAGAAAATGGTGCTTGGGAGAAATAAGGAAAAGGGAGAAGAAGAACGTGACAAGCCTAGAGTCCACTAGATGTTGTCAAGTGTCCTAATCTTGTACACCCCAAATTTTGTAGGGTTCACAAAAGGGTCTCACGGTAAAATGTTGAAGGTTGAAAATTTCTCCACACACCGACTCCATTGATTCTCGCCAAATGGTGGTATCTAATGAAATTTCAGTCTACTCAATGCTTTGAAATCTTCCACCCAAAAGTTGCTGATATTCCATCTTCCACAGGATGTTAGCAAGTGGACGGCGAAGATGTAACTAGCGCAGGGGTTAAAATTGACGGTGATCAGTAATGTCCCCAATGGTTTAATTTCTAAACCCAGAAGGAACGCCTGAAAATCTAATTTATAAAAGAAACTAATAGAAGATGTATTTGATAAAAAGAATGCAGATCTGAATTTCTTCTAGAAATTCCAACTTGATCTAGAGATTGTGGACACTCAAAACTGATTTAAAATTACTCAAATCTTAGCCAATGCTGATCAAAATTTATCATAGATGCATGAAACTAAAAATAAAAAATTTGGACCCAAGAAGAAGAGTTATGTTTTCATTTAATAGTGTGCAGAAAATCAGCTTACAGAAATTCCTGCAAAAGAGGTTTCCCAAGCACAAATCAGATGCAAACAAGCTGAAAAAGACCACTCAAAATATGGCAATGAAGGTAGAAATCAGATCAGGAACAGCCGTGCTCTAGGAATCTCATATTCCTCCCACAAGTAGGTCGCTACTCTAGAAAACAGATGGGAATGTATGCCAAAATCAGCCACGACACTTCTTCAAACCCTAGCTGGAGAATGCATAAATCTCCAATTTAGGGCCTTCAATCACTAGTTGGAATTCAAAATTTATTCTTGGAACTCAATGGAAACCCTTGAATAGAGTTTCCTCACGTAAAGGATGAAGAGTTTTCGCTCTTCAACCTTGGCAAAGGATGAAGAGGGTTTTTGTCTTCTAATGCAAACACATCAAAGGGTTTTCGTCCTTTAATGTAGAATTGGAAAGCAATCAGCTAAACCAAATTTCAAAAGTCAAAAGATGCAAAAAGATATCTCAATAGAGAGTAACGACCTCCTTTTATAATTTCAATTGGCACATGAGCCCACAAACAACCCAATCAGCTCGCTCCACTTGGTTACTTTATTTAATATTTTTATCCCCTTGCTTTATTTCCCTATATGGGTCGCATTTTCTCCTTAGGGGAATAAAAATAAAGTGACCTTTTATTTTATTACTTTATCACTAATAAATAATTAAAGTGCTTATAAAAATCATTATGCACTAAAATTACTTTATTAGGATAACTCTCCCTTATTTTATACCCCTTAGCCGTTGGCAAACAAATAACATGCTAAGGATCTTCGACTTGTTATTTTTGAGAAAGAGATATTACAATCCTCACTTCCCCAAATTGCTTGCCCTCAAGCAATTGCAAGCTTGGATGCTCCAAAATTTCTGCACCTTCCCATGTAGCATCTTCAAGAGGTAAACCTTTCCATCGAACCAAATACTCCCTTATAATCATATTCCTTAACTTCTTTTCTAGAACCAATTTGCCCTCATCATCAAGAGGGGGCAACTCAATAGGAGTGATATGTTGTCCTAATGCCTTTTTGAGGCATGAAACATGAAAGACATTGTGAATTTTACTTTGTGTCGGAAGCTCTAGTTCATAAGCAACATTTCCCACCTTCCTTATGACTTTGTAGGGACCATAAAACCTTGGTTTTAGCTTTTCAACTCCTTTCCCTTTGAGGAAGATTGTCTATAGGGCTGCAACCTCAAAAAAACCATATCTCCTACCTCAAATGACCTCTCAACTCTTCGTTGATCTGCATACAATTTTTGTTGATTTTGGGCATGTAGGAGGTTATCCTTGAGTGCTTTCATGATGTCTTGGCTTTGTTGTACCAAATCTTTAGCCCCTGGAACTCTACTATCCGGAATGACAATATCCACAAAAGAAAAAGCATCATAACCATACAAAGCTTTGAAGGGTGACATACCAATAGACATGTGATAGGAAGTATTGTAGCAAAACTCCCCAAATATAACCACTTGATCCAAGTTGATTGTTACCTTGTTACAAAACTCCTTTAAATACCCTTCTATCCATTTGTTGACGATTTTCGTTTGCCCATCCGTTTAGGAATGGTAGCTAGTGCTAGGAGTCAACTTCGTGCCTAAAAGATGAAAGAGTTCTTGCCAAAAAGAACTCATAAACCTGCAGTCCCTGTCACTCACAATGTTCTTTGGCAGCCCATGAAGTCTGAAAACTTCTTTAAAAAATATCCCAGCCACTAGTGGTCCATCAAACTTAGTGGGAAGAGAAAAAATGTGCATACTTAGTGAGTCTATCCACCACAACATAAATAACACTCTTACCTTGAACCGTGGGAAGTCCGGTGATGAAATCCATAGAAATACTCTCCCATTTTTTATTTGGGATAGGCAAGGGCTGCAAAGACTTGCTGGAAATTCATGTTCTCCTTTACTTTGTTGGCATGTGAGACATTCCCTTATGTGTTGAAGAACTTCCCCTTTGAGCCCTTTCCAAACAAATTTCTCCCGAATTTGTTTGTATGTTTTAAAGTACCCCAGATGACCAGCCAAAGGAGAGTCATGCATAGCTTCTAAAATCTTATGTTTTACCTTGGATTCCGAAATCAAATAGACTCTATTTTTGTAGAGTATAATGCCATCAACCACCTTGTACCTTTCATCTTCAATTTCCCCTTCTAGGACAGCACTAGCAAACTGATTTTTTGCATATTCAACTGTTATAACAGCCCTCCAATCCGCTGTAATTTCTGTCATAGAACAACAATATGGCTTCCTTGACAATGCATCAACTACTATGTTATTTTTCCCTTTCATAAACTCAATATCAAAGTCAAAAGACTGAATTTTACTCACCCACTTCTGTTGTCTTTCATTCAAATCAGTTTGGTTGAGAAAATACCTCAAGCTATTATGATCCGTCTTCACCACAAATCTGCCACAAACTAAATATTGCTGGAATTTCACCAAGGCATGCATGATTGCCAACATTTCCTTATCATAAATAGAGTATTTCTTCTCAACATCTTTGAGTTTTCTACTCTCAAATGCAATTGGATGCTTATTTTGCATCAAAACAGCCCCAATACCATCTCCGGATGCATCACATTAAACAAAAAGAATTTAAAAATATGGAACAACAAGCATTGGGCATGAACTCATTACCTTTTTGAGATTGTCAAATGCTTGTTGGGCTAAAGGTGACTAGCTGAAAGCTCTATGCTTTGTCAAATTTGTCAATGGGGCTAAAAGCTGTGAAAATCCTTTCACAAATCTCCGGTAGTAGCTACAAAGACCCAAAAATCCCCTTAGTTGAGTCAATGTGGTAGGAGGAGGCCAATCCATGATAGCTTGGATCTTTTGTTGATCCACGTGTACTCCTTGAGCATCGATGACATGTCCAAGATACAAAATTTTTCCATTCCAAACTCACATTTTGATAATTTGGCAAAGAGAGATTGTTGTTCCAAAATGCTTAACACCATATCCAAATGCTTCAAATGTTCTTCCCATGACTTACTATAAATCAAAATGTCATTAAAGAATACCAATACAAACTTCCTCAAATGCTCTCTAAAAACATGGTTCATACATGACTAAAGTATAGCAGGGGCATTGGTTAACCCAAAGGCATTACTAGGAATTCAAAATGACCAAAATGACATTTAAAGGTTGTCTTGTGGACATCCTCCTCTTACCTTGATTTGATGATATCCGGACCTTAGATCAATCTTAGAAAAGAACACTGTTCCATGCAACTCATCAATCCCTGGTATGGGGTACCTATTTTTTATTGTCTTCTTGTTCAACAACCTGTAATCAACACACGGTCTCAAGGTCCCATCCTTCTTCACAATCACAACCAAAGAAGCAAAAGGACTAGAACTTGGTCTTATGAGACCCGTATCTAACAACTCCTTGATTACTTTCTCTATCTCTTCCTTAAAGGCCCTTGGATGGTGGTAAGGAGAAGATATTACCGGAGTAGAACCGGTCTAACTCAATAATATGTTGAAATCCTCTACCCGAAGACAATCCATGAGGTAAGTCATTGACCACCTTAGCATGCTTATCCGAAATAGGCTGAATATTAACATGATAGGATTGTTGTGATAAAAAAGAGGATGTATTTCTTACCAAGCAATGTGCATCCCATGCAATTAGCCCTCTTTTGAAGGAATTTTCCATACTCTTGGCGGTCACAATTAGGGACCACCATTCCTCATACCTTGTAGAATAACTTCCTTGTCTTGCACCTTGAACTTCAACTCCATGCTCTGATAATTTTGAGTGAATTCACCCAAAGATTGCAGCCATTGTACACCAAGGACTAAATTTGTTTCACCAATGCCAATAACATTAAAATCATCTCTTACCTTATGTCTTTCTAGAGTGAGCTCAAGTTGTGGAATCTTCTTTGTGCATGAAAGTGAATATCCATCCGCTACTTGTCACATTGAAGCCTTGGAAATCTTCCATCTTCAATCCCATCCTTGTAACCAAGCTTTCATCAATGAAGTTATGTGTAGCTCCACTATCTATCAACACGGTGATCCTTTGCCCATGAAGAATACCTCTCACACGGAAAGCATAGTATCTAGGTGCTCCAGATAAAGTAGCTAGTGTTCCATCCGTGGGAACCATTTCTTCTTCCTTTGCTTGCTCTTCAACTTCTTCCGGATCAGCACTCTCTTCTTCTTCTTCATCATTTGAAATTACCTCAATGTAGTGGGTTGCCCCTTTTCCACGGCAACGGTGATCGGGTGTCCATGGATCCTTACATGTGAAACATAACTTTTTCCTTCTTAGCTCATTCCTTGCCTCTATTTCCTTGTTGTTTTTCAGCCACTCTTTTGTATCAGATTTACCTTGAAATGTCTTACCTTGCTGCCCAAAATTTGGTGTTCTTTGCTCACTACTTGAAGTAGATCTTGGTTGTCCAAAAGACCCCTTTGGCTGCCCCAAAGGTGTTGTCCTTTGCTGTCCATAAGGTACAGTCCTAGGCTGTCCAAAAGGCAGATTTTTGCTTTTTGGAACTGAAGTTTCTAGATCCAAAGACTTCTTGATAGCTCCTTGTAGAGAGGGAGGACTAAAGGCTTTGACTAGGCCTCTAAGTGGTTCTACTAGTCCCTCAATGAACAACAACACAAGTCTTCTTTCACTTACATCCAGTACCATCACTGCAAGTCTCTGAAATTCAGAAATATATTTGTCCAATGATCCCTCTTGCTTGAGTTGAGCCAATTCTCTAAAATGGATCTCTAGATCTATTCTATCAAACCTTTCAATTAGACATTGACTGAATTCTTCAATAGTTGTGATAAATCCATGCCCTTGTGTGATCAATCCATAGTACCACCATTCATGTGCTACTCCCTCTAAATGCAAAGTTGCAAACTTGAGGGCTTCTTCTTCATACTTGGGATTCAATGACAAATATGCATCTATTTTTTGTAGCCATGATATAGTTGGAACACTTATCTGAACCATCATAAGAGGGAAGCGTCACCTTACCCAACCTTTGTTGTATGTCTCTTCTTGGTTGCTCCTGTTGAACTCTTCTATTCTTCCTTGTGCCTTTGTTATTCTTCACTTGGCAATAATCCTTGAGAGACAACATGTCTCTCACTCTAAAACTGAGAGCTGCATATTCTTCACCCCATGCCTCTATAGATTCAATGTCACTTATTGGATCTAGCTCAATTGGTAACTCCTCGTTCTAAAGGAATTTGGCCCATAATATTTGAGGTAGAGACTTGAAGAAGGTCTTTGTTGGTCCAAAAGAGCTTCCTTCACCATTGTTGGTTGCTCCATGGTTTGTTGATATATTGTGCCCATGTAGAGCCTTAGCCAAGTCCATGATTAAACATGTCAATGTATCACACATTTCCCTTTGTACATGGGATTCAATGACAAATATGTATCTATTTTTGTAACCATGATATAGTTGAACACTTATCTGAACCATCATAAGAGGAAGTGTCACCTTACCCAACCTTTGTTGTATGTCTCTTCTTGGTGGCTCTTGTTGAACTCTTCTATTCTTTCATGTGCCTTTGTTATTCTTCACTTGGCAATAATCCCTGAAAGACAACATGTCTCTCACTCTAAAACTAAGGGTTGCATATTCTTCACCCCATGCCTCTATATCTTCAATGTCACTTGTTGGATCTAGCTCAATTGGTTGCTCCTCATTCTGAAGAAATTTGGCCCTAAATATTTGAGGTGGAGGCTTGATGAAGGTCTTTGTTGGTCCAGAAGAGCTTCCTTCACCATTGTTGGTTGCTCCATGGTTTGTTGATATATTGTGCCCATGTAGAGCCTTAGCCAAGTCCATGATTGAGCCTGTCAATGCATCACGCATTTCCCTTTGAGATTCCCTCAACACATGTTGCATTTCTCTTTGGCTTTCCCTTTGAGATTCTCTCATAGCTGCTGTAACTCTCTTTGACTCCTTGTAATCACCTCTTTCATGAAACTTAGCTCATCTATAGTAGGAGCTCTTTGATCTTGCTCATCCATTGTTCCTTTCCTTGGAGTCAGATTTCTTCTTTGATAAACTTGAGGTGTTTTTCCTGTGTGCATTCAGATTCGATCTCTTCCACAGGATGGCAAGGAAAACTGCTCTGATACCACTGTAATGTCCCCAATGGTTTAATTTCTAAACCCAGAAGGAACACCTGCAAATTTGATGTATAACAGCAATTAATAGAAGATATATTTGATAAAAAGAATGCAGATCTGAATTTCTTCTAGAAAATGCGACTTGATTTAGAGATTGTGGACACTCAAAACTGATCTAAAATTACTCAAATCTTTGCCAATACTGATCAGAATTTATCATAGAAACATGAATACCAAAAATATAAATTTTAGACCCAAGAAGAGCTGTATTTTTATTCAAAGTCTGCAGAAAATCAGCTTACAGAAATGCTTGGAAAAGAGGTTTCCCAAGCCCAAATCAGATGCAAACAAGTTGGAAAAGACCTCTAAAAATATGGCAATGAAGATAGAAATTAGATCTGGAATAGTCGCCCTCTCTGAAGCTCGATTCCTCCCACAAGTGGGTCGCTCCTCTAGAAAACAACTGGAAATGTATGCCAAAAATCAGCCACAACACTTCTTCAAACCCTAGCTAGAGAATGCATAAATCTGCAATTTAGGGCCTTCAATCACTGCTGAAATTCAGAATTTATCCTTGAAACTCAATGGAAACCCTTGAATAGAGCTTCCTCTCACAAAGGATGAAGAGTTTTCGTTCTTCAACCTTGGCAATAGAGGGTTTTTGTCCTCTAATGCAAACACATCAAAGGGTTTTCGTCCTTCAATGTAAAATTGGAAAGCAATCAGCTCAACCAAATTTCAGATGTCAAAATATGCAAAAATATGTCTCAATAGAGAGTGGCGACCTCCTTTTATAATTTCAATTGGCACATGAGCCCACCAAACAACCCAATCAGCTCGCTCCACTTGGTTACTTTATTTAATATTTTTATCCCCTTGTTTTATTTCCCTATATGGGTCGCATTTTCTCCTAAGGGGAAATAAAAATAAAGTGACCTTTTATTTTATTACTTTATCACTAATAAATAATTAAAGTGCTTATAAAAAGGGATGACTGTGTGGTGAACGGGTGGGGCACTTAGCCTATAGAGCCAACAACCTAGGTTCAAACCCAGCCCCTAGGATTTCATATCCTGATTTACTGCAACGGCATGTGGAGTGGGGCATTTGCATGTCGCCTTGGGGGTTGGGGATGACCCTGTGGTGAACTGGTGGGGCACTTAGCCTATAGAGCCAACAACCCAAGTTCAAACCCAACCTCTTCGATTAAATTAGTGTAAAATTGGAAATGGCGTTCACTACGTTCTCGTCTGCTAACCCTAGCACGCATTGATATGAGTTCGGCTCCTCTAGGATTGACAGGTCATGACAAGACTATTGCAAGGGCTAAGTGACACACGGATTCATTTTTGCGGGTGCCCCGATATACCCTCCGATTGTGGTGCACGTTTTTCTGCTTCTAGGTCAATTTTTGGTTTGCCTCATAGGGGAGGGGATGGCCATGACTTTTTCGTCACAAAATATGCCAATGAAATGGGAGACAATGCTAAGTTTGTAGATTCTGGTTTCAGAAATCCCTCCTCAGCTATCCCAGAAACCCCTGAAATTTCTGCAGACATGATACAAGTCCTTGTTCGCTCTCTACAAGGTAATACCTTATGCATCCAGTTACACAGTTTTGCTAGAGGTATTGATTTGAAATCCATTATTGCTCAAAAGTTATGCTTTGTAGGATGGAGCATTTTGGACTGGTTTTTGCTGGCAAATCTCTTGCAAACGCCTTTAGGCTTAAAGCTTATGGCATAGGCAGAGATTCAATGATTTTTATGACTAGTGTCCTTCTGGGAGGGGCCAAGGATCGTTGCTTTGCCTCTTTCAAGGAGGCACTCTTTAAAAATGTGACCCCTCTCGAATTCATGTGTTGTTTCTTTCCTCATGTTTTCAGCAACTCTGTTTTTAATGCTTTCATGTTTGATTTCAATTGAAATAAATTGTTTTAATAAATAGAGTTAGATAGAGCTTATGCTAGTATGCTTGTCTTGGGAGAACCATGCCTTTTGGTTTTAAGCTTGACTTCAAGTGCACTAATAATGGGGCTGAATACAAAGCCTTATTATTGGGTATCTGCAAGTAGCTTTGATGACTAGGTGTTCAAAACTTCTGCATCCTGGGAGACTCACGCTAGTTACAAAACAAGTATTAGGAGTCTACCAAACCAAAGGTTGAACAACTATGAATTTACAAAGATGTGCAAAAGCTAGTTGAGGAGTTTGAGCTTATCTCTATAGAGCTTGTTCCTAGGGAGAAGAATTAGTTAGTTGATTCTATAGGTGCCTCTTTATCGCACTACTTCCCTAATCACGAGCTTCCTCACATGGACTTTGTAGTATCCATGAGATCCCACCCCGTGTTCGAGAAGAGGACATGGGATGAAACACTGAAGCCATTGTTGCAAACAAGGGAGAGCTATTTACCACGAGACCTTACTAAAAACGATGAAGCTATCTCTGGAGTTCCTCCAAGCTTACAAGCACCTCCCCAAATCCAACCACAAAAGGGGGTTCTTCATGACTCTCCATCCCTCCTTTCTCCTAGAGTCCAGTTTTATGATTCTTCTTTGGAAGATTAAGGATCACAACTCTAGCCCAAAGGAATATGAGGTTTGCAAGGCCGAAGATGACACACTAGACCTTCCTCCTGCGCTCCAAGAATTCGGGAAGGGAATGCTTCTCTCATCAAAGACACATTTGATATTACATTGGGACGGAGGAGCAACCAAGAATCTCGAAACTCGGGTCTTCCCTCTACCCTGCAAGAGATAGAAGATCACAAAAATTACTTATTGGGTTGTCGTAAGCCTTCACCTTCTCATACGCAAATATGATTGGGATTCAAACCGATGTGGTTGTCCATAACCAAGTGACGCATGCAAATGCCAAGTGTGATAGAAATAAATAAGAACAGAAAAAAAGATGAGGCCCATGGCCGAAAATAGCCTTAATGGTTAAAGAAGAGGTTATCAAACTCCTTAAAGTCGGATTCATTAAGCATGTTGACTACACCTCTTGGCTATCAAACATCGTCCTCGTTCTCAAGAAGAACAGAAAAATTAGGATTTGCATAGACATTCGAGATATAAACAAACCCTCTCCTAAGGACAACTTTTCCTTACCCTCAATTGATGTTATAGTGGACGAAAACCGTAGGATATGAGCTCCTCTTACTCACGGACATTTCTCAAGGTATAACCAAGTCTGGATTCTTGAAGCCGACCAATGTAAGATCTCGTTTACCACGCCGTGGGAGCCTTCGACTATGTAGTCATGCCCTTGAACCTCAAAAACACCGAGCAACATACCAAAGAACCACACCACATATTTTCCACGATCTCATACACAAAATCATTAAGGTTTACATTGATAACTTGTTTTTAAAAGCTAAGAAGAGGGAAAATCAGCTTGGCATCTTATACACCATTCTCACACACCTTATTGAATTTGGCGTCGCACTAAACCTCGAGAAGTGCATATTTGGCATCACAGGCAGAAAACTCTTTGGTTACATTATCTCACAGCAAGGCATAAACATTGATTCTGCAGATATTCGCGCCATCCTTGAAATGCCTCCTCCGACCAAAAAAATCAGGATTAGGTCCTTCCTAGGAAAGTTGGCTGCTATACAGAGGTTTATTCCAGACCTAACATATGTCGTTCACCCCTTCAACACCTTGCTTAACCAAAGAGAGCGGTCTGACGTGGACCCGAGACTGCCAAAACACCTTTGATGATGTTAAAAGCTTCCTCTTGTCCCCTCTGACTCTTGTGGCACCACACTCCAATAAACCCCTCATCACATACATCAAGGTAACTGATCTATCCTTGGCCTGCATGCTGGCCGAAGAAGAAAGTGAGGGAAAAGAGCAATCTGTGTATTTCATTAGCCAGGTGCTTTTTGATTACGAAACCTAGTACTCACAAATTGAGAAAGAGTGTCTTACCATTGTATTTGCGACAAAATGATTAAGACGCTACATGTTGAACCAAGAGACGAGAGTCATCATGAAGTCACAAAGCCTTCATACCTTTCTCACTCAACAGGCCATCTCCAAGGAGATCGGTCGCCTAATCACCTTGCTGAGTGAATTTGAGCTAACCTACATAAGTCAAAGTTTCACAAAGGACAAATCATAGCAGATTGGTTACAGACGCTCCAAAAAAATCCAAAGACCTTATGGACATTGACTTTACCGAGGAGTTGATTTGTTACATTGATAAACCCATCGTCACTTCTTACCCATGGTATACGGATGTACCTCATCAAGCACGCTTACCCAAGGGTGCAACTCCTTGCAAAGACGACACCTTTGCAATTTTGCAATGAAATACATAATACATGATATAGTTCTATATAGGTGGGCCTTGATGGAATACTCCTTAGGTGTGTTGACAACTAAGAATTTGTGCGCATTTTATTCTATTGTTATAGAGGGTCTACAGCAATCACTTCGATGGTCACACGCCTATGCAAAAGATGCACCAAATGGACTATTTTTGGCACACGTTATCAATAACCCTTTTGAGGGTTTTAAACAAAATTTCCAGAATTCTGATTTTAAATTGCAGCAGACTGGAAATTAATTACAGCGGAAGGAATTTATCGAAATAAGAGCCAAAAATCTCTAATAGTCATCCACAAACAATTATCAAATGATTATTAATTGATTTGACAAATTTATAGGCCAAATCGAATTGATTTATGCAAATATATACTGCTGGAAAATACTATTTAATCTGGAAATCGCAGCAGCTTGAAATAATTCGATTTCACCCTCAAATGTGCATGGAAATTCGTGCAAATCAGTTATTAGACCTTTCTAATGCAAGTCGACTTGAAATATCAATTTTATTTGATGTTATCTTCACCCAATAATTCAGAAATCACTCTAGGGCAAGTCACACTCTAGGTATAAAGAAATAAATCTGAAAATGCACAGTTTGATATTCAATTTAATATTAATCTGCAAATACAAATTGTTTTAAGTCAATATGAAGGGTTTTCGTCCTCCATATGGACCTCACAAGGGGGTTTCGTCCCAAGTGGAGAGAATTGAGAGTTCACTCTCAAAATCTGATTTTACAAATGAAAGTCCATGAGTACAAATGAAGCCCTTCACCCCTATTTATACTTTTGAAAAGACATGGCCGCTCCCTTATGACCATTCATTATGCCCTTATAATTATTTATTTTGTCCTTAACTTGGCCGACCCATATATTCTACAATTACTTTATAAAAAACATATAAAAATTATTAAATATTAAATGTTGCTCTTCTCCTTGATTTCCCTTTTTCTAACCACGAAGAAGGAATGGCTAGAAAATCCAAACTTGGTCTTCTACGTTGGGAAAAGGGACATTACACATTAAAACACGATGCCATAGAGTATGTTCGAAATGTTCCAAATTTCAAGAATTCTCATGCATCATACACATTTTGGCACAAGCTCTACAACCCATAGTAACACCCTGGCCCTTTTCCACTTAGTGCCTAGATTTGATTGGTAAGTTGTCACCAGCATCCTCTCGATGAACAAAACAATTTATAGCTACAAAATACTTAACAACATGGGCAAAGGATATGCCTCTCATTGATTTAGGCATTGCTAAATTCATCTTGAACCAAATAATTTGCAGATTTGGAGTTCCCCAAGTCATCATCTCCAACAACGGGAGCTCTTTCAAGAACCCCGACATACATTACCTATGTGGTAAGTTTTCTATCTCACACCACATAGTGTCCCTGTAGTACCCACAGGCCAATGATCAAGCCTAAGCTATAAACAAAATGCTGAAATCCATTCTCATTAAGAACATTAAAAACAGCAAAAGGGATTGGCACTTGCAGTTTTATCCCGCATTGTGGACCTACACAACCAGCATACACACACTCACACGAGCAACTCCTTATTCCCAAGTTTTCAGCTCCGAAACAGTTATGCGTTTGGAAGTTCAGATCCCGACTTTGCAGGTCTCCCTCTAAGGCTTACTTGACAAAGAGGAATATAGAGCCGCACGTCTCATTAAGCTGGAAAGCTTAGATGAGAACCAACTTAAAACTTCTCAACATCATAAGGTTTATGTTGCCAATATGGCCCGACAATACAATAAGAACGTTCATGAGTGTCCCATCTGAGTAGGTGACCTTGTCTTGCACCAGTATAGTTGAAATTGATAAAAAGACAAGTGAAATTCGTAAATTCATACCAAACTAAATAGGATTGTACCAAGTCACCGAGGACTTTAACAATGAAGCTTTCTGCCTTTGCACCCTTGAGGTGAGGAGTTTGACAAATCCATGAGCTCCCTCCACCTCGAGCACAACTACATATAGTGTCATCGTTATGCATTGTCCTCCATTCTCATTGTGTTCCATTCTATATTATCACTACCATTGTTTATGCATGCATGTCAAACCATTTTGTCCAAACAATTTCTTAGTTGTCGATCCACATGGCACCGTTTTTATACATCTTATTCTAGTTATATATGCATTACTATCCATTTTACATCATTGTCGTCAAAGCCAATCTACGATGAATCTCTCACAATTTGGTGTCTTAGCTATCGTGATCCCTTTATTCCCTTACAACCTTTGTTGAAACACGAGGGTTTTTGTTTGTGAAGTAGTCTAGAAGCTTATTCATGATAGACTCTCCATTTTCTCTAAATAAACACTAGCATATCTCTCCTGAGGCCTCACTCGCCCTCCCGGTCTTCATTGTTGAGCCCTTATATCTTATTGGTTGCTTGCGGTCGAGGTGTGGGGAAGGTCTCTTCCCTCTCAAAAGAATGATGAAGAAAAACTTACAAATAAAGTAAGTGGATTACCAGTCCTACATCACTTGCCCTTATTGGTATTCAATGATAAGCCCTCGCATCCTATTGGTTGTGTGGGACCAGCTCTCGGGGGTGATGCCCTTACTCGCCCATGCCTAGTATTTAGTGATGAGTCCATGTGCCTTCCTAGTCACATGAAGCTAAGTATAGGGGTTGTCGATAATTCAAGTGTAAATGTTAAAAAAAAAAACGAAAAAAACATGATAAAAATGAGAGAATCCCCATCCTCAGGTTTACCTAAATGTTCATGACCAAAGAGTAAGCTTCATTCTCACCCATTTTTTCACGATTGGCCATCGCATATATCTAAGCCTAGACCTATTTCACACAATCAATTCCCCTTAAGCTTTCCCTAAAAGTCTCTACTCCCTTATCGCAACTCTTAGGAACTAAAGGCATGGGTTTTCACTCATCAAGACATTTTGATCACACTTCGTTATGTTTTATCATCCTCCACACTCCATTATCTACCATTTCAGTTCCATGTTTTTATCATCGCCCATGTAGACATACACTTTGGTTTTGCTGCAAAAACAATTTTTTAACAGACATTTTCGTCATTCATTGAATTTAAATGCATTCTATTATCGAAAGTAAAGTCAAGTACTAGCATTGCATTCCATCATTTGTCCTACCACTAAGTCATCCATAACATATAAGAAAATCAAATGCATACACAAGAAGGCAATAAAAGTCCAATCATGCTCAAAAAAACCATCCATGACAAGTCAATAACAAATATATATATATATATATATATATATATATATATATCGAGTTTGTACATGTCTCATCACATCCACATTGAGAGGGCAAGTGTGAGCCCAAAATCACAAAAAAACAAAAATATAAGGCAATACCCATGTACAAAATGTGTCATAGTAACTAACTCCTCGACTAAGTTCGATGCCTTGCGAGACTAGGGCCAACCTTTGATCCTACGTGAGTGGGTGTCCTCTAGCTAGAGTTGGTTGCGTGTCCCAGGACAAAAGTTGAATCATGTCTGTTTTGTCTTCACCTACACCTCTAGCTAGTCTCGAGTCAACCTAGATGGGATGACGAAAATATCCATGAGATTGTCTTTGCTCAATCGCCTCCACTCGACCCACTATCTACACATGCACACACGATAGAGTTAGGCCTAGATAGGAAATCGAAACTTACCAAATAAGAACGCTAGTGAATTTAGAATAGCAAAAGCAATAACAAAAACTCTTCATCGAAGGTCCCCAACTCCTCGTCACTATGCTCCGCTACTCCCTCAGTGGAGTCTCTGTCCCTATCTAAGATCCCGGTCCAACCAAAGCCTTCCCTACAACCACCCTTATCAAGGATCTGCGGCTCAATTGTTGCGAATGGAACTCTTCTCCTCCCTCTCCCCTACGAACCTAAGCTCCTATGCTTTGATATGACATGATGGGCATGCCTCGGAACCAAGTGTTTCCATGCCAATCTCCCCAAACAAGTGTCCCACATCTCCCATTCTCCCCTACACAACACCAAAAGCACTCTGCAACGCCACCGCATATGGAAGCCCAAATCTGCTAGGTCACCCTCCAATAAGAGGCCTCTATTTGATTATGACATCGTTGACCTAACCCGCAACGGAGTAGGCCATCAACGAAGGACTTTCATCTTCCCATAAACCCACCATCCCCTGGTAGGGTTGCACAATCAAGTCTTTTGCCATAATGGTCCCCATTGCCTTGGGGCACGCTTTAAAAGTTGTCATAAGCGCCCAACATCCGACCACGATAGCCTTTCTACCCCACATGTAATCCTGGGCATAAGGAGTGAAACACTTGTAAGCCCAACTCGTGATTAAGGTTGGGTAGTTGTGTGATTGAGCCCCAACCTTGTTATCATGTATAGATCTCGATCTTGTCCAAGACAATATCTCCAACACCTGGTTGTAATAGCACCCATAATTCTCGATCTCCATGACAATTAGGGCCCAACAATGCAAAATTTAAATCGGTTCCTTTATCCTCGATTATCCGAAGGCCCATATACCAATAATAACCTTCCGAAAGCTAGAGATAGGAGAGCTTTGCAAGCCCATCGAGTCCTAACACCTTCCTTACCGCTCGTATCGCACTCGATCATCATCTCAAAATAAGCTTCCCACCGTCGACTCTTTGCCAAGTCGGTCACCTCCCTCAATGTCACTTTGTGCGGCAAGTAATCAAACAACCCAATAATCTTGTACACATCCTCTGGGGTGATGGTCCACTCCTGTGAGCCAAAGGAAACCAGAAAGTGTTCCAATTCATGTCCCAATAGGTAAACAAGTCGCACAAGATACTGCTGCAAGTAGGTGTCACCACCTGGTACTGCACTTGGCCCATTATCCCCGCCCCGTCCAAGTGTTGAATCTCTGTGGGGTCAACAATGCAATGGCCATAGAAAACCAATCCTACTTTGCTGAACTTTGGTCTAACTCACGTAACCACCCTACACCCATAGAAACAAATACATTTTAAAAATGCTTTTGAAACTACAAAAATTGCAAAGCTAATAGAAAATTACAAGCGGTGGTTGCACAGACTTACCTACCGCAACTATTGAGCTTTTGCCATGACAATTGTGCGGCGGATATAGTCTCGCGCAATTGTTATAACAATCATGTGGTTGTCTGCAATCACGCACTTTTACGGCATGGTTGAGCAACCGCTGAGACACAATTGTAGAATGCCACCGCGCCTCCCAACCCTAAACACAAATAAAACACTTAAAACCATCTAAATATTCCTACAACTAACTAATCTACCTATCCCAAGAACATTTTGACTATAGTTTTATTCATTTTCATCATCCCTAGCTCTAGATCTAACAAATTTTCTATTTACCCTCCCGAACACAAGAATGTACGAACTAACATGTGCAAGTGCACCACCTCCTGCCTTGCCAATACCCCTACCATCCTTTCAATGCGAGCTCTCGATAGACTCTCCATGCATAAAATGGTCAACAAGTGGAACAAAGCTCCAAAATCTCTACAAATCGTGTTCAAATGATTTCTCAATCAGTGAAATTTCATAAATATGGCCACGATTTTTATATTAAATTTGACAATTTGCTTTTTATGTTATATAGCGTCTGTATGCAATGTTTTGGCTTATATTTGAACTAAATCTTAGAATTTTGCAGGTTTACAGAGAGTCGAGCATACCCTAACACTAATTTCATTTTCAGCTAACACTTCATTTTGTATATCGCGTTTTGTTTTGTGTTTGCCATAACTTCTTGTAGGTTTCGACTCGGCGTCAACAATAGTATCCACTCCTCTCACCGAGACAGTCGGTGGTATTACTCGCCTCCGCGGTCTCGTGCAAGTCGTTCATTTATGTTTTGATTACATAGATTTCATTTCACTTTTCATGCGCTGCACTTGATTTTCGCTTTCACATTCTAAGTAGACGGGCGGCTCGGCTAGCCTCATTCCATGTCAAGGCAAGGTAGGTATTCCTAACCCTTCCCCATTTCTTTTCATGTGCACTTCTCGAGAAACCAACCCTAGCCAATTCATGGTAGGGAGCCTCTCCAAGGGGGCAATACATACGCACCCAAAATTTGCATGGTGCAATATTTCGATAACCCGATGATAATGCCAAGACCACTAAAATATTATAAAAGTGTTCAAGTCCTACCACGACCCTTACACTTGCATGTGTTCGCTTATTCTTGCTTATTTTGCTTACAATGCTCTTCAGCACTTGCCCTTACTGCCAGGACTAAATATTTTGTATTGTTTTCAATTCAACCTTGCGCTTGTGATTTGCACATCAAAACTGCCACACAATTTGCGCAGTTATCTCAACAATCTTGCAAACTACCCTGGCACCTGCACTAGCCGCCACGACAGTCATGTCATCCCACTAACAAACTTGCTAGCCATCATGCCGATCATGCAACCGCCGCCTATGTTTATCAACGGTTGCATGACCTTATATGCGCTTTTCCATTTTTATCCCGTGAAAGCATATTTGGACTCATCTTGCATGTCCTTCTATCCACCTTGCATTCTAAACAACCCAATTCGCCTCCAGCTCAATCCTTTCCAACACCACTTCATTTCCTTCCAGTAATTTTTCCATTCAATTACAACCATTGATCTAATTTTCATCTCCTAGTTGGATTTTACCGACTTCACTTTGAGAAATGCCCCTCTTTAGAAAAAGAGATTGTGCATTCATTTCTAAAGGTTGGAAAAATTGGAGTTGAGAAAGTTCATTTGCAGAGATCAAATTTGGATATTTCTCTGATTTGAGAGCCATTTCCAAACTTATTTTCCTGCTGCAATTACCTAAAGCAGTTGCTCTTTGCAAGCATTTGTGAGACACCATCAGCTTTGATGTTTATTGCCATTCAAAATCTCAATCAAAGTTCAGCTCTGTCTGTTGTCACAAAAGGAGAATCCAAAGGAAGTCAAGCCAGTTCTCTTGGTCACTTTGGAGCAAGCTATTACACTGCTGCTAGTCTTCTTCTGCATCCACCCAATTACTTTCCTTCTACCATCACCGCTGCAAAACCCAAGTCAAATTGAGAAAACATAGAGGAGGCAGACTAAGTGTACAATTCATATCACTTCTAGCCATTTTCCTCTTCGTGGTAAGAGGTTGGAGTCTCATTGTTTTGTTATTTGCTTTAGAAAATTAGATTTTACAATTGTATTTGTTTCAAATATACAGAAAAAAAAACAAAAGGAAAGAAGTAGATAGATATAGGGTTTTTAATTTTTGTTCTTGTTTAATTGGATTCATTCCTTGGCTCTGGCTTTGAGCTCACATCTAAGATCAGATTTCAGATTGTTTGTTTTTATTGTTTTCATTGCACTTAGGTAGTTTAGCAATCATCTTCTGTCATATTATTTAAAAGAGAAAAGCAACACAAAAAACGAATTCATTCAGATTGCATTTATATAACGAAAAGAAAGTTTAATTTCTTGTATCTGCATAAGAGAAAGGAAAATTTACTTTCTTGCATCTGCATTAGAGAAAGTTTAGTTCTGTTAAAATTCCTTGCATCATTCAAATCTCAAAATCATCTTTTCATTTCCAGCAAGCTAGAGTAGATATTTGTACTTCGCATTCATCATTAAAAGTTCTGAAAATCTGAAACCATCCTGCATTCGTAGTTAGATTTTTCTTGCTTTGTGGTTTATGCGTGAATCTAATAATTTGTGGTTAATAGAAGTAAGTTCCAGCAACCTTCAAATTTCAAATTTGCATTTATAAACCCCAAGAAAAACAAAACAACTTGTCTCATCTTACATTTCAGCCCACACATCCACAACAATTCAACTCTCAAACAAACACTTCTATCTATGTAAACAAGACCATTTGTTTCCAGAACCAACACGCATAACACTGCTGTAATTTTCAATTTATTTACATCAAAACCAGCAAGTATCTCATTCCTAACAACATTTGCAAATCAACCTCCAACAACTCTTGTTCAAGCTCAAACACCCACATAACCTCCATTGAAGTTAAAGCTATATATGCGTAGCTCCCGATCTAGCTAGCACAGCCATAAGGCAGCCCCCTCACACACTTCGATGACACTTAACAACCAAGCATTTCTAGGCAGGGTACGGCAGTTCCCTCGAGTTCCAATTCCCACTTGAGTAGGACAATATACAATATAACATCAACTCCAAGCTGAGACATGAGGTCTTTCACTCTACCACCACAACCAACCTCACTATTGAACAATTCCACATCTTAGACGCACAAGCCTTGCAGACATGAGAGCAAGCCAGCCAGCAGATCCACCACCTCAAACAATTGCAGGCTAACCTCAAGATTTGAGTTACATTTTCATCCTCGGGTCTAGCCTCGCCCCATTTTCTTCTCATTACGCACACGCATGACCAGTCCTAGGCAAGACCAGCCAAAACAAAACCAACAATTTCCATGTAGCCCAACCTAGTTTCGCTTTGTTTTCGAACACACATTCACCAAGAACTACGATATTTGACCCTCATTGAGACCAACTATTGTAGGACATGCAAGTGTAGCCAGTTTGCCACTTTGGTCGAACAATTCAGGGCAGCAGGGTGTATTTGGTTTAGACTAGAACATCCTCCAAAGCATGCACATCACCCCCATCCACGTCATTATCCACTCATTGCACATCATTCTCGCATCGACTGTCTTGGCCCGACTGAGAAGTTGTGTGCACCTAGATAACCAATTCCTAGACGCACAAGCCTTGCCAACATGGGAGCAAGCCCGCCAGTAGATCCGCCACCTCAAACAATTACAGGCTAACCTCACGATTTGAGTTACATTTTCATCCTCGGGTCTATAGCCTCGCCCCATTTTTTTCTCATTATCCACACACACGACCATTCCTAGGCAAGACCAGCCCAAATGAAACCAACAAATTCCATGTAGCCCAACCTAATTTCGCTCTGTTTTCGAACACAAACATTCACCAAGAACTACAATATTTGACACTCATTGAGACCAACTATTGTACGACTTGCATGTGTAACCAGTTTGCCACTTTGGACGAACAATTCAGGGCAGCAGAGTGTATTTGGTTTAGACTAGAACATCCTCCAATCCATGCACATCACCCCCATCCACGTCATTATCCACTCATTCCACATCATGGTCGTATCAACTGTCTCGGCCCGACGCCGAGAAGTTGTGTGCACCTGGATACGATCTTGAGCTTTTTTGGTGTGTACAGTGCCACAAGACAAACAAATTGATAGCATTTTATACAATTTAGCAGAGAGATTACATGACTCAAAGATCTACATTGATGTTATACAAATCATCATACAGATTCACAATTCTACAGTTTATATCACAGGTTCAAATACATTCATACAATTCAAATGAGAGTTTCGTGGATTTTTATACAGGTTCATATACATTTATACACTTCAGATCAAATTTGCATGGACTTTCCATAAGTTCGTTCCTACAGACTTAGACCACTTGGTCACATTCATATCAGCTTTACAGCAGTTCTATCACAAACATGAAATACGGCTTCTTTAGTAGCCCAAGACTGATACATGATTCTCTCAGTGACCCATAGCTGGTTATATGTATCCTTCAGAAACACGGTACTGATACACCACTCCCTCAGTAGCCCAAGACTGATACACGTCTCCCTCAAGAGCCCAAGACTAATATCCGGCCCCATCAGTAGGCCAAGATTAATATTCGACTTTAGCAGCCCGAGGCTGATCTCACGTGAGATATTACATCCCTACAGCATTTCAAAACCTACTCAGGAAGGGGGCAAGCTCCATAGCACATTACACATACAGTACATTGGGGGAATGATTTGCATGACCAACCAAGTGTAGTTGTTCTATGCACATTTCACTTTCCAAATTCAGTTTTTCATATACTCATTTGACATTATTATCAAGCATTGATATGCGCCTTTGCCACGTGGTTGCAAGTTTCACACCACCTTCTTGTGGTTCAAATGTGAAGTTTGCATTTTCTTGTTCTTTTCTTTTAATCAAGCATACGTCAATACTAAATTAGAAGGGGGCAATTGTACCACCCAAACTTTGGTCATGTGCACTTGGCAATATCACTTTGGCATTTGTTCCAACATAATTCCCATTTATCCATTAAGTGACCAACTTAAGGCTCCTTCTGCTCTATTTCGTACCCTAAGTCCACTAGTCCACAACTATTCTCTAGCTTAGCACTTTAGGAATCACTACACACTTTACAAAACACATCTACAAACTGTCACCTATCTCAGAACTAATTCCAACTTTAGCCCGAACAGGTTCGCGCATCCAGGACAAGTTCGGTCACAAACCTATCCCACCTACTATGAACTTGTCCCTTGTGCTTGCAATGGTCATATTTTCAAATGCAAAACTTAGCTTAGTCAGCCTAGGTGGTCCTTTTGGGTTGATTGAGAGGAAATCATTCAAATGGTCACCTATATAAACACATCCACCCTAACCCTTTAGGGGCATCTAGGGATCTCATATCAAAGGCACACTCTAAGAAGGTCATTGAGAAAAGCATTGAAGCACCCATCCCTTAGAGTACCACTACAATAAACTATTCCAATTTTGAATACATCTCTATTGTTGCCCTAGATCATAATCCCATGAGTTATAACTAAGTCCCAAGTGTCTATTTCCAAGTGTAAGGGCCAAATCACGGCCTCCATCGCTTCTATATAGTTTATCACTCTCCATCTCATCATAGGATTAGCAGAACTACTTGTCGCTTGATCCCTATTTGGATTATTGGTACGTAGTGTAGCACTCATCACATCATTGGGGGTGATGAGCTCAGTCCAGCTCAAATCATTATTAGCCCCTTTTTAGGGTTACAAACGTGTTGGAACCATATTTAGTCACAAGACAATGATCGCATAGAAGCAAGCCCAAATTCCAAATATTATGAGACATGCAAGCCAGATCTCGGAATCGGAGGGATAGATTTGTAGCCCTAGATATAGGTTCGGCCACAAACTTGTCCTCCTTCCAACAAACATGTCCTTTGCACATTTTCAAGTCCCCCATATTTTACAAACAACTTAACGACACTCTGCCCAACTTTTGCACCCAGTTTAAGCACACTATCACATATTCTAAGCTTGGTAACATGGTAGCATCTCCCTAACCCTACACCTTAATTGTACTTCCATTGGCATATCTATTGACATGATCAGATTACATGGTTAGAGACTATTAGGATTATTATGTTTTTATTATGAATTGCACTATATAAGCAATATTTAATTAGGAACATAAACCCTAAATTTCACATTAGATAGTCAGGTTATCTATTATCTCATATTGCAAATAAAATTGATAAGATTTCAAACCCACTTTTAAAGCAACTTTACAAGTTCCTTTTCTAACTCAAAGAAGACATTCAAAATGCTAGGTAAAACTAGCGTGTACCTTTATACAAAAATTGTTAATGCTTTATTCGCATTTTTAATAGCTTAGAAAAGACAATCAAATTCCCAGATTAAATTACTATTCATTTTTGTGAATTGACTAGATAGTGTTTTATTTCTACTTAATTAGCTTAGAAATGTGCTCCACTTATTGGCTGGAATTGTTCTTTGTTTTCCACAAATTACTTAATGCGTACTTTCATAAATAAATTTGTGTACATTTCGCATATACTTTTGTTAGTATAGAAAAAGACATTTAAATCGTTATTTAGCTTAATAATTTTCATTGATTGATTAGATAGTGTTTTGATCGTGTTTCGCTAGCTTACAAAATGCTCAATTTGTTCGTTAAGATATTCTTTTCTTTTCGCAAAATATTTAAGTGTGTTTCTCTAATAGAGATTTGCACCCTTTTTCTTTTTCAATCTTAAGAACCTAATTAGACCTCTTATTTACAACTTTGGGTCATTCAAGTTTGTGTCCGATCTATAGGCCCTAGGCTTGTATTTGTTCTTATTGTAGAGAGGACTGGCTATGAGCGGGCTAGTTTAGTGTATGTGAGCTAAGATGGTCAATATGAAGAATCTCTATCTCTATAAATTAGGAGATAAGTAGAAGACTATGTTAGAGACAACACACAAGCAAAGATATAGCCAAGGGTTGTAGATAGTTGTGGATCTAGAAGAGGGCAATCTACATCCGATATCGAAGGTATAGAGTTCCAAAGCTGTATATCTAAGATATGGGGATGGGTCTTACTAAGATCTTAAGAGTTGTAAGCAAGAACTAGGATAAGAAGAGAGCTAATTCTAAACTAAAGGTTTTATTGCCGTTAGGCAGCAAACATGTGTTATAAAAACAATAATTTAATAGACAAAGATATGCTACACTATCTTAGTAAAATACATGATACATCAAAATAATCAATCAAACCAACATAAAGGAAAGGGTTTAGGGTTAAAGATACTTACCTTCACATAGATATTGTTAATGCATCAATCTCCCTCCTTCATTTGTAGCACTTTGTGAGAAATTGTTGTGGGTGGATCACAAGAGGGAAAGAAGAAGACCTAAGTAGACCAAGGTTGGGGACTCCAAAGACTAAGGTAGACCTTGTTGGTTCAGCTCTTATTCTACTGCTCCTAGTAATCCATCGTTCCAATGATGACCTCTAAGTATAAGCTACACAAGACAAGGTAGACCTTGTTGGTTCAGCTCCTCTTTTGATGCTCCTAGTAACCCAATGCTCCAGTGATGACCTCCAAATATAAGCTACACAAGACCCTAAGACCTCTTAACCTTTTACGACAAATTTACAAGCACAAGCAGAGAAGTTTATACGATAATATCTTTGAGAAATGAAAACAACGGACCTATAAGTAGTAGAACATAATCTAAACTTAGTTGATGTCATCAACCATTTGATGATGCTTTAGACGGAAAGGGATGTCTACTAGACGTTGACCATGGTCAATAGCGTCGACTACATCTAGGCCATAAAAAGGTGAGGTGGCAAAATATAACGCTTGGAGCAAGACACTTGGAGTAGGTATGAAGTTCATCTCAAGATGCTTTATAGGAAGACAATCTAAAGGTGATATAAGGTGGTAATACTAAGGTGTCAGTGGTGGTAGGAAGGCTAAAGCACGCTCTAGGTAAAGCTCGGGCAAGTTTCATGACAATCTATGAGCACTCAAAGAATGCACTCAAAGGGATTAATATGCCGATAACTGGAAGGAGAAATCATTAGTAAGTGAAAAATAAGGCATATACACCTTCCTCCCATATCAAAATGATTTTTCACTTGTTGAATATCGAGAGAAAACCAAAATAAGAAAGTAAACCTTTGCATACATACTTAAAAATGATATTTTCTAGTACCACATTTTGGAGAGTATACTCCGTTGCGTTCACGAGGATGAGGTAACTCCTCTCCTTCGGGAAGCACATGGGGGCATTTGTGGAGGCCACCACAAAGACACTACATCCTGCAAATTCCTACCTATGGGTTACTATTGGCTACGTTGGAGATGGATGCTATCACATTCACAAAGAAATGCACTCTTTGCCAATTACATGATGATCTTATTCACTCTCTACCGGCTGAACTCAAGTACTTGAAGATCCCCGACCCTTCATGTGGGCATTAGATCTCATTAGCAATTTGCTTTATTCACAAGTCGATCATACCTTTATTATTACAGCTATAGAGTATTGTCTGAAAGAGGATTGATGTCATGCCCCTCACTAACGTTTCCAAAGCCACAACTACAAAATTCATCCTTAATTAAATAATTTGTTGCTTTGGAATTCCCCAAACCATCATTTCCGACAATGGTGAGAATTTTAAATGCAAAGAAACGAAGCAATTGTGCACTAAATTCAAAATTTTGCGCATAACTTTTTGACGCTTTGTCATTCTCAATGTAATGGCCAAGAAGAATCTACCAAGAAAAGTCTCAACAAAATCCTCCAAAAGACCATTTGGGACTCCCATACAAATTGGCACCTTAAGGTTATACCTTGCTTTATGGGCATACCGCACTAGCATTCGTGATAATGATGACCACCGGGTAACTCCTTTCTCTTTAACCTACGGCACCAAAATTGTCCTCCCACCAAAGGTAGAGTTGTCATCCTCTTGGCAAGATTTTATGTCGCTTTGGTTTACTCGGTCTCCTCATGGCTTCACCTGCATTATCCGACATAAAACTTGCAACATTGGAGAGATCACCTATCGACGAGTGATCTAACCTTTGCGTTTGAGAGGGGCAACTCCCTCGTATGATGGGTTTGTGGGGTTTTGGATACTTTTAACCCAGAAAGCACCCGAAAGGGGAAAGAAAGGAAAGTGAGTGAGAGATAGAAGAGAGAGAAAGATAGTGGAAAAGAATGGAGAGAGGGAGCATGCAAGAATAAGCAAACGCATATCTCATTCCTACATGCTAGAAAGTACACCATAAAAGTAAAGAGATTGAATGTTAGTACTTTGCATGAAAAGGAAAGAAATGAAAGATTACATTTGACATAAGAACAAACATAACCAATAAGAATCTCAAGACACAAAGTTCTATAAGCATTCATGCATTTCTTCTTACAAAAGAACACAAAGTTTCTTTACCATCTCTTCAACAAAGTCTTCACAATGATCAATCTCCATGGAAAGTATCTAAACACAAAGTTTTATAAACTTCCCTTCCTTGAGACCATAGGACATAAAGTTCCTCCAACCTCCAAGACCCTTTACAAATGAGCTCTAACTTCCTTTTATAACCCAAAAAGTTGGTTATAAGGTAGTTAGGGTTTACATGACATCACTTTAGGGCACAATTAGGTCACATTATAATTTAATAACTTTATTTTAATAAAGTAAAATCACTTTATTAAAATAACACAATTTAATTCACATAAGTGACCTAATTAAAATATTTATTACAATAATAAAGTGGGTACATGTGGACCCCACTAGAATGACATGGACATACACCTAGACATCAAAATGACACCTAGATCAGCAACATGACACCTTTGACCAGTGCCATATCCATTGGGACAAGAGTCCGCCTATCTCGATTGTACGAAATGAACTCATTGACCATGTTGGATTTGTGATGTGTTTCACGATCTCTCGCTCCATGAAGGACCTGGATCTCGAAGCTTGGTTACTTTCTTCATATGCTTCTTAGAAGTTTTCATTCGCATAGGCCAACTAACTTTTATCTACATCCATCATGCATTTGCCTTGGTGAATTCATGATCTGCCATATTGCCATATTTTGTTGCACCATGTTGGCTTGCCAAAAAGAAATCTCCATCGAGCTACAAGTCATTAGCGGAGTGGGAGTAATTCATGATTTGAACATTAAATGACCAAACTTGTATTGTTGCCAACTTGTATTCCATGAAATGCTCTATTAGGCCATCAAATGATAAGTTGAACAATTTGATGAATACATTGTTCTTGAGAAGCTTGGTCAAGTATGGTGCCATTTGCAATATGTCCGACAAGGTGTCCAAACATCCCTCCACTAATTCATTTGCATTTCCATATTCACTCTTACACTTTATCCTCTTTAGTGTTTCCAAATGGTCGGTCCAATCTCTTTGCAACTTTCTTTGCTCTCTAGCAGTCCCATATCTTTAGTGTGGTGAGGCAATTCATTGCTCCATCCTCCAATGTCGGAAACTGCTCCAACAGGGGAAACCTTGAATTACAAGTTCAAAGAGATTAGGAAATGCCCTTCACTTTCCAAAGTCCTTTGGTAGTTGTGTGCATGTGTGATTGCCCTTCAAAGACAATACTTCTAAGTTGTACATGTTTTGCAGTGCTGGATAATCACTACTACAATGAGTCAAAGCAAGCTCTCTCAAGTTTCCCAAAGCACATATCCAACTTGGCACAGAGAACTGACATAGATGAAGTGTCTCAACATGTTTCAAAGATTTCATTTCTCTGAGAAAGGCAGAAGAATCAATTTTGTATCACACTTCTTTGGAGGAATGTTATTCCATACTTAGAGATGTCGCAACTTCACCATATGCTCAAGAATGCCATCTTTGATACTTTCGAAACATAAATGGTTTATGGAAAACCTTAATTCTTCGAGGCGGATCATATTGCTCACATTTTTAGATTTAGCAATCTATTCTTCAATAGACAGTCTTAACCAGGACGATTTCAATGTCTTCAAATTTGGGAGCTTTGATAAACCCTTGGGCATATAATCCAGCACTCGTGAGCATAGGATTACACTGAGATTGGAAAGAGATTTGAGTTCACCTATCCAGAAAGGTAGCCGTGCTAGGCTTCTGCACAGAGTTAGATCAAGAAACTGAAGGCACTTAAGTCTTCTCACACACTTCGGTAACTTGTCAATATGTGTTCCAGATAAATTTTAAACCTTGAGAATGATCTCAGTATAGCTAAAGTCAAGAACTCGCAACATTCTCAATCGATCAAACAAGTGCTCTGGAATATGTTGAATTTTAAAATTTGCAGCCAATGAAAGAGTGCGGAGAAACTGCTGGCCATGAAGACTGCTTTGTGAAATAGCATTGGTATCTATGCCTTTATGAGCCAATAATATCCGACGGCAGCCACTATCGACCAAGGGGAGGGCAAATTCACATCTGTTTTCTGCAGAAATATAAATAGCCAAATCCAGCAATAAACCATGTACACGGCAAAAAAGTGGATAGCCTAAGGCTCCTCTACTTCAACCAAACTTAGATTAGAAAGTTGAAGTAAGTAACCTAATCCAATATGCCTCTGATCTTCTCCTTCAGCAATAAATCCCTCTGTCATCCACAAATGTATTAGATAGTCGCAAGGAATAAGATAGTCTTTGGGAAAGGAACAAAAATATGCAAAGCAGGGTCTCAAATGTGGAGGCAGGGAGTCGTAACTCGCTTAAGGATCTGCATAATGGGTTCCTTTATAATTGGAAACTATTTCATCTGCATCAATTTTGACTCCCATTTTATTTTCAGATCGCCAATTTATCATTACCAACTCGGCCCCATTTATGAAAAACATGACTGACTTTCTTGCTTTGCACACATGCATTTATTCTTATGCTGGTGCAGGACTCATATTTATAGCACTCATGTGCACAATTATTATTTCTGGTGTTTTCTTCCTTACCCTGTAGGACTGTGGATGGTTGGCTTTGCATGTATTTTCAGTTTACCTTGGCTGGGTACAGGATTCTAGTTCTCTCCTACGTGTTGGATGCAAATGATTTTTGGCCTATGCGCAGGTATTTTTTCATTCTTTTTATGAATTCATGGTCTCCTTGCACACAAACTTCAGGACTCTTCTTCCAAACGCATCCCTTGGACTGTATAATCCTTCCATTCTTTAACGCTGGTTTTTGTTATTTTTCTTAATTTTTATTCATTTTCAGACTTCTCTTGCCTTCTTGCAGGTCTGTTCTCTTGATTTTAGTTCAAGAATTCAATCTTCTATCTCCACGCATTAGCTGTGTCTTCAAACTTGCATGCACTTCTTTCCTGCTGAAGGCGTCCAGATGGCTGGAAGTAAAATACAAAATATAAATCTTTATTTTCACGGAGATTTGATTGGATAGTGAAAATAAATTCATCCACTTCTTTCTTGCCGTGAACAGGAGTCTCTTCACATGCGAGAGGAATGAAATAAGAATGAGAAAAGAAACTTTTAATTATTTATGCCCCTCAAAATGGTTACCTCCATTTACGGGAAGTGAAAAAGAGAGATGGGGGAACAGTGGGGAAGTGGGGAAGTGGGGATTATTTAACAGAACTCCCTGAGAAAAATCTCACCAGTATGTTTACGGGAAACGGTTTAATTTTTACCCGATTGTCAGGTGCTGCTGAATGGAGAAGTGGGAGTTAAAACCCAACTTTACCATTCATTTAAGTGCCAGTTTAATAATTAATTAACGTATTTATAAAATTGATATTATTAATTTAATAATTAAATTTAGAATTTAATTGATAAAATTATAAATAACAATTAATTATAAAAGTAAATAAAAATGTTAATTAATTAAATTTGTAATTTAATTAAATTAATGACATTAATTTAATTACTTAACGTTAATCAATTATTAACTTGAATTAAATCATTACGAACCATTTTGCGAAGTCGGAGGAATGTGCGAAGCGCAAAGGGGACATCAGCAAAGGTGGAATTGCAACAACGCAACATTGTAAGGATTGACAAGGGTTATGAAGACCATGGCATTTAGACGACATCATGGAATGGCACGGAAAGATGAACTGGCAAGACATTTAAAGCAAAAGTTTCAAATTTTCAAAAATTAATGTGCGAAAATTTCGGGACAACACGTCCATGTGTATCTCTCTTGATGGGATCATCCCCAATGAGGAACTCCATGAAGCCCACCTCCACACTCTCAATTAGTTGGACGAAAAATGGCTAAGCGCTCTCCAACATATTCGTCAATACAAGACCCGCATTGCCAAACAACATATCGAACGCTTTAAAATCAAGAAATGTGATATTTGAATTAGTTGTCAAATTGGACTACACCCACAGTAAGGAAGGAAAATACGCCCAAAAATGGTGGGGTTCATATCTAGTCAAATATATCTTAGGACCAAGTACTTACCAATTACAATCCAATAAGAGTCATATTTTCAAGGAACCGACAAATGCTCAGTTCCTGAAATAGTACTATGTTTGATTTGTCTCTCTTCTTCCTTGTACATAGCTTCTTTCAATTTTTATACTTAGATAAATATGGAGTAATTTACATACATCTTCCATGTTTATATTATGTTGTTTTATGTATTGAAGCAGTATTAGTGTTCTTTTATTTCGTCTTATTCACTTCATGGTTTTCTACGCTTCTTAGCTCTGTATATCTTACCTTGCAGCCCTCACTTCTTAGCCTTGTATTGTATTTAGCCTTGAATTTATGCTGCTCGAATTCTTTTACCTATTATCATGTTTTACACCTCTTGCTTTCATGCATTTATTGGCTTCTACTTATCCTACTTCATCCTCAAACCTCTTGGTGTTATATACCTAATGGTTTTTCCCTACGTACTTTACTTTTTACTTCTTGGTTTTATGTGCTTCATAGCTCTTCCTACCTCGCTCGTATCTTTATACCTCTTAAGTCTATATGCTTCTTGGCCTCTACCTACTTTAACCTATTACTTTACATCTCTAGGTTTTACACGCTTCATAGCTTTGATATACTATTTTATACCACTTGGTTTTCTACGCCTCATGGTTTCTGCCTACTTTTACCTATTACTTTACACCTCTAGGTTTTGGATGCTTCATAGCTTTGACATATTATTTTATACCACTTTGTTTTGATGCCTCATGGCTTCTACCTACTTTTACCTATTACTGTACACCTCTTGGTTTTTGACACTCCTTAGGATTGACATCACACTCTGCTACTGGATATTATTCTGTGTTGCATCTCTTTGTCATTATCTCTTATAATATGCCTCTAGGCTCTTAGTTTATGAGTTGCATTGTAAAACCTTGAGGAATCAACTGTGCCTTCCTCTCAAGGATCCACCTCCTATGATTACTCGTTTGTCACCTCAAGCTCCCAACTATAGCTAGGCCTTTTCTTAGAAATGGAGAGCAATGGTAGAGAGTGTCATTTTGCCTCTTAGAGTTAGTTATGCTTCTAGTAGCTCAACTTTTGCAATCTACCTACATGTCTTCAATCCACGTTTTACCCTCTCTTGTGAGGAAAGTCTTGAATATGTTAGTCATTGTATCACTCCGTTTCACAAAATGATCAGGACAACCCAATCATTCCTCACTTACTACCCTTAAACGCGCACTCTCTATTGAGCACACCAAGGTCAATTTCAAGATAGCGTTATTTTTAGGTGCAAATCTAGGTGTATCTAAGCATCATGGTTCGTAGGTTCTCCTCATAGTTGGCAGACTCGTCAAGTTTTCGAGTACTAGGAAGAAAACTTGAAAACCAAGGTTTTTAAAGACATTCGCAGCCGAGTATTTGGCAAGTTTTGGACAATACTAGCGAGTATTAACATGATGATGCGATTTTGTACTCTATTTGTTTTCAAATTTAAGAGAAAACACTTCCCCAATGTTTTATATACTCATTTGATAAATTGTAACTGTATTTTGTATAAAATTTATGTTTTTTAAGAAATTTAAGTATTTTTAAGTTGCTGAGTATTTTCTGAGTCAGAAAAATTTTGGTCTCCCGAGTTTGAGTTGATTCTAAGTATGTGAACCATGATTTAAACATATAAAACTATATATATATATAATCAGGCTACACAAAGTAAATAATCAAACCTGCATAAATGAAAGAGGTGGGATAAAGGACTATTTACTTGGCGTTAGCAGTGGCCCCTGGCATAGGGCGTGCTAAGAGAGAACAAACCCTATTAAATTAAATATGCAGAAATGTAAACATGGACAGCAGAAGTAATATGCAATATACAACAAAACCGGAATAAACACTGAAACTGGAGGTGACACAAACCAGAATCCTTCATTAACTGACAGCAGATGTACAATTATTCAGACAAGAGGCCAAGAGAAAACAGATATTACAATACAAATTAGCTCACACCTTCCTTTGCTCTTTCCTTGCATATTTATCTGCAATGGAAACTCTTCATCTTCCATGTTATTCTTCATCTCCCTCAAGTCTTCTCACATTCCTCGCACTACAAGACAAATTAAATATATTTAATTTTGTCCCCACTAACACTTGGGGTCAACTCAATGGCCTATTAACCTCCACCTTGGCTTGAGAACTCTAGTGGAGAAAGGTGTTGACATTGGAATCAAGAAAATAGAGAAAACCCTAGTTGACCATAGTAGGGGAATCTTAAGGCTTAGCATACTTTGTTGGAGGTGAATCCTCTATTTTTGATCTCCAAGACCTGAAATTGTGACTTCTCTTCTCTTGATGAAGTTCCTTTACCCTAGAATCCTTTAAATTTCCATGGCAGAATTCATTCATTTACAACCGTGGAGTAGAGGAAGTGACAAATCTTGTTTTTGAAATGGACTGTGACTAAGGGTATATATATGCATTCCAAATCTTAAGTTCTAATTCCTAATAGCATACGCCATCACCTATGCGCAGTGCACTAACCATGGAGGGTGACTTCTAGTAATTTTAATTTACACTATCTACTTTTTTCTAAAAATAAAATTATGAAACAAAGCAGATGATGTTATGGACTTTTAATCATTTTTAAGATTTCAGATTCTTATTCTTTTAAAATTGATTTTTTATTTCCTATTAGGTTTCCAAGACTAGATTCCCCTCACCCAAAATTGTCTTAAGACGCCTTGTGAAGATGAAAGAGGCATTGTGCAACACGATAATCAGCAATAAACTTTTTACTTTTACAGAACAAAACTGGAATCATCAATTAACTATTTATTTTTACTTTTAAATAAATTCATAATTAAAATCATATAAACTTTGTATCTTAAAGTTGTAAGTTCCCCTTCAATTTAGAGGAATCGAATACATATTGCTTTATCCACTCAGCTAAGCACAACTGATTGGTAGTAAAAAAAGCACAGGAATCTGTCTACATGCATTCCAACTTGCGCCTCCTACCATACAATCAGCCCAACTACAAGCAAGAGGCAACGATATATTGTAATGTAGAAATAGAGCATCCAAACTTGGATGCTTCCATTTCCCAATTTTCATTAGTTAACGTCAACAAAGAGGGGCAAGAGACTTCTACATAGGAGCCGCATGGTGGAGCTCGTGGGGGAGGCACTGCCACTAGTCCTGTGGCTACTACATATGGTTCTAATGAGCCAAATGCTTATTTCAATGCTATTGATAAAGAGAAATACGATGAACCGTTCACTAGTATTTGAGTTTTCCTATGTACTATGGAGTATGATCAATGACAGTTTTCCTATTCTGAATAGATAATATAAACATTTTGATTTATTATTTAACATTTAATTATCAACTATCAATTTAGTGGAATTGGAATACATATTGCTTTATCCACTCAGCTAAGCACAACTGATTGGTAGTAAAAAAGCACAGGAATCTGTTTACATGCATTCCAACTTGCGCCTCCTACCATACAATCAGCCCAACTACAAGCAAGAGGCAACAATATATTGTAATGTAGAAATAGAGCATCCAAACTTGGATGCTTTCATTTCCCAACTTTCATTAGTTAACGTCAACAAAGAGGGGCAACAGACTTCTACATGGGAGCCGCATGGTGGAGCTCATGGGGGAGGCACTGTCACTAGTCCTGTGGCTACTGCATAAGGTTCTAATGAGCCAAATGCTTATTTTGATGTTATTGATAAAGAGAAATACGATGAACCGTTCACTAGTAGTTGAGTTTTCATATGTACTATGGAGTATGATCAATGACAGTTTTCCTATTCTGAATAGATAATATAAACATTTTGATTTATTATTTAACATTGAATTATCAACTATCAGTAGTGTTGTGTGGTATATTTTGTTTATTTTATGCCTATTACGTCAATATTTTTCGTTGGATGCCCCCAAGCTATACCAAACCTAGGGTCCCAAAAAAATCTGCAAACCACAATGCATTGAACCTGTACCACAATAACTTAGCCAAAATGTGCTGTACAGATAACAATTGACAATATAAAATTATATCCAATCAATGAAATTGTTTGTCAGATCATACTCCATATTCCTCTGATATAAGTTGCCGATACAAAGCATCAAAATTTTCATAATTATCTCAAACAAAGGCTTAGAACTGTAGACACAACAAACAAAAGTATTTTCGCGAATGAATAGGTTAAGAACTGTGCATAACTATGTGCGTATTGATTATTTCCTTCACAATTTTGCTCTCTTCATGGAGGAGGATTGTGCATTCCAGCTAACAGATTCCACTAATGAAAGATAAGATGAGCACTATTGTCCCCAAGTGAAAAGCAAATGCCCTTTCAAACGTGCACCTCAGATCCAAAGACAAAAGGCATCTTCTCCAAGACAGGTACCCCAGGTTTGGCTCTTTGTGACAATCAACCAGATGATAGATTCAATAAAAATGTTTTCACTTTCACTGTTATGAACAGACACCTGCATTTAAATCTAGTCAAATTTGGAATATCCTCTGATATTCTATAATAAAGTTAATTCATTTTTAGTATCAAAAACTGAGCCCTCTTGATCTCAAATCTAGTTCATTTCAAAAAATTATGATATAAATTCAAGGATTTGACAAAACAAAAACCACTCAACATCTTGAAAAGTTTAACGTCTCAGTGTTCCGCACATTTCATAAAATATGATTTACATATTTTTTTTAAAAAAACCCTATCTGGGCCAACATCATACTGAGAAAAGCACAAAGGAAAGAAAGCGGGTCTGAATATAAACCTTTGAGGGTGTGAAATCTTTGCTGTCCTTGCATCTGTGGGGCCAATCAATGCACGCCATTGAGCAACAGCATCCTCTTTCTCCAGTATCATTGCAAGAACCGGACCGCTGGGATTCATCAAATTTAATTGATGTGAAAAATCCTGGAACCCAATTTAAGCTAATAGAAGAATATAAGTGTACAGTTAGACAGAAAGTCATGTTGGTAGTGTTTCTAGGTGTTTTCCAACATACAGGTTTACATATTCAATTCTAACGAAATAGGGCCACTTCAAGAAACAACAGCACATGCCATGTGCTTATACCCATAATGTCAGGAGTGCTACTATTAGATTAGTAGGGTTCGATCACATCACTAGTAAAGAACGAAAATGTCAACAAAGTGTCACAGTAAAATCTAGTGTCAACTAGATCAGCACTCCTTGATATAATGAATATAGGTGCAAGGCAGTACATGGTTCCGAGTAGTTAACCCATTTTATGAAAACACAGGATCCTCAATAATTACATCTAGGGCAGCCTGTCTTGCTTAGATTTTATCGTGACACTCTTTTGACATTTTGGTTCTTCAACTAATGGTGTGAGCGAACACTACTGATCTAATATTAGCACTCATGATATAATGGGTATAGGCGCATAGCAGTACATGGTTCCGAGTTTGTTTTCCCACTAGGTGAAAACACAGGATTCTCAATAATTACATCTAGGGCAGCCTGACTTGCCAGGCAAGAAGAATGTAGCGACATGATTATTATCAATACTGCTAAACAAAAGGGGTACCCTCTGCTTCAACGGCGGCAGGCATACTTGATATTCACCAATACGAATGCCTCCAACGCACGTGAACAGAACAGAGTTAGAGTTGAAATTGAATGGGCATGCAAATATAGTACCTGGTCATAAATTTCATAAGACTGTGAAAGAAGTCTCTTTGAGAATGTTCTGCATAGAAATTTCTGACAGCAGCTTGGTCAAGCTGGAGAAGTTTGCGTGTCACTATGACAAATCCCTTTGCTAATATAATCTTGTTGATTTCTTCGCTGTGATTGCCCATCATCCCATCTGGCTTCACTATTGCCAAGGTTCTCTGTCTTTCTGCAAAGCAAGATGATCTGCAACCCACTCCCTCTCAACAAATGAGGCATTAATTAATAAGTAATTTGGGTTTCCCCCTGAGAAAAAGGAACACGGCTGCTGAGTGAAGGATCGAGTAGACAAAAAACATGGCATTTTTCTTCGTACCTGTGAAGATGAACGTGACGTAAGCATAAAATCGCTAAAATTAACACGTATCGAGTCTTGTCCATGTTTCATCAAAAGGAAATATTCGAATTTCGGAGGCGTTCCAATTTCTTTAGATGCTATTTACGTCTCAGCTTTCAAGGCCCCACCCTCGATACACGTGATTAAAAAGTACTCAAAATGGGCTTAGATATTCCTACCTCCTCACATTCTAATAATATTCAATATGGATTTCCATCTAGGTAACTTGACCAATACCTCTTTTAAGAGTGTAGATGTCAATCATCTTTTCAACAACAAAACTAGCAATCGCATGTGTTTAATGCAATGGGAACGCCGAACGGTATATGTTATTTGATTTAGAGGTATAGTTATTACTTTTGTAGGTTATGTTGATAAGGGGTGTGATTGTTTTTGTAAGTGTAGAAATATAGATGACCCACTTAATTTTAAGGTTGTTTATACATTTCAAATTTGTTATATATTCGTACATGAATACATTTGATGTTAATTAATTTTATAGTTGATGTTGTATGTATTTAATTCGGGTTAATTGTGTTAGTTGTGTGTCGGTTGTTCGGTTGGTGTTTTGTTGAAAATACCTTTATTGTACAGTTGATAATGTGTGTGATTGATAGTGGTAGTGTAGGAATATAGATGAAATATTACATTGAAAGGTTGTATGTGTACATTTAATTATGTTACAGATTCGTACATTTAAAGTTGCATATCATATTTGAAAACATCAAATAAATGAAGGTATATGTACACATAATGAGACATGTATACATTTGCAGTATTTATGTCATGAATGGTAGCCTTTAGTGGGCAATTTTAGTTTCAATAAACATGATTACATTTGATACCCCTTGAACAGCAGTCTGCTTTGGATAGAAGAAGTGTTGAGTATAGTAGTAGTGGAGGTGCTATCAAAGCAGAGGGTAGTATTTACGATGGGTTGAGTGATAATAGTCTTGCTTCCTCCTTTCTTCTTGCTCTAAGTGTTGGTACGTGCGCCATATTTGAGTATCTCTCGAATGAAAAAGTAGGTGAAATGCGCAGATTTGCAAGCGAGGGAACTCTGGAGAAAGTTGTGAATGTCAGACCCTGCCTTTCAGTGGTTCCAATGTCGACGGTTGCTCTGTGCAAAGTAAGTCCTTGTGACTTGTGGATAGTTAATCCCCATGCCATTTTAATCGGAAATTGTCTTCGATTCCCTCTCGAAATAGGGGGTATGGGAATATGTAATGGGTTGGAGGGATCCCAACATGGGCCGTTGTATCTATCAAATTTTACAACAAAATAAAGGTAATGCTGGTGGTTGCATTGATGCGTTGTAGACAATGTCGGTGATTGTTCATGTGGCACCATTCACGAGGCTCAGTATCAACCCATAGATTTGCAATAAGCATGATTTTTTGTTGTTTGCACAATAGAACTTTGTGTTCCAACTGATCATCATCAAGATTTCTGGTCTAGTCCACTTGTTACTTTCGAAATGGATTGGGCGATCGAACGTTCAATGCCTTCAACATCTGTAGGTTGTGGGAGTCCATCGGATCATTTTTGCAAATAAATGTGGTGCGTCCTTAAAATTTTTGAGCTCTTCTTTGAGTTAGGTGTGTGTCTACAGTGTGAGACATTAAGAGTTCCCAATCCTCACCAGGGGGGTTGAATCTCACATGTGGAGCAAGAAATTCGGAATGAAACTCATGTGCATTGGTTATTCCTTGTTGCCGAAATATTGTTTTAGTGATGTAATGGAAGACCGAAATCCCTTCCAAAGGGTTGCTCCAGTGTATGAATTACTTGCATAAAGAGGACTATCCAAAACCGGCGGTAATTTCCCGAGGTCACCGAGGAGGATGACTGATCTGTTCCCAAATTCAAATGTTCTTGAGTGTGGGAAAGCTTCGCAGAGCCTACTGTCAATTTTGCTTAGCAACTTTGGCCCAATGAAACTCATTTCATCAATAAGAACATATTCTATATGTTTTAGCGACTCTTGAAAAGACGATAATGCACTACCTTCAAGGGGTTTCAGTTCTTTGATTGGAATACGCATGGCTGCGTGGATTGTGGATGTGGAGATGTTGAATGTTGAAACACCGGTAGGGGCGAGCACAAGTAGAGGTGAGGGAGATGTGGTTGATGTTGTGAATGAATTCTGAATTTTATTTATCAGAAATGATTTTCCTATGCCACCGTTCCTTGAATTATCAATCTTAGTGGAGGTAGAAGGGTTTTGTTTGCTAAATGGTGTAGTATGGTATCAAGAGCTATTTGTTGTTCTGGAGACAAAGGAAGTGTGGAAGATGGTGGTGTGGCATGTATGTTGTTGTTAATTGTGTCTGCCTTCTCTCTCTCGATGAATGATAAACCAGTTATCTGTAAATCATGGGGAACGTCATGTATGGTTTCGCTTCTACTTTTTGCCCAGAATGAACGAGTCCCTCGAAGGCTCGATCCAAAGCGCATAAAGTTGTCTGGGAGGTTGTCTTTAGGGCATTCCAAAGAGTTGTCTTCGCACTCTCTAATTGTTAGAGGGATTCCAAATTCGGTGTTCTACTTCATAAAAAATGTTGCCGTGGACTGGATTTTGTGTCACATTATGAGGTTTAGAAGGAAGTAACGAAATCTTGGGTGGGAACCAAAGTGCCCATCATGGTAACACATCAAATGAAGAGCATATTCATGCATTGGAACTTCTTTAATGTGGGGTTGTTGCCACATTGCTTTTCCTATCGGAAATAAAGTTGGGAAAGCCATTGAGAACATGCCTTCCGTATTGTATGCTCCCCTATAATATCATGCGAGAGGTTAAGAACAAATAATGATAGCTTTGAAGGGGTCCATTGGGACAGGTTTCCAAATCGGAAGGGGTGTTGCAAGCCAAAAGACCTTGGTTTGAGTCCCATCAGGTTGAATGCCCTGAGAGTATATGCATGCAGTCAAATCTTAGACCCCCATAATCTTGGACGACACAACAATAAAGGAGGTGCCTGATATCATAAAGAGAAACAATAAACTAAAAACTATAGAATAAAAAACACAAAGCATGATAAAATCTCTTGTTACTAGTAAAATTGAAATAGCAATTGTTGTCGCTACCCTGTTTCAGTGAAAACATTGCTTTCTGCTATATCTGGGATATATTCATTTATACAGTACAAAATGCATTTGGATGCCTTTTCATATTACCTTGGGTTATAGAGGTAAGTTTAATTTAAAATATTACAAATTTATGCATCCATGAAGTGAAAGATATCAATGTTCATCAACAATTTATGCATCCATGAAGTGAAAGATATCAATGTCCATCAACAATTTATCCTTTAAAGCATGCCAGGCAACACAATTATATATTCAACTAAGTCGGTCAACAATATGAGAAACTCGCACCCGGATAAGCAAAGAATTTCCCTTGAATAAATGATCAACATTGATATTGTACACCTTCCCACTGTCATCTGCTGCAACAGAGGCAATCACGGGATACTTCCATTGTCAACAATGGCCTTCAATACACTAGTATTTATGTGAGCAACTTCTCCCACAAAACCCAAATCCCCTCCTGCTGGCCTTGCAGTAATAAGTTTCCCATCCTTCCCACACAACCCCACTGCATTGCCCCCAACCCTATTGATCAAGAAATCAATGACTTATTCACCTTGCTAACCAACACCATCTCAACAACCCCCATTGTGGGTGCATCTGTGACTCTCGGGCCATTCTTGAACTGAGGGTGGATCCCTACTCTGCAAGCCATTCATTGATTTCTGGACCACCACCATGCACAAAAACATGCCTCAATCCCACACAAGAAAGCAAAACCAAGTCCTTAATAACCCCATTCTTTAAAACCTCACTTTTCATGGTTGCTCCTCCATACTTGACTACAACAGTCTTACCTTGGAATTTCTGAATGAAGGGCAATGCCTCTCGCCATATGTCGTTTAGAAAAGGAGGTACGGGTGTGCACCCCCAAGAAACATTCGGGACTTTGGGCAAGTTCTTATAACATACCTAAGACTAAATTTATTACAAGACTGCACTGGTAAATAGACATTTATTCCGTGTGCAACCTGCAAGGTTAAATTGGTAAACATTCATTTACTCCTTGTAAGCTAAATGTTGCAGCTTGTCCCAAAACCGTCTTGATTTGTACTTTGCGTTGTGCATCATCTTTCCTGCTTAAAGTGTCCCAAAAGACAATATAATATGCACTCATTGTTTTTGCTAGTGTGATAGGCCATCCTTTGTATTAATTTTTATAAAAATGGTTGGATTTGGAGCGAGTGCAACGATGTACAGGGCAATTTGTTTGCCTTTTAATGAGGTTGTCGCAATCAAATGCCCGGATCTTGATAGATGTAATAGTAACTGCAAGCGTTTTTCCCTTGCTTTTACCCTATTTAATTTGCAAATTTTGATGTTTTTTGTCCGATTAGTGGTGGTATATTATGCTAGATGAGGTTAGAACTTAAATCAAGATGAAATTTGTTGTTGATTTTTGACCCACTTTATGTAGTCTAATGTTTTTGGACAATTTTGGCCAGATTTGCAGTTGTTGAAGCTTGTAGAATATGTTTCATAATGTGGGTTTTTTTATAGAAATGCAACTGAAGTCTGACACTTTTTTGGAGTAGGGCGACATATCTCGATGTATTATTTTTTAGAAAGGCAACATAATTTGACATCTTGTTGCAAAAGTCAACATACCTTGAAAATGCTAATTTATCAGTCCTTGTCAAAAAGCATAAGATTTGAATTAACGTTTCCTCTTGATTTTTGAACAATCTCCATTAAAGTGTATACATAGGCTTTAACAATCCTTATGATGGAAAATCTTAAGGAATTAAATATTAATTTACATGTAATTTTCACTATTTTTTCATCTCAGAAAACAAAACAGAGATGTGTGTATTATATGCTAAGATTGAGAAAAAACGTAAATTTACTATTTGGTATATTTCGGAAAATCCAATAACCTTATGGACATATTATCATTCATGTAAAACATGTCTGATGTTTTGCTTGCAAAATTCTTTTATTGACGAATATGATTTGTGAAAATCAACCAATTGGCGAAAATGAGTCTATAAAAATATCACGATTCTCATTGAATGTTTCCATTAAAAAGTATTAACTTGAACATCATAATCGTTCTTATTCGGCTATGAAAACCATGGGACTTCTATTACGTCACCATTTTCCTCTTCCGGGTTTAGAAAATTCCAACTTGACAATTCCTGCAGACTAGTCCACTGCATTTTGGGTTACAGCTGATATATCAGTTATAATTTCATTTTAACCGGTCAAGGCATAGGGTAAGCTAAAAGAATTTATATGAATTGAAAATGGTTGGTTTGATAACTATAATTTCTGCAGAAGGGGGATAATATTACAAAAATACCATATAAAGCTGGAAACATAGATAAGCATTCACCAAACAAACTGGAATTGAAACAGTAGGCAAGTCACCCTTCACCATCTTCATTCGGTTCATCCTCTGAAGCAATGAAAACCTTGAGTGCATCAGGCAGCTACGTGGCACATACCCAATTGCTTGATGACGACCCTTATCCCTCTGCCCATAATCTGCATCATTTTAATTGTAGTTAATCAATCCGAATGAGGGAAGTTGTAAAATGAGCTTTTATGAAATCCTTAACATTAGTAATTGCCGCATGGAGAAGTAAAGAAGAGCCACTTCCTGCCACAAAAGCTTGTGTGGCCAAGGCCTTTTCCAATGCATAATCATCTCGCCTCTTTCTGATCTGGCCAGAGTGTGGCATTAGTATGCATTGGGGAATTTATCAGGGGTTTTATTCTCTGCTTTAAAGTTCAGAGAAATCCTTCCCTTCAAAATCAAGGCATAATACTGCCGGAGAGATAAGATCATAATTGATAAGCTCTACTTGCAATTAAATTTATTTTTTGTTTGTTGTTTGATGGCAAAATATTTATAAGCTTCTAACAGTTCCATGGCAGATAGAGTGACCTTTGAAGTGTCTGGAGATCATCAAATTTGATGATCTACAGCAATGATAGCAGTCCTTGCTTACTTGTTGCTTTATTTTAATCAGAAGGTTAGAGATTAAATGGGTTCTTCTATTTCAAAATATGAATCTACAATGTACAGATCCATTTTTCTTCATAACATAATCATTTTACTCACCATGTAGGATGTCCCACAGACTTTCGTTTACCATGTAATTATAAAACAACAGGTTTCCATGTGGAAATTCACCTATTCTACAACTCCCTCCCATAGTTTGTGAGCCAGATTTTACTTGTTGCAGTTTTGTGTTTGCGAATTCATAATCAGGAGTCACTGAAAGAGATGAAGATTGATAGGATGCATGCCGGAATTTCTCGCCTTCATAGACTTCTGGAAGCAGATGTTGTGCTTCATGTTGTTCTAAAGGTTCAAACGGTCTACTGTATTTCACAGGTTGCATGGCAAGTTTTCTTCGTGGCGAAGCCACATCAGGATTTTGAAAGAACTCTGACGGACAGTACCCAACAGCAGCCTGTTGCACAAGATGCATGTTCTGTTGCTGTTGCTGAGGGAGTTGAGGCTGCTGCTGAGGAAAGTGATGCTGATGAATATTTACTTGATGAGACACAATATCAGCAGGAGGAACAGGATGCTTATAATTATCTTCAGGCCAATGATTGGCAACGTCCATTCTATTGACATCCCTGGGACTCCCAAATTTTGGTGAACCAGCATAGTAACCTTCATTTGAAGGAAACACCTTCATACAATGCTTGTATTTATGATGACTTGATACCGCCTCAGAAGGCAATGAGTCTTCTTGAAAAGGACACCCTGCTTCTGCCATAGAAGGCATGAAATCTTGCATACAGAGATGGCTACCCAATGTCCAGGGCGGCTGGTACTCCTGGCGGTAATGATCACTAGACTCTTCGAAGGGAGATGAGGGCTGCCTCAAAGGAGAAAGGGGCGGAGACGCAGAATGAATCATGTCTTGTTGCCTAGGTGAGTTCGGCAAACGAGTATGCACAATTCTCCTAGGGTTCGATCCATTGTCGGGGCCAACACAATTGACGGAACCACAGGATTCATTTCTTACAAGGAATTCAGCTTGTTGCTTTCTAAGGTCGCTACTACTACTGGAGTCATGCAATCCATTCAAAGCATCCACGAACCTCTGATCGACATCAGCTTCGATGCAGACAGAAGAAACATCAAAATGCTCGGAGGCCGAAAACAAAAACACTCTAAGCCACGGAAAAGCCACTGTTAAAAATAGCCGTCAAAAGTGAAAACGACGTTCAAAACGCTGTCAAACAGCCGTCAAAATTAAACACCTTGAAAAACGTCCGGAAGGCCGTCAAATTTAACATCGCTGCAAAAACGTCCGGAGGTCCTTTACCATAGGGGGGAACGCCGGCGTAGTTATCATGATCAATCATTTGTTTGCAAAGTGGTTTAGCAGCACACTTGAGCACATAATCAGCAAGTAGGCGAAGAAAAAAAAAGATAAGAGCGCAAAAAGGCAACCGGGTTCAAACCCAAGCACTTAACAATAGATCATGGAATTACTTTGAGACACATCATTAAAAAGTATGGAGTGAAAAAGAGGAAGTCTATTGTTGTTTTGTTGACTTCAAAAAGGATTTTGACACGGTCCCTAGGGATAAACTATGGTACAAAATGAAGGAGTTTGGTATTCTAGAACAATTTAGAGTAGTTGTTCATAGACTCTATGAAGAGGTGTGAGTCAAAATCAAAACTCAAGTAGGTATTTCAGAGAGTTTTAGAAGTGGGATCAGGTCATTCATGCGCATGTTTGATTGACGAAGAGGATAGAATGGCATTATGGATGGAGTTAAACAAGGATGTATGTAATCGTCTGCTCTTTTTGACTTATTTATAGACAAACTTGAAGAGTGGTTGAATTTGCAGGGTGGGGAGGGAGTCCTTTTGGGAGAGTATGTGATAAGGCTTCTTTTGTATGCAGATGGCCATATTTTGATTGTCATGTTTGCTCGGGGCTACAAGAGCACTTACATGCCCTTGAGTGTTTTTGCGAAAGAAGTGGGTTTACGAGTCAACATCAATAAGATCATGATCTTCTTCAATAGAAATAACATAAATCAACTTGAATTTTAATATTAAGGAAATATTCTAGATGAAGTAACTGAGTATAAATACATTAGCATTGACTTCAATAATGTAACATCTCGACTTAATGTTTTCATTGAATTGGTAATATCATCATGATTGGTCTAAGTTATAGGTTGTCGTTTGTTTGCATTATGATTGGTCATATATTGAAGTGTTTGTGATGATGTATTAGGTTGGTAATGAGATACATACGTGAAGATATATGTTTGATAATGAGTTAATTAATTAATTAATTATATATATATATATATATATATATATATATATATATATATATATATATATATATATATATATATATATATATATATATATATACATGCCGATTAAGGATTATCGGTGTCTAGGCAATATTGGAATTAACGTTCTCTATAAAAAAATCTATAGTAGAAAATTTAATTAAAACATAAATAGATATTGGATTACTTGATATGTTATGCCTCTACCATCTAAGAAAAACTTGCTAATAAATTTATTTGTAGCTTCTAGTGCCTAAATTCCTCAGCTAATTATCTACCATATAGTCTATGATAATCCTCCTTTACTAATATCTTTCCTCGGCTAATTATCTACCATATAGTCTATGATAATCTTCCTTTACTAATATCTTTCCCAACTATTTTTCTATCAAATTCCATACATATTCACCATTCTTGAGCTCTCTTGTGAAAATAATTTGCAAGACTTCAAAACAATACAAATTATTAAAAATACAAATGTATGAATTAAATTTAACAACAAACATAATCAAATTGGTATGTAAGGGTGGCCACTAACTTTACTACTAGAATATATGGTTAATAAATAGATATACTCTTCATAAAAACCATGATAAAATAAAATAAATTGACGCCCCCAAATGTTAGCGCCCTAGCGATTTCTAAATTTGCTAGGCTTTAATCCCCCTCTGTATATATATTATATATAAATCAAATCTTATTGTTTTAAATAGGTTATAAGACCACCGTTCGGTTGTATTGTTTCATAAGTTTAATATGGTATATTTAATTGGGTCTTTGGACCACCTTAGTTAATGTTTTGGATTTGCATGATCATAGACCACTAAGGCATGACTGTGCTTAACTCAGGGTCGTGACAATGCACAACCCACCATGCAAGGTTTATGGTTTTGGCGGTAAGGCCACAATGTGGCATTAGCATTGAATGAAGAGTTTAATGTGGTCAGGTTCCTTGGGAACTATAAGCTTTACCAAGAAGTTAAGCATGCAAGTCGACTCCCCATTCACATTGTTTGCATTGCATTTGGTTTTTGGTTTTTGAGAGTTGGGCATGGAGATTTTTGTGGAAGTTTATTTTTAGAATTTGCATGTGATTTTATGGTTGTTATTATCACTTTGTTTATGATGGCATTTTTGGTATTTAAATTTTTTGTTGCAACGTTTGATGAGGTTTTGGAGGCATTCAACTTGGCAGTTTCAAGAAAGAGAATGCAAACTAAAACACGTGCATGGGTTGTCTCTCTCACATTCCTTGTTGTTTTTATTATGAAATACATAATACATTTTTGGGTTTCATATATTTGATTTAAAAACTAGGAAATGGATGTTTGTAGTTTTGAAATTGTATTGTGAAATCGGTTTTCAATGAGAAATTTGAATGAGTTTTGTCTCTCGGATTATTATTAAAATAGGAATAGGTTTTGGGTTTTGTTTTTCTATATCATACTTGGAAAATATAGAAGGAAACAATTGAATACATTTTGGGTTTGGTTTTATAATGAAATCTGGAACATGTTTACGTTTGGAGTATGATTATTACATCCGGTCATTTAGAGCTCTATTGTTATTTTCTTTTAAAACGTTTGTTTTGGGAATATCATGTAAGTTTTATATACATCTGGTTTAATAAAAAAATATACTACTTTGGGTAATTTGGGGTTTTTGTTTGGTGTTAGAAACATGTGAATGCATGTGTTTTGGGTCTTGGTCTCAATACAAAACTCGAAATAAAAATAGGGAATGTCATAATGCATTCTAGGTAGTCAATTATGAAATCATGAACGAAATGCATGTGGGTTATGTTTTACATTTGAAATCTGGGTCGAGTTGGAATATATGGGTTTGTTTTAATGTTGAAAAGTTGTTTTTAGCTCATATCAAGTTCAACGTTTTTATTGCATTCAACTTGTTGGAGGTCTTACTGATTACATTGTTTTATAATATCTTATAAGAGTTATGTCATTGTTATTGTTGGGTTTCAGTTCTCCTTTGGTTTTTGTACACCCTTCGCGACTCATATCATTTCTTAACAATTTTTATATCATTATGGAGTTTGATTGTATTTGTGAGTTTCTAGCTCATTACAAGCTTTGTTATTAGTGTTGGATTAATAAGTTCTTTAGAAAATGAATATTATTGATCTCTCTCTTTGAGCACGGTTTGGTTGAGATAACCATTATGAACTTAGATATGTTTTGGATTATTTAGCATGTCTGGTAAGGTTATAAAAATAAATACAACTCTTATAGAGCTTTGTTGATTTTTGAGAGTATTCAGTTCATCTTTTGCACTTGACTATCATTATTAATTCTAGCTCTTAACAAGCATGATAGATATAACTTGTATATGAACATGTTATGTTTTTGGTTCGTTGAAAGAAATCTGGAATTGGTCATATGATTTTCGGAAAATGAAATGGAATGGAAAACAAAATGATCAAGCTATGAAATCTTTTTGAGCACTATTGTTTGTTGTAGATTACTTAAACTCCTTGTGAGCATAGTAATCATATGATTACAAGTTACTTCTTGATATGTTGTCATTATTACTCTCAATTTGAATACACTCTATTAGAAATGAAATATGAAGTTTGATTAAAAAGAGAAAATAACATGTTGGTTAGATATATTTTCTTCCATGTGTATGATTGTTAGTATGTTATATACAATTGGGAATACTTGATGAAATTTGGGAATAAGAGTTAAGTGTTTTTGTCTCCACCTTTGACGTTGTTGTTATCATTCCATTTGATGAGTGTATCAAAAGAAAGATATGTTTGTGATTGTTTGGAATCTTGAAAGGAATGAAGGTTTAATTGATTAAGAATGGTCTTCTATTTAGTGAATTGTTGTTCAAATCTTGGATTATAGAAATACAGGACAACATTAGTATGTTTCATTATCATCTAAATGTTAAGTTTAACAAGTTTGGTTTCATATAGTGAAAGTGAACATATTATTTTTATATAAATATGAAGTATCATTTTCATATGTGTGTGAGATAGTATTTTTATTATAAACTAGGAAGTTTATAAATACATCATACGGATTCTCGATTTAACAAAGATATAGTTTATTGTTAAAGCTTAATTGCAAAGTAATTGATAGAAACAATGAAGTACAATTGCTAGATACACTATGACACAAGCAATAAGCTAATAAAATATGAAACCCTAAGTGTAAGAGAGAGAGAAGGACTTAGTTGATTTGAGTTTGATCTCGGGACTAGTGCGAGACTAGGAAAATCTGTTGAACATGAGGTAAATTGTGTCGTTATTACACGCATAAATCATGGAGTTTTGGATGCGCACCAACCAGGTGCACAGGACATGTCGTGGGTGCCTGAGAACCAAAGTCTACTTTTGGGCGCCCGTGATCGCGAAAGTGACCGAGAATATGATTTTATTGGTGTTGCACAAGTTTCGCTGATAGTCGTTGTTGGTTGCCCGTATATCGCAATATGATGTTTGAGTGCGCATGTAACCTACAAAAGAAAGATTCACCTATAAAACCCACAAGGGCATGGAGATTTTTGTGGAAGTTTATTTTTAGACTGTGCATGTGATTTTATGGTTGTTATTATCACTGTATTTATGATGGCATTTTTGGTATTTAAAATTTTTGTTGCAACGTTTGATGAGGTTTTTGGAGGCATTCAACTCGGCGATTTCAAGAAAGAGAATGCAAACTAAAACACGTGCATGGGTTGTCTCTCTCACATTCCTTGTTGTTTTTATTATGAAATACATAATACGTTTTTGGTTTCATATATTTGATTTAAAAACGAGGAAATGGATGTTTGTAGTTTTGAAATTGTATTGTGAAATCTGTTTTCAATGAGAAATTTGAATGAGTTTTGTCTTTGGATTATTATTAAAATAGGAATAGGTTTTGGGTTTTGTTTTTCTATATCATACTTGGAAAATATAGAAGGAAACAGATTGAATACATTTTGGGTTTGGTTTTATAATGAAATCTAGAACATGTTTACGTTTGGAGTATGATTATTACATCCGGTCATTTAGAGCTCTAATGTTATTTTCTTTTAAAATGTTTTTTTTTGGGAAAATCATGTAAGTTTTATATACAACTGGTTTAATAAAAAAATATACTACTTTGGGTAATTTGGGGTTTTTGTTTGGTGTTAGAAACATGTGAATGCATGTGTTTTGGGTCTTGGTCTCAATCTGAAAAAACTCGAAATAAAAATAGGGAATGTCATAATGCATTCTAGGTAGTCAATTATGAAATCATGAACGAAATGCATGTGGGTTATGTTTTACATTTGAAATCAGGTCGAGTTGGAATATATGGGTTTGTTTTAATGTTGAAAAGTTGTTTTTAGCTCATATCAAGTTCAACGTTTTTATTGCATTCAACTTGTTGGAGGTCTTACCGATTACATTGTTTTATAATATCTTATAAGAGTTATGTCGTTGTTATTGTTGGGTTTCAGCTTCTCCTTTGGTTTTTGTACACCCTTCGCGACTCATATCATTTCTTAACAATTTTTATATCATTATGGAGTTTGATTGTATTTGTGAGTTTCTAGCTCATTACAAGCTTTGTTGTTAGCGTTGGATTAATAAGTTCTTTAGAAAATGAATATTATTGATCTCTCTCTTTGAGCACGGTTTGGTTGAGATAATCATTATAAACTTAGATATGTTTTGGATTATTTAGCATGTCTAGTAAGGTTATAAAAATAAATACAACTCTTATAGAGCTTTGTTGATTTTTGAGAGTATTAAGTTCATCTTTTACACTTGACTATCATTATTAATTCTAGCTCTTAACAAGCATGATAGATATAACTTGTATATGAACATGTTATGTTTTTGGTTCGTTGAAGGAAATCTGGAATTGGTCATTATGATTTTTGGAAAATGAAATGGAATGGAAAACAAAATGGTCAAGCTAGGAACTCTTTTTGGAGCACTATTGTTTGTTGTAGATTACTTAAACTCCTTGTGAGCATAGTTGTAATCATATGATTACAAGTTTCTTCTTGATATGTTGTCATTATTATTCTCAATTTGAATACACTCTATTAGAAATGAAATATGAAGTTTGATTAAAAACAGAAAAGAACATGTTGGTTAGATATAATTTCTTCCATGTGTATGACTATTAGTATGTTACATACAATTGGGAATACTTGATGAAAATTGGGAATAAGAGTTAAGTGTTTTTGTCTCCACCTTTAACATTGTTGTTATCATTCCATTTGATGAGTGTATCAAAAGAAAGATATATTTGTGATTGTTTGGAATCTTGAAAGGAATCAAGGTTTAATTGATTAAGAATGATCTTCTATTTAGTGAATTTTTGTTCAAATCTTGGATTATAGAAATATAGGACAATGCTAGTGTGTTTCATTATCATCTAAATGTCAAGTTTAACAAGTTTGGTTTCATATAATGAAAGTGAACATATTATTTTTATATAAATATGAAGTACCATTTTCATATATGTGTGAGATAGTATTTTTTTATTATAAACTAGAAATTTTATAAATACATCATACAAATTACTTATTTAACAAAGACATAGTTTATTGTTAAAGCTTAATTGCAAAGTAATTGATAGAAACAATGAAGTACAATTGCAAGATACACTATGACACAAGCAATAACCTAATAAAATATGAAACCCTAAGTGTAAGAGAGAAAGAAGGACTTAGTTGATTTGAGTTTGATCTGGGACTATTGCAGACTAGGAAAACTGTTAAACATGAGGTAAATTGTGTTGTTATTACACGCAATAAATCATGGAGTTTTTGGATGCAGCCGAACCAGGTGCCCTGGATCATGTCGAGGGTGCATGGGCACCAAAGTCTACTTTTAGGCGCCCGTGATCGAAAGTGACCAAATATGATTTTATTGGTGTTGCACAAGTTTCATTGATAGTCGTTGTTGGTTGCCCATATATCGCAATATGATGTTTGAGTGCGCATGTAACCTACAAAACAAAGATTCACCTATAAAACCCACAATACCACATCAAATCCAAAAAATAAAGATGCAATATGGGGAGTCGAATGACCTCAGCAGTCACCCAACTGAGTGAACTTACAATCAAGTGTTGCACTACATCTCAGACTCCATGTAGTTCTTGTGTGTGTGTGAAATAATCGTGCCCTAGGAAGCCCTTGTGCAAGTGCACTTGATAGCGGGCGGTAGCTAAATGTATTAATGTAAATAGATGTGTGGATGGAATAATGAACTTCCCTTCTTATGCAGTATATGTATAAAATGCAGACCCTTATCCCTTGAATGGATGTTAGATGGATTGCTTTGATGCTCTTAGATTCCTTTGCATGCAATCTTGGATGAAGATAATGGATGCTTAGAGCTCGGTCCTTTATTTTGGTCACATAGCTTTGTATTTATATGATTCCCTTGATTGAATTTCATAATTGACAACTGGAAGGCCGAACCATAAGAAAATAAGATTCCCAAAAGATAAAAGAAGCCCAAAAAGAGTGAGTAAGGTGGAAAGAGGTCAAGGGCACCCAGGCGCCGGCATCCTAGTTGGGCGCTAGAGTCTGAAGTCATAAAAGATAAGCAAATAAAGTTTTGATTGGGTTCTAGGGTGTAAAAGACTAGAAATAATACAAGAAACAAAGCAAAGAGGCCAAAATAGCTATCAATTACTAGTTTTTTTGCTTAGGAATAATATGAATGCAAGTATGCTTTTAGGACCTAGAAATGTACCTAAGTGCATCATTTGTGTCTACATTTTCCCCCACTTTATGTTGTTGAGTGAATTCTTGATAATGTAAAGTATATAAGAGATGCATACCTGATAACCATGTAGACTGTGATGGCGATAGTGTGCCTAAAGACAAAGAGAGCGTGAAGTGATAAAAAGGAAGTGACCCTAGGGGTGAAGCATATTATGTTGTACCATGTTATACCTATTGTTGTGCTTGATGTAGGGATACTTCTTATTACGTATTGAGGATGGGCCTGCAAAAAAAGAGCGAAAGAGTAGTTAAAAGTCATGTATTATGAAAACTCTTGCAAAAGTATGTAAATGTGCAAAAGTAGTAAAAGCAAAGTGTGCACTGATTATCATGAGTGTAAAAGGATAGAAAGATTTCTGAAAATGTTGTGTAGAGTGAATTTTTTTGGGTGATTTCATGCCAAGAGAAAGTTTTTGGGCAATCTCACGCCAAATGCAATTATTTTGGGCATCTCACGTTAAGCACAAGTTTTTGGGAGATCTCACGCCACGATAGAAGAGTGTTGGGGAGAGAGGTCTAGTGTTACTCTCCTTCCATGACTACTTCCCAATTATACACCATTGTAGATGGTGTGATTATTGTTCCAAGTTGTACCATATTAGTTCCTAATTTGTTTTGATTATAATGGAGATAGAATGCATTCTACTTACTGGAGGATTGTGCCTGTACTCTTGATGTGAAACTACTCTGTGAATTGTTATAAAATGTGTTGATATGAGAAAGTAGGTGTATCTGCCCCCAGGACATAGGTGCCCATGAGAGGTTAGGAATGTTAGGGTGTTCTATCTATATCTGGACTCAAGTTTGTGTTGAACTGAGGACCAAAGTTAGATTCTAGGTCGTTTCTCTAATTGTAGCATGTGTTGATTCTATACTGTGTACATATCCGAACTGAAATCAACTATTGTGTGGGGTGATTGATTCACCCAATGTATGCCCCCCCTTATTTAGGGTGCATGTGAAGTTACTAGGAGAATGCATCCCAAAGGAGATGACCTAATGCTAATCTAAAATTGTGTCCTTGCATGGGGGGAGGGAATGTGCATGGTAAAAACCAAGGCACATGCAAACAAAGTGTCTAAATACACGTGTTAGTGCAAACAAAGCTAGTATGTAAGAGAAGACAAATGTGTACAAGTAAGTAAGAAGCCAAGATAAACCATGAAAAATGGGTTTCAAACATGGGACATCACTCACAATGTCACAAGACAATCAGGCCAAAGCAACCAAAAACATACAATGTGCATACAAGACAAAGGGCATAGCCCATGCAAACAATAACATATAATAACAAACAATGTAAAGAAAAGTGTAACAAACAACCACGGTGGCAAATATCCCTGCAAAGTAAATGATGCACATGAAGCACCCATGGACATGTTAGAAAGATAGAAAGTATGTCAAAGCGTGTATGTGCTAATAGAAAATGATGTGCCAAGAAGTAGAAGTAGTAAATAATGAAACAATAACACTTGTAATGTGTGAGAAAGTAGATGCCCCTAAGAGCCTCGGTGGGACTAGTAAGAGGTACATTGCCAAACATCATTACTAGGTGTAGAGATATGTAGGAAGTCTGCATTTACAACTAATGACCAAGTGAACGTGCATGTGTATATAGAAAGATATTAACATACTAAGTATCCATCTAGCATGGGAAATAAAGTGTAAATGTAAGTATAAGCAAGTAAGAATAAATGCAACCAAGATATGCAATGTGTTGAAAATGGTGAGACGGAATGCTATGCAATGTAAATGTGATAGAAGCAACATTCCCAACAAATGTGGATGAGTATGAGATGAGGTTCACTTATAAAATACCCTTGCTTGACATTCAAGAATGAACCATAGAACAAGAGTGTGTCATAGGGAAATGGTTTGAAATGTGCGCTATAAAGATAGATCATGAATCATAGAGTGTGAAGAGTGATTTTGGTGAGGTTCATTTATGTAGTATGCCCTCAACAATCAAGTTTGAAACATAGTATGAGAGCGTGTTATAGGGTTATAATGATACAATACATGTATCAAAGTGTTTGAAAGTGTCAAGAAAGATAAATCATGAAGCGCAGAGCATTAAATGTGATAATAGATGTTAGAGACAATTGATAGTGTTAAAAGGGGAGGAAGTGCGATGCCCCCAAATGTGTCAATGATGGAGATATATGTTATGATGTAACAAAGACATTGTGAGGGTGAAGGAGTATGAAATGTATCGTAAGAAATCATATTGTTATCATAATGCTAGGTAGGATTAAGAGTAGGATCATGGCTATATTTTGTGTTGAAAGGAGGTAGTTGAAAGATTCCCTCTAGAGTTTGTTGGTCTTGCTTAGTGAGTGCTTATTTATTTGTGATTGGTAACGTTGTAGAAGACTTGAGAGGAAGAGGGGTGGGACTGATTTCAAGAGGTTTTGCTTATTTAGAGTTGGTAATGCGGTGGATGACTTGAGAGGAGGAGGTGTTGGACCGATTTTTAGAGGAGGTTGCTTAGGAGTTGGTGATGTGGTAGAAGACTTAGTAGGAGGAGGTGATGGAGGATGGACCTTGAGAGGTGATTTCTTAGTTGGAGTGGGTTGTATAGGTAGCACTTGAGTGATCAAATAATGAACATTAGAAGTGATGACATGATTCTCATTAGACATATATGAATCAGATTTAGGAACCTAGTGGGATGTAGCAACTAGAGATGAACATGTAGCATTTTGTGTAGCAAATGAAATGAGACCATAATGCTTAAGGTGTCCAATTTTTCATTTTAGAGCATAACAATCATTGTCATTATGTCCATTAATTTGATGATAATTGCAATATGGATGACCTTGATATTGTATAAGTCGATAAGGAGGATAGTAATGAGTAGATGACAAGTTAATCAATTAATGAGTGAGGAGTTGAGGAAGAATATCTTGTTGCTTAACATTTGAATCAAACTTGAGAGGTGTGGGTAGCGGTAATACTTGGGGTTCATTAACATGGGCACATGTAGAAGACATAAAAGTGGGATGAGATGTAGAAGAAGAACAAGCATGTGCTCTAAAACATCATTCGAGATCTTGGATTTTAGTTGTAAGAGATGTAATAGTTGATTTCATAGCTTGAATTTTATCTTGAAATAAAGAGTGTAAAGCTTGAATGGAATATAATATGGGTTGATTGGATGGAGGATTAGGAGGAATAGAGTCATCAGATAGATGATAAAAAATGGCGATTACTTGAGCGAGTGTTGTATTACGAGGGAGATAAATAGTGTTTAGGGATTTTTGGAGAATAGCTTGACAATTGGGATGCATTTGAAGTAAATCATGTAAAGAAATTTGAGGAATTTTAGGAGCCATGAGAGAAGAAAAATGAGGATCTAAGAGTATTTGAATGTTGGCTCATCAAATGATTTAACAAAGATATAGTTTATTGCTAAAACCTAATCACGAGTAATTGATAGAAACAATGAAGTATAACTGTTAGATACACTATGACACACAAGAAATAAGCTAATAAAATATGAAACCCTAAGTGCAAAAGAGAGAGAAGGGACTTGACTAATTTGCACTTGATCCGGGACTAGTGCGGACTAGGAAAATTTTTGAACATGAGGTAAATTGTGTCATTATTATGCACATGAAATTGGAGTGTCGGATAAAATTAGACCAAGGCGCTGGAATGGGTCGGGGGCATCTAGGGTGCTAAAGTCTACTTTTAGGCTCTCGTGATCTGCAAAGTGTTCGAAATCTGATTTTTCTAGTGTTGCACTCATGTTGCTAATAGTCGTTGTTGGTCACATGTATGTCGTAATATGATCGTTGAGTATGCCATAACCCGCAAAAAAATCACCCGCAAAACCCACAATACCACATAAAATCTAAAAATAAAAGATGCAGATATGGGAGTCATATTGACCTCGTTGGTCACTTGACCGAGTGAACTTACGACCGAGCATTGCACTACATCTCAGACTCCATGTAGTTCTTGTGTGTATGTGTGAAAGAATCGTACCCTAGGAAGTCTTTGTGCAAGTGCACTTGATAGCAAGTGATAACTAGATGTGTGGATGGAATAATTAAATTCCCCTTCCTATGCAAAGTGTATACAAAAGGAAATCCCTTATCCCTTGAATGGATGTTATATGGATGTCTTTGATGCTCTTATATGCCTTTGGATACAAGCTTAGGTGATGATAATAGATGCTTAGAGTTTGGTCCTTTATTTTGGTCACATATCTTTGGTCACATATCTTTGTATTTATATGATTCCCTTGGTTTAATTTTGTAATTGACAACTAGAAGGCCGACCCATAAGAAAATAAGATGTCCAAAAGATAAAAGAAGCCCAAAAAGAGCAAGGAAGGTGGAAAGAGGTTAGGGGCACCCAAAGGGGATGAGGGTGCCTGAGCATTGACATCCTCGTTGGGTGCTTTGGTGTCCAGTCATAAAAGATAAAGCAATAAAGTTTAGACTAGGTTGTAGGGTGTAAAATACTAGAAAGAAGACAAGAAACAAAGCAAAGAGGCCAAAGATAGCTTTCAAATACTAGTTTTATCGCTTAAGAATAATATGAATGCAAGTATGCTTTTAAGACCTAGAAATGTACCCAAGTGCTTGATTTTTTGTCTATATTTTCCCCGCTTTGTGTTTTTAATTGAATACTCAATAACATTGTTGGCTAGATTTTCTACATAGCACAAAACCTAGGCGAGTCATGAGATAAATCTCTCTCATTTATTGGTGAGGCTCTGTGTCGATTTGTTAATTAAAGTATGCTAATATATAAATGGGGTTTTACTTTAACTACTCAGTTCATGAACCATAACTGAACAGTTCTGCAACAAGTAAGCAGTTGTTTAAAGAAAGGAAATATATAGAAGAAGGGAAAGGGAATTATATAAACACAAAGAAGAAATGGAGAAGATGTGCATCCCAATCAATAGATAAGCAGAGTTGATTGCATGCACATAGAAGAAACCAATAGATATAAACATAGAATTCTAAGCAAAGGTAGCTCTAGATCTATATCTGAAATAACACAAAGTCTATTATAAGATCTAAGAGATCTGAAAATACACCGTGACACAAAGTTCTCCGAAATCTGCTCCTGTATATTCCTTTGCTTCAAGTGGCTCTCAAGGGTTTCAACACAAAGTCTGGAACACAAGGTTGCTGCTTACAAATTCTGATCCTTAACCCGGAGGTTCTTCTCCTACTTATAGAATGTAGGAGGGAAAGTACAAATGGGAAATCTAACTGAACTGAAACACAAACAACAAGTAAAGATGACATTTGGCAATCATCCTCCACTAACTTCTCCTTAAGTGACACATGTATCACTTAACTAATAGAATTGTTCCACATGACTTTAAGTAATGGTTTCAAAACCAATAACTTAAAAGTCTTACAATTTCATCCGGGAACGTGGAAAATAGAAGAAGAAAGAATAGAAGAAGAAGTCAAGCCAGCTGTAACATTTATGTCTTCTTTTTGTTCTGATATTGGATATACTTGTCGAACATGTGATTCAACATCTTCCCATCTATTTTAGCCACTGCTTCCTTCTCTGTCTCTGAACTGTAGCAATCCTTCATTTAACACCTTGATGCACACTTCCACATCTTCCAAGCTCGGCCCGAACCTCGCAATATCTACTGCGCAGTGTCACCACTGCTAATGGAATTCATTGTGAAAGGTTTAGTAGCTTTATCAATTCTCTTTTGTACCATCAGAAGAGACCCTTCCAGGGAATTAGGCACTTTGGTCGGAACAATCCGTACGTATGAAGTAATACCTCCGACCACGTCCTCCTCAGTGAAATAAATAATACTGTCTAGTAAGGACAATGTCTTACTCTCAAGTGCCTGCATCCTCTTTAGCAAAACTCTACAAATCTCCAAACGAAAGATACTGCAAACTCCAGCTGCTTCCCCTTCTCAACTGATCCATCTAGTACAATCTGCTCTGTAACCAATACATCTCCCAGCAGCTTGTTGATTTCGGCCAAAGTACTCAGGTTACTCTCAGCAACTGTGTTCATATCCACTATGCTCATCACCAGTTGCTTTAGCTGATTTGTTGCATCATTCATAACCTTCAAGCGGGCTGGCACCTCTCCAAGTTGTACAGAAGCTTGACGAATAATCAAGTTCTTCCATTCATCAATAGCTTTCACCTGATTACTTGCATCTTCCATCTCTTGCATAAGATGATCACTCACCTACTCTGAAATGGGCTGAATGGAAGGTTTAACAACCTTGGCTATGATCTCGCACAATTGAGATACTTACTTCTGAAGCTCGTCTTTCTCCACCTTTTCACTGTCAAGCCTAAGGAATAGAGCATCTATCAATGTCTGTGTATCCTGCTTCAATCCTTCTGTGGTGGCTTGACCGAGGGGTACTCTGGTTACTATTACATCTTCTGCCATGAGCTCATCCTCCTTCTTCCCTTCCGCCGAACTAACATCTCAGCAAACTTCTACCCCGACTCTTCGATGATCAACCTTGAAGTTACCTTAGCAACTTTAGGTCTTCTGTCTTTTTCACCTAGACTCTGGAGTAGCTGCAAGTCATGTTCTTCCAAGTTCATCTCCACTCTCGCTTCTGGAACCAACTGCGAAGCCAACCATTCCGAGAAGTTACTTCTCGGAGAATGAGAAGTCGTTGAGTGCACCACTATCTCCCGCTCCATTTCCTCTCCATCAGAAAGGGCCATAGTGTTATGGCTGCCATCTTCTGAATCATCTAAGGACAAAGCTCTTTCAAACTCCGCCATCTGCAACTTCAACATCTCTTCTAGAACAGGTGCTGAACGGAGTGGCTAAGGAGATAAGATGAATGTTTTCGATTCAGTGGAGGCATGGAAGTGTCTTGTTGAGGTGCAACAGTTGGTGAAGTACTGGATGTTAGAGAAGTTGGAAGTAAAGTCATGGCCGTGGAAGTGATCTTCTCCTTTGATTGAGATCTTCTGTGTACTTTCAACTTCTCGGACCTTCTACTGCTTTCTCCTCTATGCTTCTACTTGAGGGAATCTCCTACGCCAAAGTTGCCCGTGACTTGATTCATCAATGCTTTATCAAGGAAATATCCCTTCGTCAGCAACCAGTTTGAAGTATTCACCAAAATAGTGTCAGACCTTTCTTCAATTGTATGGCAACCTCCTACGTTATCCTGAAGTACAAATCTATCTCCTCCCATTTGATGGTAAGTGTCAAGTAACACATTCCCATCATCTTTAAGATCCACAGGTATCCACACTAGTTCAAATTTGAACACTTGCTTTGTTGATAGCCTGTTGAAATCCTTCTTTCTAACCTCATACTCACTTTTGCACTTCATCCATAAATCCTCCAATGAAGGCACGTGTGCATACTCCTAGGAGATCGTCTTCCCAGCTACTCCAAATGGATCGAAGTTCAACCGTGCCATGAAGAACTCTTGCTCATACTTGGATAACATTTGCGTCTCCATCCCTCAAGCTCTATGAATTCTCTGGAAGCTATAATGTCTGACAGTGATCGGAAAGAAGCTCGTAGACTTGTGCCGTTTTGACTGAAGGTCGTGTATCTCGACAAGTTGCCTGCTTTCGGCTCCATGCCGATCAATCTATTATTCGGATATCTAGGCATATTAACTGGTTCTCCAGAAAGCTAGTAACCCTGAGGTATGTGAAATATGTAAACTGAATGAATAGACTGTCAATCCTGGATACAACTTCCCATGCTTCTTTGCTTACCCTGTTGGCCTTTAAGTCCATGTCTAGCCTACAAATGAAATCGTAGAAGAATCCATCATTGACCACTTTGAAATATTTCTACACGCAGTACAGTAAGCTATGGGTAGCACTCGAAAATGGGGTCCTTAGAAAGAATGCCACATCTATCCAGCTTGGAGAAGATGCCTTGTGAAGCTACAGCGTATACCAAGTAGGAAGTCATTTTGAAGCTGAAAGTATGCTTCATGTTCCAGAGTTACTCACCAATGTTGTCACTAATAATTTTTGACCAATTGATTATGGAATCAACCTTGTTGACTTCAATGGTCTTGATGAAAGCATACATCCATGTACGGAAAGTGTAAGCATTCACCTCGCCATTAATCCTGCATAACAATTTGACAATATCATCGACCTCCTGCACCAAATTGGACCGCGGAAGAGTTCTTGGGAACTTAGAAGGAGATTTAGGCTTCTTCATGTATCTGCTATTCATTATGTTCACGCAGTCAACTCTATGCTTCTCCCACCTGCTGTCGGCATCCTGAATGCTAATGGAAGTCACCACCTTTCGAGCCAGAATCTTTAAACAATAATTGATGAACTCTGCATCCAATCGAATTATTGTTTTCCCCGTAGCATCTCGCACTGATCTAGATGAAGGATGGTAAGATCTAGCACACTCCATAACAAACTCTGCAACCGGGTTGTGTATGGAAAGGCTGTAGCTCGAATAATTCCACTACTTTTAACTGCACGCATGAGTGAAGTCTTTCCTGCTCTTGATCTATCAATCAATTCGGAAAGAGGTTTTGGACCTAGATTTGTGTCTCTTATGTCTGCAAATTTGGAAGTGATGCATGACTCCGTTGTGCTTTATTTTTCGTCCCTCTTTGCCATGGCTCTATTTATCTTTGTCTGAATTTATTTATTTTTTTCTTATTTGGCGATTTCTTCAAAACTGGTGCAGATCTGGATAATTCTTCAGATTCGAAGGATATATTCAATGTATTGGACATTGATTAGAGCTCCTTTTCTTTTGTAAAGCACCTGTAATGAATTCCTGCAATTAATTCAGACAAAGATGGCAACCGGAACATGAATAGTGAATTTTAATCATAAAAATCTGCACTTTTCAAGCCTGCTGCCCCAAAAATTGATGTTTTATTTGCATGCAAAGAGAGCATGAATTTTTCCAACTTCACCTGAGCACCTGTATCACTTATGCAAACAATTATGCAAACACAAATCAACCTCCTTCAATGCATGCGCCAAAATTGGAAGCTTTTAGCCTTGATTTGATCTTCTTTTGAGCAAAATCCTCTTCAATATGGGGCACACTTTTCCTCTGGGCTGCACTTCTTCACCTGTGAATTAATTAATTCACCCTTATGGCAGCCCATGCTTATATAACCCTCATAATTCTATAATTAATAATTGCCCTTCCTATTCCTGGCAATTAATTAATTAAAAATCATGTTCTTCTCTTTAACTGGTGTGCTAAAATTGCATGATTAAGGACAGCCATCCATTAAATTAAATTTAATCAATTTAATCATCCACTCTTCACTTCACTTAAGCTTCACAGTGTGCTTTAACCATAGCCACTGAAAATAGAATTTAATTTAATCAATTAATGCTTCAAAAAGCATTAAATATATACCAAAAGGGGCGCACTTTTTGTCATGAAGGGGGCAGCCTTTAAATAAATTAAATTTAATCAATTTAGACCATCTATTTCCATCTCTTTTATTCCCCTTTACTTTGTTGACTTTCTTCCATGCTTGGGCGCCAATTTTAGAAGAAGAATTAATTAAAATAATCACTTTAAAGGCTGCCATGTTCTCCCTAAAGGGGTCACACTTTTTAGCATAATAGAATTCTATTTTTAAAAACACATGACAATGAAAATTTTTACCCTGCAAGGCAGCCCCAAAAATCCCATGATTCACTTAAGTGATTTGACTTTGACAATGAGATTATTTACCCTGCATGGCAGGCAATAAAATCCCATGATTTCACTTAAGTCACTTTTCTTTTATTTCACCATGGGAATTTTTACCCTGCAAGGCAGGCAATAAATTCTCGTCTCGCACTCTTGCCTCTAATTTTCCCACTTTGTAACTTAAGTGACTTTTCCATCATGGAAAAAGTACCTGTAAGGCGACGAATAAAATCCCACCCTGCTTCGCCGCTTCTATTTTTCCCATAATCCACTTAAATCCTTTGTTTTCTAAAAATGCGTCTAACCCCAGAGGGCTTTTTAGTGCATGACTTCACCTTTTCCCGAGAGAAGCGGACGTCCGATGGTGACTTCCTTCACGCACAATGTGCGTATGTGATCTCCGAATACTCCGTGCCAAGAATCGAGCTAACCCGTGAAGGAATTGATATAGAGAAATTTCATAGAAAATGAAATGGGAAAACACAAAAACACAATTTTTTTGCCAAAAGTCATAAATAAAGCCCAAAACTTATTCCTAGTTAAAACCCTTATGGTATATAGGAATGATGATATGTTCGATCGTAACAGGGTTAAAACAGAGCGCAAATTTCCTCAAACAAAGATCAAAATAATTAAATACAAATTTCCCTTGAGATAAATCCTGACTGATGAATATAACAATTTTGGGCATCTGGGTGTTTGGCGAAAATGACTAATATGGCTCTTTGGGAATATCTTGACGCAATACAAGAAATTTCAAGTAATAAAAACACAAAATGACCCATTATTTGAAAAGTATGAAAATTTTTTGGATAGGGTAGTCGCAGATTTCAGGATGAAATCTGGGGACACCAGTCGGCTCCGTCTGTGGACATCTTTTTCTCTGTCAGAATGACAAGGGAAAAGATGAGATCCCAGCATCTCTGGTTTCATATCTTGTCCTTTGGGCACGGGGTCAGGCAAACAAACACAACACAAAAAATAAAAACAAAACAAAGAAAAACAAACAAAGTTTTATTTATGTACATACAGGTTTTACCCTGCTTCTCATGTCCGAAACAACTTCAAGTGTTGCCCATTGAAAGGAAATGACAATTCAACTCCATCTTGATGAGCAAGAATGAAGCTATCTGCTCCAGCGATCTTCTTAATCACAAAAGGCCCTTTCCATAGTGAATCAAATTTTCCATGCATGCCTTTTGCTTCTCTTCTTTTGTCCCATAAAAGGACCCAGTCATTGACTTCAAACTTTCTTTCCCGGCTTTTTGTCGAAGATGACTTTCACCTTCCTTTGATGCTCTGTCAACCTATCTATAACTTGAGTTTGTACTTCTCTCAATTCAGTCAAGTACATAATTATTTTATCAATAGCATCTCGTGAATGTGGAATCCTCCAGGGCCCTAGAAAGTTGTAGGGCAGGCAGTTCCAAGGTAAGAGGTAGCTCCGTGTCTCTACCATATAACAACTAAAATGGGGACATGCCTATCACCCTCTTTGGTGTGATTCTATCAGCCCATAATGCATCAAACAAATTTTTATGCCAAGTCCTTTGGTTTTCCGTTACTAGCTTGCGCACGATAGTTACGAAGTTTTTGTTACTAGATTCAGCTTGGTCATTCCCTTGTGGATAGTAGTTTGAGGAATGCACTAGCTGGATCCCATGAGTGTAGCAGAAATCAACCAGCCCCTCAGAAGAAATATTCGGAGCATTGTCTGCTACTATTTTATTGGGCACGCCAAACTTGACAATAATATTTTCTTTTATAAAACTGCACACCTCGGTGGAAGTGGCGTTCTTCACAGGAATGGCTTCTACCCACTTACTGAAATAATCAGTAGTTGTTAGAATGTAGTGGTGGCCGGCACTAGAAGCTAGGTTAAGCATACCAATAAAATCCATTCCCCACTGTTGGAAAGGTTCTTCAATCACAATGGGTTTTAGAGGTAATGCAGTAATTTCACACACCCAACAAAATGTTGGCATGCTTGCACTTAGCTACCCACTTTGCGGTATCTTGAAAAAGGGTGGGCGGTAATACCTTGCTCGAGGATTTTGTGTGTTATGACTCGGGCCGAGAAATTACCACCACAAGCCATGTTATGAAACTGCTGTTGTAATAGCTGATCCTATTGAGCTTTATCCATGCATCGAGAAATACGCCATCAATTCCCCTTTCGTACAAAACCATTAACCCAAAGAACAAAATCTTTGGATTTCAGTTTAATAGTTTGTTTCTCTTTCATGGAAAGTTGATCTGGGCATTCTTCATACGTCAGAAAGTAGGCAATGTTATTGTACCACTCCTCCACCAGATCTATAAAAAGTACCGCAGAGCAAATCTTCATCCATCTTTTCTTGATCTGCTTCTTGCATTGATGCTTTCATCTCCGTCATTAGTTCACACAGGCCTCTTCCTCGAACCAGCTTTGTCGGTTTAATATCTAGGTCATATTCTTGAACCTTTGTCACCCATGTGCCTCTCAACAATCCTAACTCTTGTTGAGTGAGGATAGATTTAATCACAGATCTGGATAAAAACCACAAAGTGTGAGGAAAGAATATAATACCTGAAATCCTTACACGCCTTCACCATTGCGTATGCGTGCTTTTCCATGGGAGTATATTTCAACTCATAGGCTTTAAGGGGCGTGCTCATGAAAGCAATCGGAGCTTCGTCCTCTTGATTTTTCTCAATCAATATTGCGACATGGTGTGTTCGGAGGAATAACAGTAAAGAATAAATTATTTATTAAAGTCGGGTGAAACCAAGATCGGAGCTTTTGACAGGGCCTCCTTAATCTTCTCGAAATCTTCCTTCCCTTCGCTGCTCCATTTAAAATATTGTGTCTTCATCATCATATTCGAGATATGATGGGTTAGCTCAATGAAGTCAGGAATGAATCTCCTGAAAAAATTAACTTTTCCAAAGAAAGAGTGAACTCCCTTTTTGGACGTTGGTAATGGTAATGTCTGAATGGATCTAACATGTTCCAGATCTATCTTGGTTCCTTCGTTTGAAAGATGTGCCCTAGCAGCTTTCCTTTAGTTACGACAAAGATAGATTTCTTAGGATTCAAAGAAATACCATGTTTGCGGCACTGTATGAAAACCTCTTCCAAATTTGAAATGTGTGTGCTTCTATCTTTGGAAAAGATCAAAATCATCAAGGTATACCACTATGCTTATATCCTTGAGATGAGTAAAGGCTAAATCCATAGCCCTTTAAAATGTATCACCAACATTAATCAGGCCAAACGACATTTTCTGGTAAGCAAAGGTTCCCCAAGGTGTGATGAATGTCGTTTTGTATTGATCTTCTTCGACTACCTTGACTTGATTATAGCCTGAGAAACCATCAAGCATGGAAAGCATCTTAGATCTAGTGACCACCTGCAGAGTGTGATCCATGATGGGGATGGGGTAGTTATCTTTTAAAGAAGCTTGATTAAGGTTGCGAAAATCCACGCACAACCTAATTTCGCCACTCTTCTTCCTCATAGTAACTATGTTGGCCAACCATTTAGAATGATGTATGGGATAGATAATCTTTGTGTCTAACAACTTCGGATTTCTACAAAGATGGTTCCCAAAATGGTAGGGTTGTGCCACCACAGCTTCTGCTTGAAAGGCTTTTGTTCTAGTTTTAGTGGGATGTAGTGTTGAACTTCTGCAGGCTGATATGTTTTTAGATCCTAGTAAGACCAGGAAAAAACATCCATATATTTCTTAAGAAGCTCAAGTAAAAGCTTCTCTTTCACCTCTGAACAACACTTACCTAGATTTACTAATTTGGGATCATTTCCGGCTCCCAAATTCAGTAGCTCGTGTGTTGGAGGAAGAACCTTCCCCACTTTCTTCATTTTTCTTAAGCATCGATCATGCTTGTCAAACATTTCCTCAAGAGATACCAAGCCTTTGGGAATTTTATTTCCCTTTAGCAGGATAATCTCTCGACTTCTTGAGACATCGCATCCATTTCTCCCGCAGAGTTTTCCTCGAGGTGAATTGCTTTCCTCATAGTAGATCTCTTCAAAGTTGTCCTTTTGTTGGAGAAATGCAACAATCTGCTTGTCATCGTTGAAAACCTGCCATTGTTGGACGTTGTCAGGAAATTTTGGGCAGAAGACCATCTCAATATTGTAGTCCCCCTATCTGAAATATGTGGGAGGCTGATTTGGATTTAACAAAGCTGCAGTCAATACTGCAAGTGAATCAACTCTTGAATTTTGTTCTCTCGGAATATAAGCTACTGAGAAAGCTAAAAATCTGGAATGGCATAGTAGAATCGATCTCTATAATGCCTAGGTTTGTCCTTTTTTACTTGATAGAGACCTCTTATCTACTTGACGATCAGCTCAACATCTCCCTTTGCGTGTAAGAGCTTGATTCCCATTGTTCTTGCTTGCTCCATGCCTAACAACAACACTTCATATTCTATTGTGTTGTTAGTATTTTCGAACATTAATTTGAAGGAGTGCGCATGCACCTTCCCTTAGGAAAGATAAGAACATCGCCTGCGTCGTATCTAAATGAACAGTAGCTGCCATCAAATTCCAAAGTCCAAACCTTGTTGTCAAGTTGATGTGGTTCCTGAATCACAGGTTGAACATCTTATTTATCCATTTCTAGATAATAAAATCCATGATCAGATTCCTGAAACAAGATCTGAGATCTAGGATCCTCAGATTTTGATACTGTGTACTTGGATTTCTTCTCAGGTTCTAAATTAAGATTAACTCCTTTGATTAGTATGTGCGCATAAGACCAATCCATCTTGACTTCTCCACCCAGGTATTTACAGAAATTTCTACTCAATAGCATGCCATAAGAGACTGGGATGTCTACTACAAGGATAGTCATTTTTAATCTTTTATTTGGAAAAGAGGCAAGTACTACCTACACATCTTTGATTTTCCCCACAAGAGGAACTTGCCTTTCCATTGAATAACATCTTCCGATGGTTTTTGTCAATGTGAGACCCAAGGCATCAACAACTTTGGCAGGCATGACATTATCAGAAGCTCCAGAGTCCAAAATGCAATTGCTTAGTTTGTATCCATTGATAAGCAATGACACATAAAATGGCTCAATCCTTTCTGATGTAGTAGGAGAAGAGGTAGAAGGAGAAGAACTTGCAGCCACATTATTTGAAGGAGTAATCTTTGGACTTGACAAGATACCCCGTGAAGTATTATTTGTTGGGTTGGGACCGTTACTTTGCACATATTTGACCAAAATATTCAGTTGATCAGGAAATGCTCTCAAATATTTAGCTTCTGACATTTGGACCTTGGTCTTCTTGATGTGGTCGATGATGTCGAAAGCTTGACTTGCTTTAGCCGATGTGTGTTGGCTCTTTGCTGTGAATTGAAAGAATTTAAATATTTATCTTTGGGTGCTAATGAAGAAGGAAGAGGGCTACCTCTTTTCAAGATAGTTACATTTGGGCTAGGATCTTCTCTTTCTCTTCTTCCACTTGTGGATGCTTCGACATTTTGGTGCGTCTGAGACCTTGTGAACACCGCAAAAGTGTGACCATCAGAATCTTCAAAAATTCATAACACCATCGTCGATTCGTAGTCCGGTAACCAATATTGAGTCGGCGAGTGGGATCTACAAAGTCTTCATCATTGAATGATTCATCGATGTCGAGATCCTCTTTATTAGTTTCCAAGTTATTCCTTGGAGCAGCCTTCAATTTCCAATCACCGTGGTGCAACAAAGAAGTCTGTTTTGATTTTGATTTTGATTTTGACCATTAAAGACAGGTTCATTTTAAGAGACCTCTTGGAAATTGGAGGTGGAGAATACCCGCGAATATCCTCGGAACTCCGTTTTGCGGAAGGTGATTTTTTTGGGGTTGTATGAAAAATTTCACCTAATTGTCAAATCTTTGCGACAGAAGGCTACGAGGCGCGGATGGGGAGATTTTCTTTGCATTGCGTGCGTCAAAAAAAAGCATTGGCGCTTGCGTCCAATGCTTTTTTGATGCACGGCAAAAAATCTCTCTCACCGTCGCACGTCTGCGACCTCCGGCTGTGCTTTCTCATCAAAAATCTACGTATGCGTCGCGCATCAACAAACTCTTTGTCGTGAGTCTGCTGTATCGTCGATATCTCGCTTGTACCTCCTTGTCGCGCGTCAACAAATAACCCTCATTGACGCGCGTCAACAGACCTCAGTGACACGTGTCAACAAACCTTAGTGACGCGCGTCATTACGGTTGTTGACTCGCGTCACGAGGTCCGTCTGCACGCGTCGCCATCGAAGTGCGTGATGCGCGTCGGCGGCACTCGGTGGCGCATCATTATAGTTGTTGACACGCGTCACCGAGAGGTGTTGCTGATGCGCGCCACCGAGGTCTGTGATGCGCGTCATCGAAAGTGCGTGATGCGCGTCAATGACCGGATGATGCGCATCATTACGGTTGTTGGCGTGCATCAGAGGGTCTCGCTGACGTGCATCATGCATTTTTTGAAGCGCGGACAAAGAAATATCTGTCGCGCGTCTGCAGCCTCTGCCCTCTTCTTGCTCATTGAAAAAATCTCCATGTCACTCATCAACAAACTCTTTGTCATGCATCTACTATGCGTCAATATCTACAGTATCTCCTTGGGCCGCAAACCCTCCTTGTCGCGCATCAATAACTTGCCCCCTTATCATGCATCTATAATACGGGATATATCATATTGTTGAAAAATGTGAAGTAGAAATGTTCTACTGGCGAATAATCTAGGTTTATATAGGGGATATTTTTCAAGGGTAGTAAAGTGCCGACCCCTAAAAAAATTAAAGTGTAATTTTTAGGCGACAAGTCACTAACCCGTGCCAAAAATTTGCGTTTTCAAAATTTTCAAAAATAGAATATTCACCATATTACGAATATTTGCCACTAAAATTTTCCCTGATTAAAGGTCTAGGTAGGAGCTATTCTTTAGGGGGTTGCATTCCCGCTGGAGAGATCTACTTCTTGATCTGCAACATGTCATTAGCCAATCTCTGCAACAAAGGATGTGAAGTACTTGAAGAAGTGCCATCACCTTTGTGAGATGGTTGTTTGAGTTTCCAGCTATGATCAAGTCATCCTCAACTTCCACGACAGCATTTTGTGCTTCAAATAGATTTATAGGTATTGCCATTCTCGGTGATATCCAACTTCGGGCAATAGAGCTTTTATAAAAAATGTCTTTTGATTTTCATCGCTCAATGTGGCAGAAGTGGGGATTTTATATAAAATCCTCTGGACCCTTGCAATAAAGTCCCCCATGTTCTCGCTTGGCTCTTTCTTCAACTGCGTCAGTTAAGTGATCAACGTGCTAGCATCCTCTGTAGGCTTGAATCTTTTCAAAAATTACTCACGCATAGTCACCCAGTTGGTTATGGTGCTTTGGAGCTAGTTGATAAAATCATTCTCCACCAAGTCGTGTAGAGTCTCAATGAAGAGTCTGACTGAGACATCTTCATGATCTACTGCAAGCACACCACAAGATATAAAGAAGGCCGCCAAATGATCATCCGGGTTTTGCTTTCCATCTCCAAAGAATTTTGGAAAATTCTTTCTGGATCCCTTTGGTAGATCGTGCATAGGTGGAGTCAGGTTCAAGGCCCAAAAGTTGCTCCCCATGGGATAGGTACTATCTGGTTTTGATTCTGATTCTGCATGATGAATGGGGTAGGTCTCCTCCTTGTGTAGACTTGATGGATAATTCTAGCTACCGGATTATGCTGAAGACGATCTGGATCTGGATGGGTGTGCACTCTCCTTCCTGGTGAGAGACTAGATCTGCGGCTTCTAACTTGAGGAGGATGATTGAAATTGAATTGCTCCTACAGTCGGAAGAAATGATCAGTCCTTCCTTGCGCCTTCACGAGATCGGGTGAATGGACATTCAGCCAGGTTGAGATTTGTATGGAAAACACTCTGATCTTCAAGAGATAAGCTTTGATCTATAAAGATAGTTGTTCCCTAGTGGAGACGCCAAAAACTGTTGGCTAGATTTTCTGCATAGCACAAAACCTTAGCAGTCATGAAATAAATCTCCCTCATTTATCGGTGAGGCTCCCATGTTAGATTTGTCAATTAAAGTATGCTAATGTCTAAATGGGGTTTTACTTTAACTACTCAGTTCATGAACCATAATCAATAGTTACTGCAGCAAATGTAAGCAAATTTGTTTAAAGAAAGGAAATATATAGAAGGGAAAGGGAATTATATAAACACAGAGAAGAAATGGAGAAGATGTGCATCCCAATCAATAGATAGCAGAGTTGATTACATGCACATAGAAGAAACCAATAGATATAAACACATAATTCTAAGCAAAGGTAGCTCTAGATATAGATCGAAATAACACAAAGTCTATTATAAGATCTAAGATGAAAAGTAAGGAATGCAATACACTTTGTGACACAAAGTTCTTGAAATCTGCTCTTGTATATTCCTTTAATTCAAGTGGCTCTCAAGGGTTTCAAGCCTGAAAGTATGGAACACAAGGTTGCTACTTACAAATTTTGATCCTTAACTGGAGGTTCTTCTCCTACTTATAGAATGTAGGAGGGAAAGTACAAATGGGAAATCTAACTGAACTAAAACACAAACAACAAGTAAAGATGACATTTGACAATCATCCTCCACTAACTTCTCCTTAAGTGACACATGTATCACTTAACTAATAGAATTGTTCCACATGACTTTAAGTAATGGTTTCAAAACCAATAACTTAAAAGTCTTACAATTTCATCCGGGAACGTGGAAAATAGAAGAAGAAAGAATAGAAGAAGAAGTCAAGCCAGTTGTAACATTTATGTCTTCTTTTTGTTCTAATATTGGATATACTTGTCAAACATGTGATTCAACATCTTCCCATCTGTTTTAGCCACTGCTTCCTTCTCTCGTCCTGAACTGCAGCAATCCTTCATTCAACACCTTGATGCACGCTTCCACATCTTCCAAGCTCGGCCCGAACCTCGCAATATCTGCCTGCAGTGCCACCAGTCTGCTAATGGAATTCATCGTGAAAGGTTTAGTAGCTTTATCAATTCTCTTTTGTACCATCAGAAGAGACCCTTCCAGGGAATTAGGCACTTTGGTAGGAATAATCCGTATGTATGAAGTAACATCTCCGACCACGTCCTCCTCAGTGAAAGAAATAATACTATCTGGTAAGGACGATGTCTTACTCTCAAGTGCCTGCATCCTCTTCAACAAAACTCTGTAAATCTCCAAATGGAAAGATACTACAAACTCCACCGCTTTGCTTCCCTTCTTAAGCGATCCATCCGGTAGAATCTGCTCTGCAACTAATACATCTCTTGACAACTTGTTGATTTCGGCCAAAGTACTCAAGTTAGTCTCAGCAACTATGTTCATATCCACTATGCTCATCATCGGTTGATTCGGTGATTCTTTGCATCATCATTCATAACCTTGAGCAAGTTGACACCTCTCCAAGTTGAATGAAGCTTGACGAATAATCAGGTTCTTCCATTCGTCAATAGCTTTCACCTGATTTCTTGCATCTTCCATCTCCCGCATAAGATGATCACTCACCTTTCTGAAATGGGCTGAATGGAAGGTTTACCAAACCTTGGCTATGATCTCGCATAGTTGAGATACTTGCTTCAACCTCGTATTTCTCTGCCTTTTCACCTGTCAAGCCTAAGGAATAGAGCATTTATCAATGTCTATGTATCCTTCTTTAATGCTTATGTAGTGGCTTGACCGAGGGTACTTTGGTTCTTGTTACATCTTCTACCGTGAGCTCATCGTCCTTCTTCCCTTCTGCTGAACCGACATCTCGGCAAAATTTTGCACCGACTCTTCGATGATCAACCTTGAAGTTACCTTAGTAAATTTAGGTCTTCGATCTTTTTCCTAGACTCGGAGTAGCTGCAAGTCTTGTTCTTCCAAGTTCATCTCCACTCTTGCTTCTGGAACCAACTGTGAAGCCAACCATTCCAAGAAGTTACTTCTCAGAGAATGAGAAGTTGCTGAGTGCACCACTATCTCCCGCTCCGTTTCCTCTCCATTAGAAAGGGCCACAGTGTTATGGCTGCCATCTTCGAATCATCTAAGGACAAAGCTCTTTCGAACTCCACCATCTACAGCTTCAACATCTCTTCTGGAACAGGTGCTGAATGGAGTGGCTGAGGAGATAAGATGAATGTTGTCGAGATTTAGTGGAGGCATGGAAGTGTCCTACTGAGGTGCAACAGTTGGTGAAGTACTAGATGTTGGAGAAGCTGGAACTAAAGTCATGGCCATGGAAGTGATCTTCTCCTTTGATTGAGATCTTCTGTGTACTTTCAACTTCTCGGACCTTCTACTGCTTTCTCCTCTGTGCTTCCACTTGAGGGAATCTCCTGTGCCAAAGTTTCCTGTGACTTGATTCATCAATACTTCATCAAGGAAATATCCCTTCATCAACAACCAGTTTGAAGTATTCACCAAAACAACGCCAAACCTTTCTTCAATTGTATGGCAGCCTCCTACGTTATCTTGAAGTACGGCTCTATCTCCTCCCATTTGATGGTAAGTGTCAAGTAACACATTCCCATCATCTTTAAGATCTGTAGGTATCCGCACTAGTCCAAAGTCGAACACTTGCTTTCTTGATAGCTTTCTTTGGAATCCTTGTTTCTAACCTTGTACTCACTTTTGCACTTCATCCAGAAATCCTCCAATGAAGGCACGTGCACGTACTCTTGGGAGATCATCTTCCCGTCTACTCCAAATGGATCGAAGTTCAGCCATGCCATGAAGAACTCTTGCTCATACTTGGATAACATCTCAGTAACTATAATGTCGAGCAGTGATAAGAAAGAAGCCCGTAGACTTGTGCCATTTCGACTGAAGGTCATGTATCTCCACAAGTTGCCTGCTTAGCTCCATGGTGATCAATCTATCATTCGGATATCTGGGCATCTTAACCGGTTCTCCAGAAAAGCTAGTAACCCTGAGGTATGTGAAATCTGCAAACTAAATGAATAGACTGTCAATCCTGGATATAGCTTCCCACGCTTCTTTGCTTACCCTGTTGGCCTTTAAGTCCTTGTCTAGCCTGCAAATGAAATCGTAGAAGAATCCATCATTGACCACTTTGAAATATTTCTCGCATGCAGGTACAGTAAGCTATGGGTAACACTCGAAAATGGGGTCCTTAAAAAGAACGCCACATCTATCCAGCTTGGAGAAGATGCCTTGTGAAGTACGCAACGTATACCAAGTAAGAAGTCATTTTGAAGCTGAAAGTACGCTTCATGTTCCATAGTTGCTCACCAATGTTGTCACTAATAATTTCTGACCAATTGATTATGGAATCAACCTTATTGAATTCAATGGTCTTGATGAAAGCATACATCCATGTACGGAAAGTGTAAGCATTCGCTTTGCCATTAATCCTGCATAACAATTTGACAATATCATCGACCTCCTGCACCAAATTGCCTCATGAAGAGTTCTTGGGAACTTAGAAGGAGATCTAGGCTTCTTCATGTATCTCGGTGTTCATTATGTTCACGCGATCAACTCTATGCTTCTCCCACTGCTTTGCCGCCATCTTGAATGCTAATTGAAGTCACCACCTTTTGAGCGAAATCTTCCAACAATAATTGATGAACTCTGCAGACAATTTTGAAGAGATCTACTATGAGGAAGAAATTCACCTTCGAGGCAAACTACATGGGAGAAATAGATGCGGAAATTTTGGGAAGTCAGGAGATTATCCTGCTAAAGGGAAATAAAATTCCCAAAGGCTTGGTATCTCTTGTGGAAATGTTTGATAAGCATGATCAGATGCTTAAGAAAAATGAAGAAAGTGGGGAAGGTTCTTCCTTCGACACACAATTACTAAATTTGGGAGCCAACAATGATCCCAAATTAGTAAATCTGGGTAAGTGTTGTTCAAAGGCTGAAAGAGAAGCTTTTCCAGAGCTTTTTAAGAAACATATGGATGATTTTTCCTGGTCTTACTAGGATCTAAAAACATATCAACTGCATGAAGTTCAACACTACATCCCACTAAAATTAGAACAAAAGCCTTTCAAGTAGAAGTTGCGGCTGACACAATAAAAATGAAGCGTGGAAGCTAATAAAAGGAAGTGGTCCTAGGGGTGAAGCGTATTGTGTTGTATTATGTTGTACTTGTTGTTTTACTCGATGTAGGGCTGCTTATTGTTGCGTATTAAGGATGCACCTATAAAGAAGAGTGAAAGAGTAATCAAAGTCATGTATTATGAAAACTCTTGCAAAAATATGTAAAAGTGTAAAATTATCAAAAGGGAAGTGTGCACTGATGATCATGAGTGTAAAAGGATAGAAAGTTGTCTTGAAAATGCTATGTAGAGTAAGTTTTTTTGGGTGATATCATGCTAAGAGCAAGTTTTTTTGGGCGATCTCACTCCAAATGTGAGTTTTTAGGGCGATCTCATGCAAGCACGAGTTTTTGTGCGATCTCATGACACGAAAAAGAGTGTTGGGGAGAAAGCTCTAGTATTAATCTCCTTCCATGAATGCTTCTCGATTATACACCACTGTAGATGGTGTGATCTGTATTTTACTATATTTGTTTCGAATTTGTTCCAATTGTAATGGAGATAGAATGCATTCAAATTATTGGAGGATTGTTCCTGTACTGTGAAACTACTTTGTGAACTATGTTGATATGAGAAAGTAGTTATATCTATGCCCAAGACATAGGCACCCAAGAAAGGTTGGGTATGCCTAGACACTAGTGTATGTATCTAGGATTTGGAGTGTGTGTTGAGCGAGGACCCAAGTGAGATTCTAGGTCATTTATCTAATTGTAGAATGTGTTGATTCTATATTGTGCATATATGAACTGTAGCTTTGAGTTGTTGTATGGGGTGAATAATTCAACTAATGTATGCCCCCTCATTTGGGGTTCATGTGACATTTCTAGGAGAATGCAGCCCAAAAGAGAGGACCTAATGCTGATTTGAAAATATGTCCCTGAAGGGGGAGGGAATGTGCATGGTAGAAACCAAGGTACATGCAAACAAAGTGGCTAGATACATGTGTTATTGCGAACAGAGCTAGTATGTAAGAGAAGACAATGTGGAAAACAAGTAAGAATCCAAGATAGACAAAGAAAAGTGGGTTTCAAACATGGGACATCGCTCACAATGTCGCAAGACAATCAGGGCCAAAGTGGCCAAAAGCGCATAGTGTGCATACAAAAAAGGGCATAGCCTTCAAACAATGACATATAATAACAAACAATGTCAAACAAAGTGTACTAGACAACCTTGGTGGTAAATATTCCTATAAATTAAATGTTGCACATGAAACACCCGTTAACATGTTGGAAAGATAAAAGTATGTCAAAGCACGTGTATGTGCCAATAGAAAATAGTATGCTAAGAAGTAGAAGTAGTAAGTAATGAAACAATAACACTTGTAATGTGTGAGAAAGTAGATCCTCTCAGGATCCTCAGTGGGATTGGTAAGAGGTATAGTGTCAAACATCATTGCTACATTTATAGATTTGTATGAAGTTTGTATTCACAAATAAAGAGAAAGTGTACACGCATGTGTATATATAAAAGATATTGACATACTAAGTATCCATCTAGCATGGGAAACAAAGTGTACATGTAAATATAAGCAAACAAGAATAAATACAACCAATATATGTAGTATGTTGTGAATGAGTGAGATGGAATGGTATGCAATGTGAATATGATAGGAGCAGCGTGCCCTACAAAATGGACATGGATGAGTATGAGATTAGGTTCATTTAGAAAATACCCTTTGACAATTAAGAATGAACCATAGAACAAGAGTGTGTCATCGGGAAGTGGTTTGAAATGTGCACTATAAATATAGATCATGAAGCATAGAGTGTAAAGAGTGAATGTGGTGAGGCTCATTTATGTAGTATGCCCTCAACACTCAAGTTTGAACCGTAAGTAGCATGAGAGTGCGTCATAGGGTAGTGACGATACAATACATGTATCAAAGGGTTTGAAAGTGCTAAGAAATATGAATCATGAAGCACATAGCATTAAGTGTGATAGTAGATGTTAGAGACAAATGATAGTGCTAGAAGGGGGGTATGATGCACCCAAATGTGTCAATGACGGAGAGATACATTATGATGTAACAAGGACATTGTGAGGATGAAGGAGTATGAAATGTATTATAAGAAATCATATTATTATCACAATGGTAGGTAGGATTAAGAGTAGGATCAGGGCTAGATTTTGTGTTGAAAGGAGGAAGTCAAAAGAGGCCCTCTAGAGTTTGTTGGTCTTGCTTAGTGAGTGGTTGCTTATTTTGGATTGGTGATGTCATAGAAGACTTGAGAGGAGGAGGGGTTGGACTGATTTTGAGAGGATTTTCTTAGTTTGAGTTGGTAATGTTGTAGATGACTTGAGAAGATGAGGTGTTGGAGTTCTTTTTAGAGGAGGTTACTTAGGAGTTGATAATGCGGTAGAAGACTTAGTAGGAGGAAGTGATGCGGGTGGACCTTGAGAGGTGATTTCTTAGTTGGAGTGGGTTGTATAGGCGACACTTGAGTGACCAAAGAAGGAACATTAGAAGTGATGGCATGATGCTCATTAGACATAGATGAATAAAATTTAGGAACTTTGTGGGATGGAACAACTAGAAATGAGCATGTAACATTTTTGTAGCAAATGAAATGATACCATAATGCTTAAGGTGGCCAATTTGTCATTTTAGAGCATAGAAATCATTGTCATTATGTCCATTAATTCGATGATAATTGCAATATGGATGACCTTGATATTGTGCAAGCTGATAAGGAGGATAGTAATGAGTAGATGGCAAGTTGATCAATTGATGAGTGAGGAGTTAAGGAAGAATATCTTGTTGCTTAGCATTTGAATCAAACTTGAGAGGTGTGGGTAGTGGCAAGACTTGGGGTTCACTGACATGAGCACATGTAGAAGACATAGAAGTGGGATGAGATGTAGAAGAAGAACAAACATGGGCTTGAGAAGCATTCTTGAGATCTTGGATTTAAGCTTTAAGAGATGTAATTGTTGATTCCATAACCTGAATTTTATCTTGAAATAAAGAGTGTAAAGATTGAATGGAATCTAATATGGGTTAATTAGATGGAGGATTAGGAGTAATAGAGTCATCAAATAAATGATAAAAATGGCACTTACTCGAGTGGGCGACATATTGCGAGGGAGATACATTGTGTATAGGGATTTTGGAGAATAACCTGGCAATTGGGATGCATTTGAAGTAAATCATGTACAGAAATTTGAGGAATTTTAGGATCCATGAGAGAAGAAAAATGAGGATCTAAGAGTATTCAAATGCGGGTTCACCAAATGATTTAACAAAGATATAGTTTACTTTTAAACCCTAATTACATAGTAAATGATAGAAACAATGAAGTACAATTGCTAGATACACTATGACATAAGCAATAAGCTATTAAAATATGAAACCACTGAGTGTAGGAGGAAGAGAAAAGGATTAGTTGATTTGCCCTTGATCCGAGAAAGGTGCGAGACGGGAAAACTACTTGAACATGATGTAAATTATGTCATTATTATGCATTGTAAATTTTGGAGTTGTTAGATAAAGTCAAATTAGGGCACTTGGACTTGGTCAGGGGTGCTTGGGTATCAGAGTCTACTTCTAGATGCCCGTGACTACAAAATTGGTCGGAATCGATTTTTCTTGTATAGCACAAGTGTTGCTTTGATAGTCACGGTTGGTCACTGTATGTCACAATATGATCACCGAGTGCACCTATAACCTGCAAAATAAAGATTCATCTACAAAACCCACAATACCACATCGAATCCAAAAAAAGAGATGCAATATTGGGAGTCGATTGACCCCACCACCACACGAGTGAATGATGCACTACATCTCAGACTCCTTGTAGTTCTTGTGTGCGTGTGAAAGAATCATGCCTTAGGAAATCATTATGCAAGTGCACTTAATAACAAGTGATAACTAGATATATCAGTGTAAATATATGTGTGGATGGAATAATGAAATTCCCCTTCCTATGCAGAAAATGCAGTCCCTTGTCCCTTGAATGGATGCTAGATGGATGCCTTTGATGCTCTTAGATTCCTTTGGATGCAAGCTTAGGTGATGATAATAGATGCTTAGAGCTTAGTCCTTTATTTTTGTCACATAACTTTGTATTTATATGATTACCTTGGTTTAATTTTGTGATTGACCTTTGGAAGGCTGATCCATAAGAAAATAAGATGTTCAAAATATAAAAGAAGCGCAAAAAGAGTGAGTAAGGTGGAAAGAGGTCAAGGGCACACAGAGGGGATGAGGGCGCCTGAGCGTTAGCATCTGAATGGGCCATGGTGTCTGCAAGTCATAAAAGATACAAAAACAAAGTTCTGACTTGGATGTAGGGTGTAAAATACCAGAAAGAAGACAAGAAACAAAGTAAAGAGGCCAAATATAGCTATCAATGACTAGTTTTCTCACTTATGAATCATATGAATGTAAGTATGCTTTAAGGACCTAGAAATGTACCTAAGTGCATGATTTTGTGTCCATAATTATGAACACACTTAGCCATAACTTATTCAGTTATTTCATTATGATTATAACATGGAATATGAGTTTGTGGACTCATTCCAATTCTTAGAAATGACCCATACTTTCTCTTTCCTACAGTTTGTAGGAAAGAATGACACTCTTGAAGTGACTATTTGGATTGTTTATGATTAATTTACATCTTATGTTATTTTGATATGAATCTGAAAGGGATTATTGTAATCATTTGATAAACGCGATTGAAATGCCATTACATCTTATAAAGGGCATTTTTCCCAATGTATTATTCTTGATGATTTATACATCATTATTAATGAAGTTTAAGGATTATCCTTATTTAAATAAAAATATATGACTTGGTTGATTTATGACTTATCTTGTTGGATATGAAAATAATTATACAATGTCTATACAGATTGATTATAAATAAAGATGATTAATCTTATGTTATATATTAATTGTTGATTTCATTTGATTCAATTGAAATGATCAAGTATATTGAATTATGACACATAGATTTTCACATCCCCGCCTTTTTCATTCTGTTTTGGTTGCAAAGTGAGTTTTGATGTTAAACAATCTGCAAAACCCGAGACTAGTTCCGTTAAGTTGTCTTATATGCGGTTGTGTATTCATATGTATAACTGTAAGGATATGCATACTAATATATAATCGTATACATGACATCATAGCAGAACTTGTCATGTTATACATGTTTATTAACATTACTATTCATTTTACATACTTTGGATGTTAACGTTCATTACATTCTTCCCGTAGATGATGATTTTGTCTTGTCATCATTTGTTACTGATTATGTTGTTTGAATATTCATGTTGATGGTTAAACATTGGGTTTGTATACTTGCATACATTATAATAGCACTTAGTATACACATTAACCTTCTATAAATCGGTCATCGATTGTAATGCATTTAAAATATTATTTTATAGATAAAATAAAGGATAAGTTGATTTATGTTTGCATAGCTAATGATATTATTTTACGAGACAAAATAAAGAATAAGTTGATTTATGTTTGCATAGCTAATGAGAGTTTTCACTATCTCCATGTTGGTTGATCGATCGTGACCCTTAAAATGTGTAAGTGTTTTTAGAAGTTCTAACATTATTGTTGATCTGAAATCAACAAGAAATTTAGTATTTCCAAATGATTTTATAAGCCCATAGGCAAGCAAAAAAATATCTAAAAGGAAATAGTGTCCGAGTTGGTATTATATAAAATATTGTTTGCAAAATAATATGGTCTAAGACCATGTTTGTTGGCTAACATTATGAAGCATCATGGTCTTCACCATATAAATGCGAAAATGACTTGTAAAGGTTATAATGTTAATGTTTAAAATGGTGGCCTTTGAAAACCCCATGGTAATGATAATTGTTTAATTTTGCTTTAATCTAAGTATGAATCGGCCATAATCAACTCCAAAATTGGTGTCCTCGGGTTTCACCACGAAAATGCAGGACTACCCATTTAAAAAAATTCGTTATTTTTAAAATAACGAGTCTTTTCATGTTTTTATTGCGAGAAGATGTTTGTATTACGTTAAGTTAGTCCTAGTGAATGATATGATCCAATTTTGACAAATACCCGGATGTCGAAACTCATTTCATCCCTCCATCAAGTTTTGTCTACGGGAAAATTTTATTTAATTATTTATTGAATAAATAATGCCATGTTTGAAGTAAATTGTGCGTCGGTTGAATCCTGTTGAAGTTTTTCATACCAGTATTCACTCATCTCAATAGGGTTTTCACCAGGAATGAATTCAGGGAATTTTCTACAACTTTTGGCAATGTTTTTCACTTTTATTTATTTCTTTTGAATTTTCTCTGGTTTTCTCCGAGTTTCTCTGTGAAATTCCCCTATGTCTATTTTTTGTCTAGTATAGTCTATTTAATTTCCTGAAGCATCTGGAGATCATCTATTGACGCAACACCAGAAGGAATCAGCCTCAAAATGCAAACTTCTGACCAAAAAAGATGAAGTCATGCATAAAAAGTCTCTCCCGGAAAATCACATTTTTTGGAATTAATGAGTGTAAGTTGCAATGGGATTTTTGGTAGTGGCCGGAAGGCAAAAATTTCTTACCTGCCTTTGCAGATGGTACTTTTTCCCATGAAGTCAAAGTCACTTAAGCTGCGATGGGAAAATTAGAGGCAACAGGAAGGCGTGAATTTCTTACCTGCCTTGCAGGGTACTTTTTCCCATGAAGTCAAAGTCACTTAAGTTGCAATGGGAAAATTAGAGGCGGTAGGCAAGCAGGAATTTTTTACCTACCTTGCAGGGTACTTTTTCTCATGAAGTCAAAGTCACTTAAGTTCAGATGAGAATATTAGAGGTGGCGGGCGGTGGGAATTTCTTAGCTGTCTTGCAGGGTAAAAATTCCCATTATAAAAGAAAATCACTTAAAGCACCATCAGGAATTTCTTAGCTGCCTTGTAGGGTAAAAATTCCCATTATAGAAGTCAAACAACTTTAGTGAAAGAGGGGATTTTTGGAGATGCAGTGCAGGGTAGATATTCCCATCAAAGTTGACTTCCTTTTTTTGGAAATTACACTTGCTAATAAATGTGACCCACCTTGGGTGAATAATAATGCAATTAATAATATTTATTAATGGTTTATTCACCCAAATTTGGCGCCATACATAGAAGGAAAGTCAATGCAAGTGGAAAAGCTAAGGCGAAGTAAAGGATGCATGCTAAAAATAAATAAAATAATTTATTTAAAAGCAACCAACAACATGCATAATTGGGTACCCAATTTGGGTGAATAAACATGATTGTTTATTAATTAAATTGCCAGAAATAGGAAGGAAAATTATTAAATATAGTATGCTGAAAATTATATAAGCATGAGCTACCATAATAAAGAAGGAATTAATTCTTTTTGATGAGGATTACAGCTGAAGACAGGTTTTGGCGCCAAGGAAAGGAGGTATTTGCATAAAAAGGTGTTTTTCATTGTGTTGATCAAAGAAAACATTTAGTTGAACTTGCACACAGTGTCTGCGTGGAAGAACAACATAGAAGAAAAAACACGAAGGTATAGGAAGGTGTCACGCGCGGAGGTGTAGACTCATATTCTCAAGGACTTGGTTGATTTTGGAGATCAGGTATATTCTTAGAGATTGGCGTGCGGAGCACACAAAGTGATACCTGAGATTTGCGCGCCACTCTTCGTGGAGATTCTTTGAGGAGCATGACAACTCACTCTTGCATGGGCATAAGCTAAGAATAGATCCACCACTGTAGTTAACTATCAGTGATCTACAGATAACATACTTTCATGTATGGCTATAATTGTAAAAAGCGCGTGGGCTATTATTAGCATGTGACCTATTTCTCAGTAGAGTTAGGTGGTGAAGGGCTAGTTCCCCACCATATATATACATATGTAATGAATTACTCAGGATATAGATAGATAGAGGGAGACACATGCTTTGAAGAATGAGAGAAACATGGGTACATGTGACTGGATAATTGTAACAGATCCATGCGCACATGCCCGTATTGTATGAAAGCTTCTATACGGTTGGTATGTCGAATAAGATAAAGAAAATTGGCCGAAAAAATAGTGTTTGATGTGTTTTATCAATGCATATTATTATTTTCATAATGATTACCTTTAAGCGCTTATAGTTCTGGTTAAGTATAATGCCGAATAGATAGAATAGTTTCCAAAATATATGTTTACTGCTTTATCATGCCACCATTCTGCTACAGCAACCTTTAAGAGGAACTTGGTACCTTTGCGCGCTTCGGGTGAGCACTCAGCCTAGGCTGAGTGATGTGCCAGCGTGACTAGGTGTTAACTAACAATTCTAGGCTGCATCATTGGTTCCATTGTTGGGACCTCTTTTTCAGTTGTTTCAGAATGGTTCGTGATGAAGACATACCGGCTAACTTTGGTGAGCGTTGAAGAATGGATTCATGATTTGGAGGAAGAATATGCACGAGAGGGTTTGACACTGGATCCGGATTTAGCACACACACTTGGGTAGAGTAGAATCTATATGACAGTTTATACGAAAGCTTCTTTGTTATCTTTCCAATAGAATTGTACGAATGGTTGACTGTATATGCATCTAAGTGGAATTGGAGGTATCACACACTTGTTTGGACACAGGAGGAATTTCAAACACTATATGATGTTGACTGAGCTGGACTCGCGCAGTAGATACCTAGTTTTGTGGTGTCCTAAATAGCTATATTTTGGAGTATTCAATTTCAACTTATTCATGCCCGGAGGTAGCGGAGTTCCAATTCCTACGATATCCTAGAGGGACATATTTGCAAGGTATTCCACTAGCAATCAAAATACTAATGGTAACGTTGAACTTGGAAGCTAAACCCATGGAAAGCTAAAAAAATCTCCACGTGCGGGGGCAAGAACAGGATTGGTGAAAGATGGCAGACCTAGCGGCAGCATGAAAAGGAAGAAAGGCGGCTGAAGTATGATGAGGTGCACGAGAGGGAATTATGCAAGAGACAAGAAATTGCAAAACAGATGGTGTTGTGGAGAGACATGGCTCGTGAAGGATTTGAGGCTCACGGGAAGGAAGAAGGGCAAGAGCATCGAGGAACTCCCCATATAGGAAAGCATGACAAAGAACCCTCTTGACCTCACATGGAAGCGCACTTTTGAGATATGACTGGGCCACGGGCGTGCATCTAAGCCAACCTGCTGACCTAGCCCTTGCACTTGGTTTTCCAGTATCTAGTACATCAGGTAAAAATAGTTTTAATTCAAGAAGTGAAAGCACAGAAATAGGTCAAACAACAAGTACATCAATGGCAGCACAGATAGCTTTGTTATTCTTTGGGGGTATGTTTTTAGGCTCATCATCTGCATAGAATATGAGCACGCCGAGTGTGGGATTCACCTCTGGGACAGGGACTACTTCCCAGACTGTCGGGGTCCAATATAGTACCACTGTTGGGGCATAGGGGAGTGCATCCACGGGCCCTATTCCAAATCCTAGAGGAGGATCGGGTGGTATGGGCAGTTCTAGTTCTAGTGGTTCGGGTGGTATTGGAGGAAGAGGAAACCAAGGAGGTTCTGGGTCGGGTGGTCAAGGCCTGGGTCGGGTGGTCAAGGCCCGCATCAACCCCAGAAAATTTATATGGAGATGTCCCTTCATCTCCCAGAATACAGAGGTATCGAGGATGCTTTCTTGAGCATGTTCATATGTGTGAAATATTGTGGTGCACAAAAGGTATTACAACCTCTGAGTGCAAGGCAAGTCAATTTGCGACTACATTGCAGGCATGCGCGCATAGTTGGTATAGGAAGTTTGATCCCAATCAAACTTGTATTGACTATGCAGCATTGAAAGATGCTTTCTTAAAAGAGTTCCACATCCCAGAGTTTGAGTAGAAGAGTATAAGCGCACTCAAGGATATAAAGCAAGGCACTACTGAAAGTGTACGTGAGTATGATGCACGTTTTAAAACACTTCTATCCAAACTCTCTTATGACATTCATGCAAGTCAGCATGCACAATGGTTTTTTGGGGGATTGATTACCCCATTTCAAAGAGCACTGTCGCATAAGACTTATACCGATCCGACAAAGCATTGGAAGCTACTTTACGCACTGAAGCAATTGGGAGTATTGACATTGGAGTTAGTCCATTTTTGGAAGCTCAGATAGTGGCTATGGCAAAACAATTAGAGAAATTATCAGCAAACTCAGCTCATGAAACACGCTGAGGAATCTGTGTATAGATTGTGAAGTGGAAGGGCACACCAAGGATAGTTTCCCTCGTAGAATTGTACGTTCGTTGTTATTAGACTGTGAGATTTTCCATTTGAATCATGATGCTAGTCACTGCCCTTACTACAACGCGATCAGGAAGAATGTATCCTCCTTTTGTAAAATTTGTAGGTCCACGACCCATGATACTGAGGAGTGTAGATTGATTGGCCAGATCAATGATGCCATTGATATTGGGGTAAGACAGGTGAGTGTGGCTGATAATTCTAAAGGGAAGAATGAGCATCAGGATAGGGATTATAATAAAACACGCTATAACGGGAATAACGAAGGTTTGGAGGGGTTTGTGAAATGGGATGAGGATATCAAGGCGATATATGGAGGACGAGGCCGAGGTAGAAGGAGTGAATTACCTCAAGGAACTTGCTATACATGTGGTTCACTCGACCATTATAGGCACGAATGCCCGCAAAACATTTCCTGTTCATTTTGTGGAAAGGGGCATACTTATGAAGAGTGTCCAGACTTATATGAGCATCTCAGTAAGCAACACAAGCAAGAAAACAAGGGCGCATGGATGGTTAGAATCCAGTGCAAAATTGAGAATCAGTGGATGCCAAAGTTAACACAAGAACTGAGGTAGTAACATAGATCAAGATAACCACACAAGCTGAGGTGGCACACACAAGAGAGGTGTTGCAACAAAAGTGACAATCACTAGGGAGGAGGTTTTGCATGCTAGATATCCAGATCCAACTCATCAGAAAGAAGTCTATCAAGAAATAATGGAGGTCCTTAGGAGCCTTCAAGGTGAGATACAAGGTTTAAAAGAGTAGTCTCGGAAATTTGAGCACAAGGATACGAATCGGCCTTGTCGGATATTGTGACATCGAGAGAGGTATGTAGAACATTGCACCAGGAGAATATTATTCCTTTGTTAGGAAATTGGTTGAAAGGGAATACTCCGTCCGTAGGAACTAAAACTAAGAGACAAATACTTCATGCGAATCTTCCCCCTGATAGCATTGACTACAACAAGAAGATCACTTTGAATCTTTGTTGTGGGCGGGTGGTCATTTGAGCAATATCTTGATTGACACAGTGCGGAAGTAAATGTGCTTACATTAGATGCGTGGGAACAAATGGGGGACCCCATTGCAGCCATCATCTAATGTATTGTTCATGGCAAAGAATGAAAGTTACTCCCATAGGAGTTTTGAAGGATGCATCTATCACTATACAAGGGTCCATGTTCACAAGAGACTTTGAAGTACTAGCGCTTGCTTGCAGAAGGCGATAGGTTTCTAGCCTGCCTGGGCATCCTTGGTGTTATGCGAACAATGCTGATTTGAGGTTTAACAAGGGGTATATCAACTTTGAGAACAAGGAGGAAAGGGTCATAATACCATTGACAGATGGGAAATCCGTGCCATATGTGGAACCTTTAAGTGAAGAGGACTTGAATAGAATCTATATATGCGCTATTTGGGACCCAGAGGTCAATGATCCATCTAAGGAAGGAATCCTTCATTGGGAAGATTCTCAGTCAATCAATGATACTACTAGTATTGCTTGTGGTAATTGGGCTCATGGCACTTATGAACTAGTGGGGCGCGAATTTAAGCACGTGGTTACTTAGAAAATAGGTTTTTGCTCTGTTCGATGTATAGGTTACGCAGTACCTCGCTGTATTGGGTCTGAAGATTTGGCTAGATTTTTACAGGTCATGGAAACAAATTGGGTTGACCAGCTTAAACGACGAGATATGTTGTCATATACTTTGGGCGGGACAGCCACGCACTGGTGGGTAGTCCATAGGGATAATCTCTTAGAATGGGGAATGATTGGGACCGCCTTATCAACCAGGTTTTCAAGAAGTAATGCACCTACAAAAATAAGCCCTTATCATGGTGATCAACCTGCTCAACATCATATCCAGTAGTGTGAGAGACTCTGACAGTAGGACAGGAAGTATTACCACCCTCACTTTGGGTGCATTGGTTTTATTCTACTTTATAAGGTTACGCGCGTGCTTGGTATGTCTATGCTGAATTACATCATGACACTGGCAATTGGCAAACTTTGACTGCAGGGATGATCCAAACGTTTGACTTCTTTTCATCTACACCACTAGTGAACACAACTTTAAGCTTTATTAAGCGCTTAACCATGGGAGACAGTGGGAAAGCGGAAGAACTTATTCAGGAATTATTTGGTGAGACAGAGACAGGGGCACATTTTACGGATGAAGAAGATGATATCATATTACTTAAGGGCACTTCTTTGGAAAAAGATAAGGGGAAGATGGTTTATATAATTGATGAGGAGGAAGTTGAGCACTTGGACGTGGATCATTCACATGGAACACGTGAAGTATTATCCAATGCGGATGTTAATGCGCATGCATATCACGAACCTATAAAGACAACAAAGGTCAATATAGGCACGGAGAGGTGAACCTAAGGAGGAGCTAATTGGGGATTACTTGGTGAGAATCGGAGGTGGCAAAGATCATAGAGTTACTTGAGACTATCAAGACTTATTCCCGAGAGGATACCATGAACTTAAAGGCATGCATATATCACTCGAAAAATGAATATCAAGCTCAAGGAAGGTGCACACCTGTTAGGAAGTAACCATATCGGATGAATCCCAATTATCACGAGAAAGTAAAGGAGGAGGTTGACAAGATGTTGAAATATGGGATCATTCAACCATTGGATGAATCGAATGGGTCGATCCTATGGTGATAAGCATAAAAAAGGATGGTCGATTCGAATTTGTGTTGATTATAGGGAGTTAAATGCATCATGTGTTACGAGATCCTTTTCCTACGCCATTCATGGAGGAAATATTAGGAGTGGTGGGCGTAAAATATATTCATTTACGATGGGTTTTCGTGGTATCATCGGGTTAGGATTTCCCAAAGATCAAGAGAAGACCACCTTCACTCTTGAATGGGGAAGCTTTGCCTATACTTGTGATGCCCTTTGATTGAAGAATGTACTGATGTATTTTCAAGGATAGTGGTACAAGCCTTCAAGGATTTTATTCATAACTTCTTACAGGTCTATCTTGATGATTGGACCGTTTATGGGCTGATTAAGGATCATTGTGACAATCTACGCTTAATGTTTGAAAGATGTCGACAGTTGAGTATCTCATTAAACATCAAGAAGTGCATCTTTGCTACTCCCTTTGGCACACTTTTAGGACATATTATCTGCAAGGAAGGGTTGTTGGTTGATCCAGCTAAAGTTGCAGTCATCATTGGCTTGAAAGAACCATCCAGTCAGTATGAGGTGCATGGATTTTTGGTCATACAGGGTATTACAGGAAGTTTATAAAAGGGTATGCAAAAGTTGCCGCGCCCTTGGAAGAATTGCTCCAGGGAAAAGGTACATTCTACTGGGGGAGTCACAACAACGCGCGTTTGAGATATTGAAGAAGAAACTTACTACCATGCCTATCTTGCATTTTCCTTCATGGGATAAACCTTTTCATGTTCATGTGGATGCCTCTAGCACAGACCATTGGTGTTGTCTTAGCTCAACCAGGAGAAGGTATCGTTGATCATCCCATTTGCTTTGCTAGTAGGAAGTTGACCCCTACAGAACAAAATTATACCACTACAGAGCGCGAGGCCTTGTCCATGATCTATGCCTTGCACAAATTTTGTCAGTATTTGTTGGCTACACCATTTGTGTTTTATACAGATCACATGGCATTAAAGTATTTGGTGAACAAGCCCGTTTTACAGGGGCACATATGCCGATGGATACTCTTATTTCAAGATTTTGACTTTACAGTTGTGGTAAAACTAGGAAAAAGTAATTATGGACCCAATCACTTGTCTCGAATTCAATCAGGAGAAGAGGCACAAACAATAGAAGAGACCATGCCTAATGCACAACTGTATAGGTTACAATGCGTGCCATCAGAATTGGAGGACATTTCTATCCTTCTAAAGATGGTATGGTGCCGAGCGACATGAAAAATTTAGAAAAGAAGTAACTTGCTATTCGCATGCGGCACGATTCATGTTAATTACTCGGTGATTTGTACAAGTTAGGTAGAGATGAGGTGTTACGTCGTTGTGTCTTGGAGCATGAACAAAAGGACATAATGGAAGAAGCACATGGTGCTATTATAGGTGGCCATTATGCAGGTGATGTAACATCGTGCAAGATCCTACTTGCTGGTTTGTGGTGGGAAACATTGTACCGGATTGTAAAGAGTATTGTAAAACATGTGACCATTATCAATGTCTCGATCGACTAGAAAAAAGGGATGAGATGCCCCTACGACCAATAACAAGTGCAGAACCCTTTGAGAAATGGGCAATTGAATTTGTCAGGCCTATTTCACCCACCGCATGCGCAGACTTGATCGCACTATATCATCACTTGTATATATTATCTTACCCGATGGGCAGAAGCAACACCTACAAAGGACTGTACAATGGCTACAACAACATGGTTCTTATGGGAGAATGTTCTTACAAGGTATGGCTGTCCTTTAAGTTTAACAAGTGATAGGGGCACACATTTTTTAAATGAGACAATATGAATTCTTTTAGATGAGTTTATGGTTGCCCACCATAAAACTACACCCTATCACCCTTAGGAAAATGGGACTGCTTGAGGCTTTTAACAAGATTTTGAGCCACACATTGACCAAGATTTGTGATGTTGGAAGGAAAGATTGGGATGATAAAGTATCTACTGTTCTTTGGGCTTATAGAACAACATACAAAAGATTGAACAAAGCCACACCTTTTCAATTGGTGTTTGGCGCGGAAGCTATTCTTCCTATAGAATTTATGTTACCTTCTTTGCGCATTGCGCACACTGGAGGTCTAGCTAATGAGAAAGCCTTGGAAGAACGGATTACAAAGATGGTTCAACTAGATGAGCACCAAGCCATTGCACATTGGAGTTAGAAATAGGAGAAAGCACGCCAAAAGGCATGACATGATTGACACATTAGGGATAAGAAACTTGTGGTGGGACAAATGGTACTTCTATATGACTCCAAGTTTCTGTGCCATCCAGGAAAGCTCAAGGTGCATTGGTTGGGGCCATATGTTATCACTCATATACTTGAGTTAGGTGCTTTCCAGTTGGAAACAATTGATGGCACAAGGTTACCCGGTTACTTTAACGGGAGTAGGTTGAAGCCCTACTATAAATAAGTCTTCTTGGTGTTTGTAATAAGGCGATTGCGGATAAATTACATTTCCCTTTATGCATTTCCTTAATGTATTTATTTCCTCATCGCTATGCTTTGTCAATTTTCGCTCTTGTTTGTGTAATAAGCGTGCTTGCGCGCATGAAACTAACTACAATATGAAGCATGTTGATGCGCAGAGGACTACACATCCTTTTCATGTGGGGTGGATTGTTGGTGACTCTCAGGTATATGCTGCGAAGATGTCATGCTTTGTGGGTGTTGAGAAAGAAGGTTGCTAAGGGTAACTGATGAAAGATTGCTTCTCAAGATAAGAAAGGATGAAGATGGATGACGAACGTATAACATGAGGTAAGCAGTGGCCATGGTAATTACCAGGAGATCATGCAGTGACAAGGTACTCAGCGCTTAGTGTGCGCTCTGAAGAGAAGTTTGTGACAAAGGGTAAAGAGGTGCGCTAGAAGGTTATAGCTTTTGGCGTGAAGATATACCGGAAATGATAAAAATGGGTAATAAATGAGGAGAATTTGGTAGGTGTAGGAGTAATTAATGCAACAAAAATTAGAAATCTATACAAGGACGGGATGCAATTTCATTTTTACCCTTGCGAATATGAGAATTTGACAAAGAGCCTATATGTGAAGAGCATAAAGCTAACCGATTCAAGGTACAAAGCAAGTGAACCAGGCACGGAGAAGAGATTTGTTTATTAGAAGGGCTTGAATCCCCTAGGAAAAGGGTTTGACAAAGCAGAGTAACAAAATAGAGCTAGGGTGCGCAAGTTTGTGATTATAAATTAGGGCACGGTTGGATCAAGTAGGGTTTGAAGCAAACCACGAAAAACTTACAACATACAAATATAGACAACAAAACCCTGAAAGAAGAATGGCACCAAAGAAGAAAGTAACACCGGTAAAGGAAAAGAAGAAGGTGGTGGTGGAAGAAGAGGAGGAGATGGCCCCGGAGAGCAATTTCTCTGAAATGCAGTACCCTGAGGAAGTTATTATGGGGCAGGAATGGAATACCCACATAAGATAGAGTAAGATAAGTGAATACAATCACCGGACCAATGAAAACTAGAAGAAGTTAGATGACCTCCTCACTTCTCAAATGAACAGGCGCACTGAGGATGGCATGCCGATATATGATGATGCCGGGAAAAACTACTAAAAGGAAATGGTGAATACCCACATAAGACAGAGTAAGATAAGTAAATACAATCACCGGACCAATGAAAACCAGAAGAAATTAGACGACCTCCTCACTTCTCGAATGAACAGGCACACTGAGGATGGCATGCCGATATATGATGATGCCGAGGAAAAGCTACTAAAAGGAAATGGTGTCTACCAGCTTTATGAGCTTCCATACTTTGGAAAGTATGCACCCTTGTATAGATGGCTGATGAGCTAAGTCCATGAGGACTTCTTCTACTTTGCAGGATAGAGGGTAAGATTGACACCCATCCTTATTGCCACAGTTACTAGATTACGGGCATCGGGTGAAGATATTAAGACCGACTTAGCTGACAAAAGTGCCATCTTGGAGACACAGAAGGTGTTGGGCTATCAGAAAGGACCGCATGGGATGGACATTGACAAATTGAAAAATTGTCCAGTAGTACAGGCAACAACACATCTAACCACAAAATTGAATGACCAAGAACGTTGGTCACAAGTTAACTCTATGTGGCTACATGTGGCAAAGCACATGTCAGAAGGAGCCACTTATAACATTCTTGCTTCATTACAGAGCGGATAGTAGAGGAAGTGCATGAAGGGAATAAGATAAGTTTTGGCTGCGTCCTACTAAGTTTGGTCTTCATGGAGATTGGGGTACCAGATGGCCCAAAAGAGAATATATGGGAATACCCCATAAATAACAAGTCTCCAGCTGAGTGATTCAGCAAGTATCTCTGCAAGGATCGATGACAAGAGGTGAAGGAGTGAGCAGAGATGTGGTATGATAGGCTCCACGTGGTATTTGGAGAAGAATGGCGTATACCCAAGGACTTGCCTTGATCCTAGGGAAACAGTACAATTTGCAGTCTACCAGCACTTCTGTATTGTGCACTTTCCAATGATAGATGGGTCGTGGAGCCCCTAGTGCAAGCTGCCATATGCATTTCCCACGCAATACTTCCAAGTTGTAGTTCATCGGTTCACCAACACACGGAGGTTGGTGTTTAATGCAGACAAGGTGGAATGTGAATATCACACCTGTGGAAGACATATGGATATCCAGGGAGGAATGCATACAACAAGAATAACATCTTAGAGATCTTGAGCACTAAGCCAGAAACACTGGCCATTGTGGATATCGAGGCCACGCTAATATACCTCCAACTAAAGCCTAAAATGGAGAATAACAAGTACGTGGAGAACAAATTCATGCTTCTAGGGCCACCGAAGGGAAAGCATACTATGGAGAACATTCTGGCACCTAGGCCCTCTGCGCCCAAGCAAGATGATGAGGAAGAGGATGAAGAACACGAAGATAGTGGCGGCCTAGTGCGAAGGAGGAAGCAGCCATCTGGCCAGGAGGGGGAGCACACGACAACTCCCCAAGGAGAAGGAGTTACAGGGGAGGAGTAGGGCACACAAAGATTTAAGAAGGTGTTTAAGCGCACAAGGGTGCAAGGAGAAACCTCGCAGGTGAAGGAGCTAGAGGAGAAGAAATGAAGAAAACTCAGGCTGAGCGAGGAGACAGAAGAGTCTGAGGAGAAGGCACCTTCCTCTCCAACTAAAGAAGAGCCTCAACATGAGGAGGAGAAGATGGAAGGAGAAGAAGGGGGTCAATCAGAGGCTACATAGGACAAGGGTGGGGATACATTTGGTATTCCTAACCTTGATGCAGCCATTCCAAGAGGGCCCAGATCCCGTCGAACAGGGGAGGACGCCAAGGCACATACCATGGGGTACGTAGAAGACCCAAAGCTGATTATTTGCACTCATTTCCAAAGCACCATCGAGTAGAAGGATTTATTTGGATGGGCACTCATGGACGAGGACAAGGTAACTTTGTGCACAAGGAAGCAGCTTTCATGGTCTATGCACATGCATATGGATGAGCCCGACTTTGATGTTGGTGAAGAATCGTGCGTGTCAAGGTGGTTGAAGAAGGCACCTGAAATGTGCCATATGACAATCAAACCAATAGTGATGTCAGACGAGCAGGTGAGCAATGCTCTAGTCAAAGTATCCTCCGAAGTAGCAAGAAGAAACATAGATAAATTTACTACCATCAAGGTGCTGACGGAGAAATTGAAAGCCAGGGATGTGGAGATAACATGCCAGGAAAAGGATTTGATTAAGATGAAATACGAAACTTTTGTTAGTATGGCGAGAGAAATTGGGGATGATGTCCTCAAAGTATGCCCACATTTGGAATCCTAGGTGCCAAAAGAATTTCCTTCTATAATGCATTATGTAAAGATAATAATAACATTAGTGTTGGAAGATGAAAAGGTGCGCGTATCCTCACAGCCCAAGGACTCTATGGAAAAGACAGAAAAGGTGTAGTCTACATTATCTAGAAAGATTGCTACTTATGAAGGCCTACTTAAGCCACCCGCGATGAGCTCAAGAAAGCTAATCATGCGCTAACAATATACATAGCCCCAGATGTGCTGATCACGATAAAAACCTTAGAGGAAGAAAATGAAGTACACAAGGCAATGAAGGATGCTTCCCTAGGCCGCGCTAAATGCTTAGTCCTGGTAAAGCAAAAGCGTGAGGCACTAGCTATGGCACAAGCACCACATAAGGAGAGGTTAGAGGAGCTTGGAAAGCTCATTGCTCAGAAGATGGATGTACTGGAAGGGGTGCAAACCTCTATGTCAAGCGTAATTCTTGTGATACAAAATGAGCAAGGGAAACTCACCATGGAAGAGCTGCAGTCCATCATTGCAGATGTGCCTAAGATAGCAGGAGCAGCGCTAATGGCGTGGGAGAACCTGGAAGTAGATATCAAAGAAGAATATCCAGAGTTGTTGCTTCAGGATGAGACAGAGGGGCTTGAGGCTTAAACAATTTTGTTAGTTGTGTATACCTTATTCAAAATTCTTTATTCAACCATTCTTTATTTATCCATTCTTTGTATAAGTTTTGGACATCACCATTGTCGGGGCAACAATGAGATTAGTGTGGGGTAATGTTGATAAGAGAAAACACTTAGTTGAACTTGCACACAGAGTCCACGTGGAAGAACAACACAAGAGAAAAAGCGCGAAGGTATAGGAAGGTGTCACGCGTGGAGGTGTAGAGTCAGACTCTCAAGGACTTAGCCGATTTTGGAGATCAGGTCTATTCTTAGAGATTGGCGTGCGGAGCACACAAAGCGATACCAAGATTTGTGCACCACTCTTCATGGAGATTCTTTGAGGAGCATGACAACTCACTCTTGCATGGGCATAAGCTAAGAATAGATCCACCACTATAGTTAACTATCAGTGATCTACATATAGCATACTTGCATGTATGGCTATAGTTGTAAAAAGGCGCGTGGCTATTATTAGCATGTGACCTATTTCTGGTAGAGTTAAGTGGTGAAGGGCTAGTTCCCCACCCTATATATACATATGTAATGAATTACTTAGGATATAGATAGATAGAGGGAGACACATGCTTTGAAGAATGAGAGAAACATGGGTACATGTGACTGGATAATTATAACAGATCCATGCACGCATGCAGTATTGTATGAAGCTTCATGTACTGTTGGTATGATGAATAAGATAAAGAAAATTGGCTGAACAAATAGTGTTTGATGTGTTTTATCAATGCATATTATTATTTTCATAATGATTTACCTTTAAGCGCTTATAGATCTGGTTAAGTATAATGTTGAATAGATAGATTAGTTTCCAAAATATATGTTTACTACTTTATCATGCCACCATTCTACTACAACAACCTTTAAGAGGAACCCGATACCTTTACGCGCTTCGGGTGAGCGCTCAGCCTAGGCTGAGTGATGTGCCAACGTGACTAGGTGTTAACTAATAATTCTAGGTTGTATCACATTGCCGGGGAGATTCAAGGTTTGGCACCTAGGCTTGGAATGGCTTGAATCTCGCTATGATAATTATCTACATGTTGGTATATGTGCCCTAGTAAATTAAATAATATTTTTCTTGCTTTGCATGCAAACAAAGCCTCAAATTTTAGGGCAACAGGCTTTATATATAGATTTTGGTGATAAAAATCAAGTATTCGTGTGATGGACTCCATCTTTGTTTGAATAAAATTGTAGGTATTCATCACGGATGCTCAAATCAATGTCGGTACATTAAATATATCTTTCGAATATGAGGAAATTGCCGATCTGCAGAAATGGATCTAATTGCAAGGGATTACAGGCGGAATTAAAAGAAAAAGATCTCGAGACAAAAGATTGTTCCAACCATGATAAAGCATGATGAAAGAAAAAGATCAGCAGAATCATGCATAGCTTCCGATTTTCCCGAAGTCAATGATACAAACACAAACCCTAAACATATCACCGATTTAATTGACAAATCTAGATCTCATAATTGTAAAGGATTTCGGCAAAAATTCATCCTCTTGTTTCTAACGCAACCCGTGTAGAATTCATTGCATGGACAATTCCTTTCAAAAGCTTGTGCATGTGCTCCTAATCTTCTAGTTGAAGCCTTCATTGAATTTACTTGTGTTTGCATTCACCCAGAGTGCTTTCTAGAATTTAAAATTTCTCATATGCAATTTTAAATAAAAGATGATCGATTTTGTCGAATATTTTATGGAAAACATTGCATTGGTGCATGTACTTAAAAAGAATTACAAAAGCTTCAAGGATAGAAGGGAAGATAGGTCAAATGCAATACCCACAAGAAAATCACATTCATGCATAGCTTCCAGATCCAGTTTGGTGAGAATCAAAGGTAAAAGAGCTAACCACATGAAAAATATGGAAAAAGAACAAGATTGGAAGTGTTGCAACTTTCTTCTAATTTATTTTCCTATTTCTTCTTCTTTCTCTTATTTTCTCTGACAAAGTAATTAAGCAATCAATTAAATTATAAAAATTAAGTGATTAGTTTAAAAGATGTTATTTGAAGAAGTTAATTACTTGGAAATAGGTGGCAGACATGCAAAATAGAAGGTTCTATTTTTCAGTTATAAATCATACATGTCATGAAAAGAGGAATTCCAGGTGGAAGATTGCCGATTGTTTCCCTTTTCATAACTTCGCATGTGGAATTCATTTAAAGCTTCCTTGGACCAAAGCAAGAATTGTGTTTGTTACATTTAGAATCATGTTCCACACAAGGTAGTAAGAGGGATAACAACCTTTGAAGCCTTGGTTTGGATGCAAGCATGATGTTGAGAACTTTCGAGACTTTAGATCCAAGGTTATGGCTTAGATTCTCAAGAAGAAATGTAAGTATTTGGAAGCACAATCCAAACCTCGTATCTTTATCGTATCCCGATGGCATGAATGGATATTGATTGTTGAACCCTTTTATTTATAAGGTTTATATTGAGAGAAGTGTGAAATTTGACAAGTCTTGTTCGACTTCTACTTCTCTACCTTTTGAGGTTATTATGATTTCTGATTCTAAATATGAATCTTTGGATGATGATTTTTTTGAGCATGCCCCTCTTGCTCTTGATCCTCCTTCACCTCCTAATCCTTATGTTTCGAGTCTTCCGATTATCATGGTAGTGTTGAGTGGAACCTTGTTCCTTCTCACTTGAGTGAAGAATCTTCCGAATTTAAGACTAATCTTCCTGGTCCTTGTTGGGCTAGGAAAACTTTTCAGAGTGTTGGAGAGCGGATGGGAGATCCTTTGGAGAGGAGGGAAACTTGCTAAGAGTTCATTATACCTTACTCTCTCTTTTCCTCCGCTTCGATCCTCAATATTTCGGGAGGCTTATGGTATTCCCGAGTGGGATTTTTTCATGGATGAGGAGTATTCCTCACTCATGAAGAATGATACTTGGATCTCACCCCTCTTATGAAAGGAAGAAAAATAGTTTGGTATAAGTGGGTGTTCTAAACAAAGTATGGAGCAAATGGAGACATCAAAAATTTTAAAGCACAACTAGTAGCTAAGGTTTTCTCCTAGGTAGCTGGGGTTGATTACATAGAAACCTTTGCTCCATAGTGAAGATGACTTCTATTCGACCCTTTCCATCGCTGCAACTAATGAGATTGGAAGTCCTTTAAATAAAAGTTAAGAGTGCCTTCATTCACGGGAACTAAAGGAAGATAACTAGATGGAACAACCTCTTGGTTATGTCCATGATCCCTCCCTCATTTCTAAGTTAAATAAGTCTCTCTATGGTGTTAAATAAGTCCCTTAGGCTTGGTATGCCAAGATGGAATCCTTTTACTTACATTAGGGTTCACTCGGTCACTCGGTGTCACTTTGACCCAAATGTTTACATTTTGTAACAAGATGACTCCATACTCATCCTTGTTCTATATGTTGATGACTAGTTGATCACATGTAGTTCTTCCTCTATCATTGATTCTATGAAGATTGCCTTATCTAACAAGTTTTCCATGGATGACTTAGGATTACTTCATTACTTGGTTGGGATTTAGATTTTGCAATATGAATAAGGAATTATAATTTCACAACCTAAGTATTCTCTTGATTTTATTGCTCGAGTTTTATATGTTCGATTGTAAGCATTCTCCCACTCCTTTCCTTTTCGAGGTTAAGTTGGTTTCTTATTGCTCAACTCCTTATGTTGATGGTACCCTCTATCAAAAATTTGAGGGGATCATCATTTACCTTACTCACACTCGTTTGAATATATTGTATGCTATTGGGATTGTGTCCAAATTCATGCAAGAGCAACATGAGTTACATTGGAAAGTAGTGAAGCGGATCCTTCACTACGTTTGTGGCACCTACACTGATGGCATCCACTATCTAGTAAGAGTAGATGTTCATTTAGTTGGATATACTTACTCGATTGGGTCGGTGATCTTAATCATCGGAAATCTACCTCAAGCTATAATTTTCTCTTAGTTCGGGTCCTGTTAGTTGGTCTAACAAGAAGTAGAATGTAATTGCAATATATTCTATAGAGGAAGAGTATAAAAGAATAGTTTATGCTACCACAGAAGATGTTTGGTTACGGGTATCTTGAATTTTTTTGTATTCACTATCTAAGGCTTACTATCATCTCTTTGTGACAACATGAGCACCATCTTGATTTTCCAAAATCTAGTTCAACATCAATGAGACAAAGCACATCAAGATATATATGCATTTCATTTGGGAGTTAATCCATGATGACATAATCTATTTACAATAATGTCAGACATCTTATATGGTTGTAGAAATATTTACCAAACCCTTCACTAAGGTGAAGTATCTTCACTTCTTGGGGTGAGGTCTTCTTCAACAACCCATCTTCTTTAGGATTTCTAGTTCTCTTCCCTTCTTCTCGAAAGTTTGTAATTTGTTTATGAGTTCCTTATTAAGCCTTTAGCTGTTAAGAATCATTTGACGCATCTTTCTTAGGTTGTTTAGGGAGTCTTTTGTCTCTTGTAATTGGATGTTTTTCCTCCATTACTTGAGATCCTTATTATACATAAGTACCTTATCGTGCCCAATTGCTGCAACAACCCATTCTTCTCTTTGTCTTATTCCGGAAGATGTTGTTTATACATGGGTACCTCATCAGGATTAGTATTCGGGCCCCATTGACATATCTTTCTTAGCTATATAGAAGATGTCTCTTTCGTTATGACTTTCCATGACCTCTACCTCAGCTTCGATAAAGGGGGATGTTGGTGTACACGAATAGACTTGTCATCATTCAATGTCTTATCCACCTAACTAGTTATTCATCTCACTTAGTGATAATAGGTCATAGTTGAATAGGTGATAAGGTTGTGTACACATGTCATGCATAGGAGTTACACATCACTCCTATATCTACCCATTCTTTCTTATTTATGAGCATGTCAGACACTCCACTATCTTTTCTTCACTTGATTTTCCTTGTGATTTATGCTCTCGCTAATTATAAAGTGTTTTCATCTTTATTGGAAGTGAAACTCATCTTCGATGTGTACGAGGTTCCAACATTGATCCTCAAAAAATAATTCAATAGTATATCTCCTTTCGGCCAACTTTTGGAAAATCCTATGATGGGAATATGAAAGGACACTGTGGAATACAAAATGTCACTTGTAAGAACCGATAGTGTGTCTTTTATCAATGGATTTTCATAAAATCATTTTTAAATATTTTTTTGTATTTTTGGAATATTTTATTTTTGGATTTTATTGTTGTATTTTGGTGCAGATTGTTTCCAAGTATTCCCCACGGTGGGTGCCAAAAACTGTTGGCAAGAAAATTTGTCGGGTGGACAAATTGGTGGACTTCTTTCCAACACTCTGGGAATCTAAGTCCTTGTACTTGAACAATGCAGATCCTTATGAAACTTTTTTTTTTTTTTGTGGTGGCTTTATGGTAGGGATCCAACAGGGCACTCCACCTGACCCTTTGGAAAAAGATAGCAATCACTTGTTAGAGAGAAATTTTCTTAGAGATTGGAAAAAGGAGTGAGAAAAGAGGAGAGAGATTAATGATATAGGTAGAATATCAAATTATTACAACCATTAATCAGAAAATTCCAACACACATAAGATTAGAAGAAGAATAATTATGCAAATGGAAACAAGACCAGTTAATATTTATGAGAAAAAGTTTCAATAAATCTCCTAGTCAAAAAAGGCAACAAAATCCTTTGTTCTCTATTGATGTTTGAGAAAAATATACATAACAAGAGTGGGAAGAACATAGAGATGAGAAGTAGAAGAAAATCTATCTATTTTCTTCTTCAAAAGGAATACTCTCTCATGAACTCATAAAATACAACTTTTGAATCGATAGTCATCACAATATATAAAATAAAAGAAGACTCTTCATCTACCCAATGTGCCTTTACATATGCCTTGAAGTATGATGAATTTTTGTTACATGTCCGCCTTGAACCGTTGATCTGTACTAGGTGTCGTCATTTGATTTAGCCACTGTTGTTACCTTCCACCATGTCTATAGAATCCGCTTTTTCCCGAAACTGTTATTAAGTTTAGTTCATTCTATGGACTTGAAGTCCGTGTAACCCAAATACTTTGAGGAATGCAAAATTATGCAATATGTCATCTCCTTTCTTCCTTGATCTTGCACCACACCTTGGCTTGATATTAAATTCTAGGCATTGGGCTTGCTCTATATTCTCCTTCGCTCAAATGTATTGAATGAGTGACACTTAGTCACTCTTCATTCGGTGTAGGTTTCTAAAAGGTTTAATAGCTCTCCAAAATTTTAACCTTGATTTTGTGGCCTATCCCTTGTCCACATAAACTAAACCAATTGCCTTGAACTCCTTTTCTTGGTGGCCCAATCGGCATTGTTTTTTCTTTCAACAGGTAGGCCCTCATTGCATTCACCCCGAACTCGCAATACACCTTGAACCTTTCACTAGAACCCTTTCTATTACAGATTTACAATCGGTGTAGGGAACAATGTTCGTGGGGAAAGTGTTCCCAAAATTCTTGTTCTCCCATGGCTCTAATTTTTCACACAACTTTTCCGCTCCAATTTTTGCACAACATTGCCACTCCAATTTTTCGCATAACACCGCCGCTCCAATTTTCCACACAACACCACCACTCCAAATTTCCACACAACACTGCTGCTTCTCCAATTTTTCATACAAAATTACCGCTCTAATTTTCCTTTGCCTTTGTCTTACGACTTAAAACAATATGTGGATAGCTTGTACTTTAGGAACTGGTTCCATTCGAACCCCTAAGATCCGCAATACATTATAAAATATCATTATTCCGTTTTTCTCAAAATTTTCTAACTATTTGGATTTTTGATGCTTGGGGAGATGGAGAAAAATGTTTCAAAATGAATGCAAGTGTCCCAAGATGACTGTAGGTGCTCTAACCATGAAATATACTTAAAACTCAAGGGTTGTTTATACACTACAAGATGTTTTATCCTCTAGGACCCGTTTTTGCTGAATTTGTTCCCAAAACTATCTAGAACTTCCCAGAGTCTTCGAAAACTAGTTGCACAACATTCTTAACTCTCTTATACACTTCCATGATGAATATAGGTCCGGAACACTTTTTTGATGACTATGTTCTTGTCTTATAAAGGATGATGAGAGACCTTTCTAATTTGACTTAAAAACCTTCTTTGAGAGATATTACACTTGAATGATCTTGTTTTTCATAAATTACGTAGGGGAATGATGATACTTACACATGGACTATTGTAAGGACATGATATGACTTGACATTGAGGGGTAGGTTGATCTAGGGGTGTCTGGAAAGATATGACACATAAATTTTTTCGACACTAGGGTATGGTTGTCCTATTTTCAAGTGAATATTACCCATGCAAAAACACACGACAACAACTTCCTAGGAGGGGAAGTGCATTTTTCCATGCACACATCTATCTACATCTAGCTATTGCTTGATATCAAGTACAATTAATACAAGAGCCACCTAGGGCACGATTCTACACAAACACACATAAAACTACATGGAGTTTGAAATGTAGTGCAACGCCCGATTGTAAGTTCATTCAATCGGGTGACCACTGGGGTCAATCTGACTCCCCATTTGCATCTTTTTATTTTTAGGATTTGATGTGTTTTGGGGTTTTTCATGTGTTCTCTAATCTTGTAGGTTTTAGATGAATAAAAATGTAGTACAAAAACATACATGTGACTAAAGACAAACATTAGCAAACATCGCGTGACCCCGTGAAGATAATTTTCTTAGATTCTAAGTAATCACATGCTCCCAGAGAAGGTTTGCAATTTCTCACATGCCCTTGACCATGTTAAGGTCCCCTAGTCCAAGTAGATCCCATGTCGTATAATTTTGTGAGCTTGGGTGCAATTCTCCCCTCCTCTTATTCATCATTTCATCACTCATCACACCAAGATTATTTGCAAATCAACTAAGTATCTTACCCTTTCTCTTGCACTTAGGCTCTCAAATTTATCAACTTATCTTTGGTGGGTCAAATCTATACTTTATTACATATTCATTTACTATATTGTTACATATTTAGATTTAGTATTTATTTATTTCAATATTTTCTTAATCATTTGGTGAACCCATATTTGAATACTCTTGGATCCTTCTATTTCTTCTTTCATGGCTTCTAAATCTCCTCAAGTCCCATTACATCAATTGCTTCAGATGCACCCATCTTGCCAAGAGGCTCTTGAAAGGTCAGTATGCACTATCTAGCCTCCCTCTTGATACACCACCTTCATAAATCAGTTCCATATTTGATCGTCTATCTAATGAATCACTTGGTCCTAATTCCAATCAATCTATTTATGAGTCAATTCAAGATTTGCATTATTTATTTCAAGATAAAATTCAAGCTATGGAATCAACGATTATATCTCTTAAATATGAAATCCAACATCTTAAGGATGCTTCTTAGGCTCATGTTAGTTCTTCTTCTCATCCTCATTCTATATCTTCTACATGTTCTCATATCAGTGAACCTCAAGTCTTACCATTTCCAACACCTCTCAAGTTCAATCACAATACTAAGCAACATGACATTCTTACTTGAACTCCTTAATCATCAATTAATTAGCTTGTCATCTACTCATTGTTATCCTCCTTACTCACTAGTAAAATATCAAGGTATCCCATTTTGTTCTTATTATTGAATAAAAGGACATAATGAAAATGATTTCTATACTTTACAATGAAGAATCAAGAATCTTGAGCATCAAGGTTTTATCTCATTTATTGCACAACATTCTTTTATATGGTCCTCTCCACTTGTTACATCTCAATGGGTTCCTCAATCTGATTTGTCTATGTCTAATGAGCATCATGCCATCACTTCTAATGTTTATTCTTTCGTCACTCAAGTAAATCCTATGAAACCACCTCCAAAAATCAGTCTCATTCCTCCTCCTTTCAAGTCATATACGACATTACCAAGTCAAACTACACAACCACCTCTCAAAATCAGTCCACCCTCTTCTCCTATCAAGTCTTTTATAGCGTCATCAATCCCACATAATCTCTAACCAATCAATTTAGTCAAATAAACTAATCCTCCTACTTGATGAGCAAGACACATTTCAAAAATATTCCACCATCGCATGGTCCTAGTGTTGCTTCTGCCTACCATTGTGTTGGCTCTCTTTCTTATCATGACACAGATAATGCTCTCCCAAAATGACATGGTATCTCTCACGTCACTGCATAAATCTCCATATTAATACACTTGGGGGCATCATGTTTATTCTTCCCCCTTCTAACAATACTAGGTGTCTTGCATTTCTAATATCACGCTCTGTGTTTCATATTTCCTCTCTTTGAGCATCATTACTCCTCTTGATACACTTTGTATCGCCACTACCCTATGACGCAGATCTCATGCTTTGGTTCAAACTTAATTGTTGAGGAAATACTTTATACATGAACCTCACACACTACACACTTCACGTTTCACACACACTTAACATTTATTTCTAATAAATTCTATAACACACTATCCGCATTATTCACTCTGACATTCACGATGTATCATTTTTGCCTCTACTTTTACATGTTTCACTCATTACCCTATGACGCACTCTAGTTCCATGGTTCATACTTGATTGCTAAGTGTCTAAACCTAAAATTAACCTCACATCATCTCACTCACACTTTTTATGCCCTAAACTTTATTGATCACATCTTGTTAACACACATTCAAACCATTTCTTGATAACACACTCTTTTCCTACGGTTCATTCTCGATCGCCGAGGGGGCATGTATAAATGAACCTCATCTCATACATAATCATATGTATCCTCTCAAGGGGAACACTTCTATTATAATATTCACTTTTCATTTCATTCCATCTCATCCACAACATACTGCATATCTTGGTCTCATTTAGTTTTGCTTGCATTTACTCGTTACATGCATGCTCTATTACACATGCTTGCCAAATATTTTTTATGTCATTATATTTTCTATATACACATGAGTGTTCACTTTCCTTTCTAGTTGTGATCGTAGAATCTGCACAGATTGATACATGCAACCTGGATGCTTGGTGTAATACCTATTACCAGTCCCACATCGGCTCATGGGGGCATCCACTTTCGTACACACTTTAGGTGCTATTGTTTTGGTTTATACTACTTCCTATTCATACTAACACACTATACTATCTCAGATTACACATGCTTTGACATAAATTCTATATTTCTAACATGCAAATGGTACTTCATGTGCAAAATTTATTTCACATGTCTATTTGCTACGATGGTTGTCTGCATTACTTTGTCTACTATTATTCTGCCATTATTTGTGGGATTTTATCTATATGATTGTTTGTTTTCTCGATTGCTTGTCCGCTATTGGCCACGTCGGCCTCGATTGTCTTGTGACATCGTGAGTGATGTCCCATGTTTGAAACCTACTTTTCATAATCTACTTTTTCTCGCATTATTTCTTTCCTACATTGTCTTCTTATGTGCTTAAATTACATCTTGTCTTCTACATGCATGATTGTCTTGTTTGCACTAACACTTGTTTTCTAACTACTTTGTTTACATGTGTCTTGGTTTCTAGCAAACACATTCCCTTCCCCCGTAGGGCATCAATTTTGTTCGGTAGTTGGTCCTCGTTTGGGTCCCGTGCTCCTCAACAACATCACATACACCCCAAATGAGGGGTATCCTTGGGTGAATCTCTCACCCAAACAACAATTTACAATTAAAGTACAATACAGCCTTTGAGCACCTAGAATATGACTAGGGTCTTCAACAAAACACAAACACTAGTGACAAACACCGATAATAGTGCCTTGGTGCCCCGACCCTTCTTGGATGCTTGTGACCAGTGGGGCAATTACACAACATTTTTCAGTTCAACATAGTTTTTGACAGTTTACACAACTTTTATAGAACAAATACAATCCTTCAAAGACTAAGTATGCATGCACTACACCTTCTTTTCTACTTCTGCGTTGGATTGAATTGAATCATAGTTTTACACACCATATGCAATGATGTTCTACACTTTGGGAAGTAGTTAAAGGTTGGAGGATGACACCAGAATTTTCTCCATACACTTTTTCCATTCTTGGCATGAGATCGCCCAAAAAACTCGCATTCAACAACTAGGGTGAGATCACCCAAAAACTCATTCTTTCACAACATCTTAAGGATCCTTTCTACACTCTATTACTCATCACGGATCAGGATCACATGTTACTTTTCACATTTTTACATACTTTTCACTCATTTTGATCATATATGCGTATTTGACTACTTATTCATTCTTCTCCTTGTAGGTCCATCCTTATGGGAAGTGGTAGTCACATCAATCACACATCATTCACACACATATAATGATATCAACAACAACTAAAATGCAACATCTACACATATTCTCTCACCCTAGGGTCATCATCATCACTTTTATTACTTCCTCTTCACTATCTTTCACGCTTCACATTTTTATCATTCCATGCTTTTTCTTGTTTCTCTCGGCACACTTTTCACCATCGATCTACATGGTTATTAGGGACACATCTCTTATCTATTTTATGTTATTGAAAATTTTATCAACATAAAGTGGAGAAAAATGTAGACACTAAATCACACACTTTGGGTATGTTTCTAGTCTTGATCATATACTACTATTCATATGATTCTTAAGCGGTAAAAGTACTAATTGATCACTTTGTCTTTGGCCATCTTTTCTTACTTTCGCTTGCCTCTTTTGGTCTTACGATCCTTCTTTCCTAGTCTATCTTTTCATACTTAAGAATTTCTCACCCTGTACACCAATGCCCAACAAAATGCCGGTGTCAGCGCGCTCCTGTCCCCTCTCCGGATGCCCCCAACCTCTTTGTACTTTTCTCACATCTTTTGGGTCCTTTTTAGCCATTTGGGCTTCTTATTTTCTTGGTAGTCAGCCTTTTCAGTTAATTAGAAAATTTGAGCAAGTGAATCATATAAATATAAAGTTATGTGACTATAATAAAAGACCAAGCACTAAGGTTGCATTCAAAAGATCACCCTAAGGTTGTAATGCTCTTGCATTACAAGAGCATCAAAGAATCCATCTAAACTTCATTCAAGGGATAAGGGACTACATTATTTTGAATACAATTTATAGGAGGGAAGTTCATTTTTTCATACACACATATATCTACATCTTGTACATCTAGTTATTACTCACTATCAAGTGTGATTCACACAAGTGCCACCTAGGGCACAATTTTACACACACACACATAACTACATGGAGTTTGAAATATAGTGCAATGCCTGGATCATAAGTTCAATTAGTCGTGTGATCGCCGAGGTTAATCGACTCCCCATTTGCATCTTTTTATTTTTAGAATTTATATGTTTTGGGGTTTTACAGTGCTCTTTCTTCTTATAGGTTTGAGGAGAATAATAGGGAATTACAATGACATATAGGTGACTAAAGGAGAACATTAACAAACATTGCACGACCCCCGCAAAGATTATTTTATGAGGTTTTAAGAAATCAAAGGTGCCCAGAGAGAAGGTTTTGCTGCAACACCCTAGGAACCCTTGACCCAATCATTAGGAAATAAGGGATAAAATATGTGGAACAATCCCTCACGAATCACAACAAGAGAAAATAATATGTAAAAAATATTACAGATCTCAAATTAAAGTGTAGAATAAAATAACACAACACAAAGAGCTAGTATTTAACGTGGTTCACCCAATTTGGGCTACGTCCACCAAGAATCACTTACTTAGATTTTATTACAAGCCACCCCTCTCTCAATACAATACTAAGATATGTTTGAGCTATGCTCAATAAACACTACAAAATTCACACATGAATTGCACACATCTACAATGTTACATAATTCCTACGATATGCACAAAACCACATAAGTAGAAAACTACTTAAACAGCTTTTATAAAATGGTGGGTATCAAAACCATGGGCCAAAACTTCCCATAAACATATGGGTCAAAATATTGCCCATATGAGAAAAGCATGTTTCCCGGTGAGACAAATGTGGAAAGTGTACAATACTCTTAGTGTACATTATTAAACACTTTCACACATGCAAACATGCTCCATAAGCTAACATGTACCCATGTGCCCTACTCCAAGTAGATCACGCGGCCACAAAATTTTCTGAGCTCAGTGTGATGCTCCCATCCTCCTATTCATTAGTTCGTTATCTTGCACACCCAAGATTATTTGTGAATTATTTGTGAATCAACTAAGTATCTTACACTCTCTCTTAAAATTAAGGTCTCAAATTTATCATCTTATCTTGCTTGGTTCAAATATGTACTTTATTGCATTTTTTTACTCTATTGTTACATATTTAGATTAGCATTTATTTATTTCAATATTTGCTTAATCAATCTCCATGTAATATTAGCTAAATTAAGAGGGAGATTTTGGAGGGAACTCGAGTGGTGGTACTTGCATGCATTAAATCTTTCCCCTATGGATCTTGAGAGAAGCATGAAGCTTCTCGATGAAGCTATTAAGGGTTTTGTGGGTGATTTTGATTCTCATTTCGTTCTTTCTACTTTTTCGCTCCTTCGAGCTCTACATGTTGAAATGTTTCGTGATCATTTTTAGATCATAATTTGTTAGTTTTGGAGGAAAATATGTCATTCATTCAATTGTTATTAAATTTAGATTTATGGCTGATATAAAAATAAGCTCTAGAAAATATTGGAGTAGTTTGTTGGGTCGAACCAGCTTGGATTTTGAGCAAGGAACTTTGGAAACGGCCAAGGAAGATCGAAGAAAATAGAAGGGACATATCATAAAACCCACTTACAGGCATGTATTTATCCTCTTCCTCCCTTTCTATTTATTTTTATAATGATTTATATTCATAAATAGTTCTCTCGTGAGTTGATGGGTATATAGAGATATCTATGAATTCAAATAGAAATTTAAGCAATGGCTATAAATATTGGGTTTTGTGTTTATAACTTGCGAATATTTTTTTTGGTTTTGTTTTCCACCCCGAACTGTTTGAAAATCAATCATAAAATCATTATGGGAAATCATTTTGGGATAATGTGTAAGATTTCAAAAACCCATTCTCGGTATTGTTCATATATGTGGTTGCTTGGTTAACTACTAAAAACATGAACAATAAAGGACTATTTTCTATCTTGTGTGTGTGGAAATCTTGTTTGTTTATATAAATCGAGTTTGGTTTTATTGAAAGTGATGGAATTTCCTATTAAATAGTCTTTGGTTCCTTTAAACTTCTTGTGAAATAGGAAAACAAGAGTATGGATTTTTGGTTAAATTTTTAGGTGTGGATGTTAATTGACTCGAGTGTTGGTTGATAGGGTAATGTGTTCCTTGCACCTTGAGATGGAAATAAAAATCGAAGACTTGAAAATATAAACCCATTTCATGGGTACCATCATTTTACAAAGTTGTGTGAACTTGAAGTGATTTCTCAAAAGTTGTACCTATTTAAATAAATTTGTATGTTCAACAAGATCTTCATTTGAGTGGTGTTAAAAGATAGATGGACAGGGTTCCTAGAATTAGGTATTCTTAATGATGTCTTCCAAAATAATGGGGTTCCTAATTAGATAAGGGTTTTGTTTAAAATATGGAATTTCTCTCAAGGCATGAGTTGGTCGTTAATTCAGAAAGAAATTTATTTACTACTCATAGAAAATTTAGTTTTTCCTTAATATGGGTATAATATAGTTATTTGACAAATTACGGTTTCCATCATTAACATTGTCGATAAGCTAAAGGAATTTATCATTTAATATTTGATAAAATTAATATAAATCATTATTTCGTTTGATAAGATTAAGGTAATCATTATCTCTTTTTGATAAGATTAATGCAATTGTGATCTCTTTTTTATATGATTAAGGTAGTCATTATCACTGTTGATAAGGTTAAGGTATTATTCGATATCATTGTTGACAAGATTAAGGTTATAAGCACAATATTTGTTTGATAAGATTAAGGAATATTTCATTGTTATTGTTTTGTAAAATGAGAATTTAATCCCTACTATTCGGGAATGATTAAGGTATTATTTAATACTATTGTTACAAGCTTTAAGGTAGTAATACTTACCAATCCAACTATTTAAGGGTGTATGTAGACACTAAATATTGATTGGCTTCTATGAATCGATTCTATTGAATTGAATTATAATACAATCTTAGTTTGATCCAATGTAAATGTTAGAGGTGGACCAAGTTAACTTGATTGTTAATCATATTGTCCAAAAGCTTAACTGTTAATACATGTATTGTTTATTATCAAAGTATGAGCTTACTTCCTTATGGTATGAAATGGTAATGTAGGTAATGAGGATTACTCCATTGATTTCATTCATGTAGTAAACATGATATTATTTGGAAATTGAATATGTTGGAATTGTTGTGATGTTTTCAATATATTCATTGTATCACAAAAAAACAAAGGTGTTGAGAATGACAATTCAAGCTAATTCATTATGAACTCGACCATTTTACCATCTTTTCTCTTGTATAGATGACAGAGATAAGTTATCTTTTACCGATGATTAAATAAATAATTATGCATGTTTTACTTGTCTATGTTGAATTGATTGTATTATTTGTATGGCTTCTAGTAAACGAAGGTTATACTTCACGCTTATAATAATGAAAGAGACACAAATTAGCTAGTTATAATTAAAATATTATCTCACATAATCTTATTGTAATTTGTAATCATTATTAGTTGTATAAATGATATTGTTGAAGTTTACTTGTACCTTATGTATGACATTTGTAATGATGATTTACAACATAATGTTATTATATAAATTGAATGGAAAATTTTAGCATTATTTGATGATTTATCATTAAGTTGAGATTTAAGTACACTAGTACAAAAAGATAAATGAAGTGAATGTATCTATGATACAATTAACAATGTGTAAACATCTAATTGAGTGTGATTAAATGTACCTTTGTAAGAGAACAATTATACAAATAAAAATTAAGTATTACATGTGACATTGTTGAAATGTACATATACATGTTTGCATGCGTAATACAAAATATTTAATTAAAATCAAAATAAAGATAATAATGAGTTTACATTCTATTTATACAAAAAAATGTTATTGTAAATATTATGATACCACAAACATAAGTATAGTCAAAAGACATGAGTTGATGTGATAAACCTATCAACTGCGACAAAAATGAGGATTAGTTGTAAAATAACCAACTTGTGGTGAGTTAACTAAAGGGTTGTAATGTCCCTAATGAATGAGTCTTAATCATGTCAACTCCATATGGATATGAGGAGTCAACGATCACATAAGGGCATGGGTCATTATGTGAATGTTTCCTTTTTAGGGATCTTGAGTTGTCCTAATGAAGATATGATCTTTATGAATATTACAACATAATCCAATACTACATTTTCTAAGGGAATAAGAGTTGTCTAACATGAACGACATGAACACCTCTCCTCGTACCAACTTATGTTGGCTATGTGGAAGGAAATTATTACATAATGATGCAATTGATTACGTAAACATTTTTTTCCGTAGGAAACCTAAGTTGACACCGATGTACCCTTCGTACATGTTGTATAAGTCTTGTAATTTATGCATGATTATTAAAAATAAAAAGTCTTGACGAAATGATTCAAATCTATACAACCGAGTGATAATGGTATGATGAAAGGATTATTTTCTAATGATGAGTGTGCCATTACAAAACTGAGCATGCAAGACATGTCTCTCAAACTTTGGCCAAAGTAGTGTAAGCTACTAATTACACTGTCAGATTCACCAAGTTTTTAAACTGAGGTGTGAGATGCTTGGATGGAATTTGATTGACTAAATTTTAGGTAGAAACTTAGGAACTACACTTGATTATCAATACCTGTAAAGGTTAACCAACAATATACTTTGTATACACACTCATGGAGAGTGAACTATGGGGGATCGGTAGATCTAATTGACCCATACAACTGCACATGGTTTTGATGTTATCAGATGGATTGAAATTTGAATATTTTATGGATTTAAATGTTGTGTATTTAAATTAGTGAAGGTATATAGTTAGTAAGGGATACATAAATAAATTCCCTAATTTGGAGCATTGATAAAGTAGGTGTTACATTTTGGTATTAGAGGTGAAGGTTTACAACTCTTATACTTATTAGGTCCCTACGGTAACTAGAACTTAATTCTTTTCTAACATAAAAAAATGGTTAGGACAAGAGGGAATGCTATTAATCACCAACTTGCCAGTGGTGAAGTAGCCAAAATGTGGAAATTGGATGAAATATTAGCTGTCCTTTAGGACATGTGCAATCGTATGGCTATTCTTGAACAATAGGTGATGAGTAATAACAAAGTGGTAGAGAAAATAACACTAATGAGTGAACTCAAGGGCTGCCAAATACTGAAAATAATAACAATGATGTAGATCCTTATGTGGGAAATAACATAGTGGATCCTAACAATGAAAATGTGAATTCTCGAAAACTAACCGAAAATAAAAGGGCATGTTTGGAAGCAGAGCTTTCAAATGATAGTAAGAGGATCAACCCACCAAAATTTGAGTAGATAAATTTAGGACATGGAGATGAGAATTGGCTCGGTGAGATGCGAAGTATTTCACCATCAAGAACTTCTCTGAAGAAACTAAGGTTATTTGAGGAGCTTATCAACTCTCAAATGAGGCTTCTTCATGGTGGGATAACTAAAAGGTATAACTAGGGGTTGATGAAGCCAAAATAAATTGGGAACAATTCAAAACCTATTTTAGACAACATTGGTTTTCACAACCGTAATATGACCAAAAGATGTCGAATTTCAGACCCCACTTAGGACAAGATGAATCGTAACAAAGTACTAGAAAAACTTTACAAAATTACTTGAATATGTCCCTTAGTATTAGAATAATGATAATTTTCACATAAGGAAATGTATTATGGGTTTGAACCTTATCATAGGTGGTGAAGTTGATGTTCATGGGCCATTAACCATGGAGGTTGTGTTTGAAAAATCTATAAGACAAGAGCATAAGCTACAGGATATATTTGTTCATAGGGAAGAAAAGAAAAAGAAAATTTTTAGTTCACCTTCACCGTTAGCACCTAAGAAAGTAGGGTGGAAAAATTTGGGCAGTAAAACTAGAAATGAAAATAAAAGTACACCAAAAAATATAGTTGCAAATTTTGAGAAGAATGGATAGAATAATGTAACAAACTTTGAAAACAAGATTGAAAGAAAGGGAGATGTTGTGGGGTGTCTTATATGTGGTTTAAATCATTATGCAAATAATTTTCCATAAAGGAAAAAGAAAATAATCAACAACATAGAATACACGCTATAGTAGTTGATAGGTAAGTTATTTGTGTTGGATTTTAGAATTGCACCCTGGGGGAGAGAGGGAGGTATGACCGCATAGGGGATTAAGAAAAATGGGATGAACCCACAATAATAGTTGTTATGTAGCCGTGAAGGAGTCTTCCTCCAATTTCTTGTTTGCTCTCTCCAAGGGAACAATGGGGAGGCACCTTAACAAAGGGTGAAACTAATTTCTCTACTACTTTTGACTCTACCTAAGTCAAGGTGAAAGGACCCAAGATGCGACCCGGAGGGTAAATGGTAAGGAGGGAATCAATATAATATCCCGAGTCCGCTAGGAATAAACAATTGGGAGTTAGACGTATCCACCAAATACAGTACTCACTTGAAATTATGGTCACTAAGTGCTACAAGCATCCAAGAACCTAGATACAATTCGCTAAAGGTGGTTTTGGCATGATCCACAAATTAAATCCCAAGGATATAGATGCATTATTCGGGCTAATGCCAAGGATTTTATATGATGAGTGAAAACACTTAAGTTATGTGCATTGTCAATGTGTATTCACAAGCGGATTTGTGTAAAATAGACAAATAAGGTGAGATCCACATGAACACAAATGGGATTCGAAGAAGTTAGTGTGAATTTCTAAAGTGGAAACAAGGTTCAAAGAGGAAAAAACCAGATTCAAAGGGAACTAGGAGGGTCAAGAAACATATCAAGCATATTGTTACCATGCGCTTACTACTTCACAAATATGGGAGATACATGAAAAGGGTTCTTCGTAGGGAATTGTTCTTGAAGATCCTCTAGTAAAACATATAATCCTAATCCTTGATAATTTATCTCAGTACCCCTAAGACTAAATCACCATGTGTGAATTATGTTGAGTGTTCTAAATTGAGGGCCCCCAAGATAAATGAACAAAGAACCTAATATTACTCGCTTAGTAAGGAATTTTACAGTGCATAAAATAACATCTTAAAGTACCCTTAAAGGAAATCAATCTCCCACATAACCATAACAAAACTTAAACAATAACAGGATATTTTCACATAAAATCACAACCATAACCTATACAAGATCCTAATGAAAAGACACACAATACTTCACCCACAAAATCATTCCACAAGAAGAGCATAACCAAAAGGATTACAGTAGGCCATCTATGACAAATCAATTATACTTGGAAAAAATAAGGAAACATACATATATGCTCTCAAGCTTGTTAATGACTGTACATGGGCAATCACCTTAATATAAATTCTAGGAAAATGAGAAACACATAATGCCTATGCCTCAACAATGCAAATTTTCATGGTTGAATTATGCCCCTCCAAATCCTAAAAGTCCTCTCCTTAAAAAAAAAACTGTCTCTCTTTATAAAACCTTAAACCCTTGTATATATCCTTATCCATTTTAGGGTTTAAGATAATATTCACCTAGATTCTAACCGATCCACATTTAGGTCACCTCCCAAAGATTCCAAAGAATATCAGGGAGTAATTTTCCAAGACAACATTTAATCCTCGCCCACTACTAGCTTGTCACTATCATATTAATAATGACGAGGAATTGCTTTTTTACACATCATTTTAATCCAATATTAATTTTCCATATGTAAATAAATGTGACATGGCTAGCAAATTTAAAATGACAAGACATATTCAAAGGCATAGACATTTAATCCATCCATACCGACACATTTCGTATAACAAATCAATCCTGATATAACTCCCACATGTGCTTACCGATCTGGGTAAGATACGATATTGATGGTGATATGATTTTTACCAGGACACGCCAACTTAGAAGACATGCCTATTTAACTATGGTTCACCCAGACCATCAATTTACCACCTAATTTCCATAAATCTCTCTACATTCTATTTCTATCAACAATCCATTTACCATGTCTTCTTCATTTCTAAGAGCAAGTCCTATTGAGGAAGAACTCCCCAATTTGGGCGAGTTCTTCCAAGTGAGTGGTCTCGATAAAGATTTCATCCTACACGTCTTCGGTGTGCCCAACTCCAAAGAAAATATCCTTGATGATTCATCACAAAAATCCCTAGTCCTGTCATTCCCGAATAGGTTAGCTAAACTATGTGCCTCATTCCCTCTGTTTCAAGTCCTACATTACCACCTTATCCGCCCTCAAGTAAAATCGCAACGAGTTACGTGAAACACCTATGGTTTCACCACTATCCACATGTGCATGATGATCATTGACACATATCGAAGGTATACTATGATCTCCTCCTATTGAACACGAGATCACCCAACACTAGACCCACTGTCCACTCCAAAAGAAGAAGAATAACCCCCAAATCTACATGAAAGTGAAGCAGAGAAGCGACTGTCAGCTCTTGAAACTACTCTTGCTGAAATATGGTCTATGGTGGGTTCCCAAGCCCTTCCTTTGAAGAAAATAAAATTTGTGATAGAAGGATCTTCCAACAAAACAACTCACTTTCCTATGGCTCGACTCTCTCCGGCGGGAAGACTAAAGTGTACATAAGAGGGGGCTCTCCCTTTACGAGTGGGCGAGTTCACTTGAGAAGAAGAGAGAACTCACCCATATCCCGAACGGGTAATAGATGAGAGTTCAAGAGTTGTGGGTGAAGGGGATGTTGTGGGTCCTAGTGGGGGACATACAATTTGTATTTAGTCTTGTGGCTCATGAAGAATTTTTTATCTCATGGACCAACTACTCAAACGTGCGCCAATCTTCCCGGGTGAAGTTGCAATTTCGAGAATTGACCATTATGTCTCAATGAAATAGTTTATACTTTTGTTATTTCATATATGTATGTATGTATTTTCAAGAGTAGGGGTCCCTATGAGAAAAATCTCATTTTGTTCACGTTAATAATCATTTTGAACCATATTTCTTCTTTGCATGATATGTGTTTTGTTATTCTTCTATAAAAACTCATACATATAATTTATTTCCATGTTTTCCTCATGTTGCATTGTGAACAAAACATAGAAAATAAATCATCCCATACAACACTCACCACTTTGCACATCGAATTTCACATAATTACATATCACCTTCAGAGAGAAAACCCGACCCTCAATACTTAATTTCTCCCAACCTTTCTCAAACAAAAAAAAGTCCTTTCATCCTTCTTTATGCATGCCGAGAAATCATAAACATATATCAACCTCTACCTTTTATCCAATCGAAGCCCGAGCTTGTAACAAGTACTCAAACCACTCCAAAAGAAGTTAGAAAGTAAACCAGACCCTAGGATCTGGAAATATGATTACATAACAAGTCAAACAAATACATCCCTTCGAACCTCGGGGATGAGCTACCACCTTGAACATTACCGAGCATACACTTACGTTGATACCGCTGTTCCTTCCTTATCAAAATGGGGCTAAGAACCCAGACCAAACCCTAAAGGAAAATATGACATTCCCTTAAGTTAATCCCACGGTCTCAAAAATACTTATGCTTCGGGCACCAGAAGAAACCGTCACATCATCGTCTAATGTTCATACTCTGCATAAATGGCGTGAAGTCCCGACCATACATCGAACACACTCTACCTCATACTTTAAACTCTACAAAACCTCAAAAACTTGATAACATCATGAAACCAAGCAAATATTTAACCTTCCATTCAAGAATAAGAACTTACGTAGGGGATATCTACCCAAAAAACAAACACCTAGTGCACATCCAATCGGAGATAAGAATAGACCTAGTGATAATAGTACTAAAAAGAAACCGAGAAAAATATGGGCTCCAACATTTTGGGTTTGCGCATGTCATTGTTTTATTTGATATTAGTGTAACAAAATGTTTTATTTTAAATAAATTAACATCTAAACTAAAAAGGAAAGTTGGTCATATGAAAAACACATGGATTGTACATTACGGGAACAATATTATTCATATGGTGAACCAATGTCCTGTTTGACACAACATTGAACTGCCAAGTTTCACCACTGAACTAGATCTTTATGTAGCTCCCTTAGGTTCATATGATGTTAATAGGAGTAAAATGGTTATCAACCCACAAGGCAATTATGGAGTGATTTGAAATACAAAGTAAATTATTTGATGATCTGCATAAAACAACAATAATTCAAGGAATAACAAGAGGCTTTAAAGTAACAAAATCTCATCCATATAGCTCAAAAAATCTAAGAACAAAGGTCAGTATGCTTTTTAATATAAAAATTTCAGATTTTCAGGAAGAAGATAAGACTACGTGGAAGACCATCCATTATTACGAGAGTACAACGATGTATTTCCGGAAGAACAACAACGGACTTCATCCTAAACAAGAGTTTTATTTCATTATTGACATCAAACTAGGAATTGAACCAATTTCTAAGGCTCCCTATAGAATGACTACAACTAAACTTGTTGAGCTGAAAGCACAACTTCATGAATTATTATCCAAAGGATTGATCAAACCGAGTGTCTCTCCTTGGGAGTGCCAATCATCTTTGTCAAGAAAAAGGATGGAACATTGAGGTTATGCATCGATTATCAAATGCTTAACAAAGCCATGATAAAAAATAGATACCCCCTTCCAAGAATTGATGACCTCTTTGACTAGATGCATGGTGCATTGGTTTATTCTAAGATTGATATGTGATTAGGTTATCATCAACTAAGAATAAAAGAAGAAGAAATTCATAATACTTCCTTTAGGACAAGGTACAAACATTATGAGTTCACTGTGTTACCATTTGGACTTACTAATGCTCTGAAATGTTTATGAACTTAATGAACAATATATTTTAGGATTTTAGACAAGTTTGTGCTGGTTTTCTTAGATGATATTTTGATTTATTCCAAAAGCATTGAGGAGCATAATGAACATCTTAGAACTAGTTTAGATGTGCTGAGGAAGAGAAATATGTACGGTAAGCTTTTAAAGTGACCATTCTATCAAAATGAGGTATAATACCTCGGACACATAATAAATAAGGATGAAATTTCTATGGATCCCTAAAAAATCAATGCTATAAATGACTCAAGCTAGCTCTAAAAATGTGCATGAAGTTAAAAGCTTCATGGGGTTGGCTGGATATTATAAAAAATATGTAAAAGAATTTTCTAGAGTCATTGCTCAAATTACCTTGTTGCAGAAAAATAAGAAATTTATTTGCTCTAAAAAATGTGAAAATGATTTTAATTTGCTAAATGAGAAATTTAATTTAGAAGCTTCATGGGGTTGGTTGGATATTATAGGAAAGATGTAAAAGACTTTTCTAGAGTTGCTACTCAAATTACCTTGCTATAGAAAATAAAATAAAATTTATTTGGTCTCGAAAAATGTGAAAATGATTCTAATTTGCTAAACGAGAAATTGAAAACAACGCATGTTTTAATGGTTTTGATCCCAACAAAAGCTTCACCATGGTAACAAATTCCTCTAGTGAAGGTTTGGGAGGAATAATTTCACAAAATGACCACGTAATTGTGTATGAGAGCATACAATGGAAAGTACATGAGTTGAACTATGCTCCCCATGACTTGGAGCTTGCTGCCATAGTACATGACTTGTGATTTTGGAGGCACTATCTATTAGGAAATCCCTTTGAACTAAAAATAGATCATCTCAGGATAAAATACATCTTCACGCAACCTAACTTGAATGTAAGGAAATGAATATGGTTAGAGTTTTTATCACATTATGACTTTGATATAAGCTATATTAAGGGAAAATAAAATAGAGTGACAGATGCACTAAGTCATAGGAAGCACATTTCCACTCTTGTGACTCTAAGAACTCAATTCAAAGATGAAGTTAAGAAGACAATATAGGCTGATTCTTATTACCAACATGTATGGGAGAAAGTGTAAAATTCTTATTAGCTGAGATAGTGTGGAGGAAAAAGAAGTAGTAGGTCCCGAGACATTGACATAATTGGAACAAGTCAAGCTCATCCGGGAGTGGTTAAAGGAATATGCTGATAGAAAGAAGAGCTATGAATAAATAAAAGGGTGGACAAAATATTTGAACAAGGGGACAAGGTATTCCTAAGGGTTAAGCCCAAGAAAAGTTCAATTTCATTTGAAAAGTCAGCTAAACTGTCACTTCGCTATGTTAGACCTTTTGAAGTGATAGAAGTGATAAGTTCATGTCACATACCATTTATCATTGCTTCTCACATTGTCCAAGATGCATGATGTTTTTCATATTTATTTGCTTAAAAAGTATGTATCTAATATATCACATGTTTTGAATTGGAACTCCTTACAGTTCTAGGATCCAGGAATCATCGTGGTTGAGCCAATAAAAGTGTTGGAAACTCGGAGGATGAACTTAAGTCTAAATAAAGATATAGTTCGGTGTGTAAGGTCCTGGGACCAATTTTTTGAAGAAAATATAACCTAGGAAAATCTTGATGAAATAAAAACTACTTTTCCACACTTATTTCAGTGATAAAACTTATATTTTGATATCTGATACGATATACTTGATATTTTTATATTTTAAATAGACGGAAATACATGACATAAAGTTGTCTGTTTGGCAAAAATTTGATGAATAAGGGCTATTTTAGTGCATAGATTCTGAAATAAGTTATTGAAAATTGTTATATTATCAAGATTATATAATTTGGTGATTATTTTTGAAACAAAAATAAATATATTTATTTGTTTATGATTGATTACGATGGTTATTTAGTTTAATCATCAGGATGATTATTTTAAAGGGGGAAGTATGTCATACCCTACCTTTTTCATTCTATTTTGGTTGCAAAAGTGAGTTTTGATGTTAAACAATATGTGAACCTAGGACTAGTTTTGTTACGTTGTCCCGTATGCGTAACTTGAACTGGATATATATACACTAATATGCAATGGTATACATGGCATTGTAGTGGTACTTGCTATTGAGTTCTGCACATTAATTAACGTTATAATTCATTTTACATACTTTGGATGTTAACGTTCGTTGCATTCTTCTTATAGATGATGATTTTGTTTTGTCATCATTTGTTACTGATTACATTGTTATGTTGTTTGACATATTCATGTTGACGGTTAACATTGGATTTGTATACTTATATACATTATAATATCAATTAATATCTTTATTAAACTTCTATGAAGTGGTCATCGATCATGATGTGTTAAAAATATTATTTTATGGATAAAATAAAGGATAAGATGATTTATGTTTGCATAGCTAAAGAGAGTCGTTACTAACCCCATGTTGGTTGATTGGTCACAAACCCTTAAAACATGTAAGCATTGTTAGAAGTTATAACACCATTGTTAATATTGAAATTGAAAGGAAAATTAGTATTTTCAAATGATTTTATAAGCCCATAGTCGGGGAAAAAATATCTAAAAGGAAATAGTGTCCGAGTTGATGTTATATAAAATATTGTTTGCTAAATAATATGGTCTAAGACCATGCTTGTTAGCTAAGGTTACAAAGCATCATGGTCTTTGACCATATAAATGGGTAAATGAATTGCAAAAGGTTATAATGTTAATGCTTAAAATAGTGGCCTTTGACCAACCCCACATAATGATAATTGTTTAACTTGGTTTTAATTCAAGTATTAATCGGTCATAATCGAATCCAAGCTTATAATGAATAATTAATTTTAATCATGTTCATTGAGTGGTCGATGATCAACCCATACAAATTTTTAGTGTTATCTCCAAAGTCTTCGACCATTTGAGTTTTAATCTCCATGAAAGCTTAGCTAAATTAAGAGGGAGATTTTGGAGGGAACTAGAGCGGTGGTACTGCGCATGTATTAAATGCATTAACTCCTTCCCCTACGGATCTCGGGAGAAGCATGAAGCTTCTCGAGGAAGCTATTGAGGGGGTTTATGGGTATTTTTGGTTCTCATTTCATTCTTGCTACTTTTTCTCTCCTCCAAGATCTATGTTGACATTTTGTTGTGATCATTTTTAGATCAAAATTTTTAGTTTTGGAGGAAAATACACAATTCATTCAGTTGTTATTAAATTCGGATTTATGACTTATATAAAAGGAATTTATGGAAAATATCAGATCATTTTGTTGGGTTAAACTAGTTGGATTTCTAGGTAAGGAACTTTGGAAATGAAGCTAAGGAAGATTAGAAAAAAATAAAAGGGAAATTTAAGAAAAACCCACTTACAGGCATGGATTGTTCTTCTCCTTCCTTTTCTATTTATTTTGTTATAATGATTTATATTCAAAACAATTCTCTCTACATTGATGGATTTATAGAGATATCTCGTGAATTTGAATAGAAATTTAAGAAATGGCTATTTAATGGATCGTGTGCTTATGGATTACGAATAAGTTGTTTGGTCTTGTTTTCCACCCTCGGTTGTTCAAAAGCATGGGTACTTTTCCTTAAAATTATTATGGGAAATCATTTTGGGCTAATGTGTAAGTTTTCATTAAAACCCATTTTGGAAATTGTTTATATCTATATTTGCTTGGTTAGCTACTCAAAAACATGAACAACAAAGGACTATTTTCTGCCTTGTGTGTTTGGACATCTTGTTTGTTTGTATAAATATGGGTGTTGTTTCATTACAAGTGATGACATTTCTGTTAAATAGTCTTTGGTTCATTTAAAATTCTTGTGAAATATGATAACATGAGAGTATGGATTTTTGGTTAATTTTTTTGGTGTGGATGTTAATCGACCTAGGTGTTGGTTGATAGGGTAATGTGTTTCCCGCACCTTGAGATGTAAATATAGCTCAAAGAACTACAATTTCAACCCATTTCTGGGTACACCATTTCACAATATTGTGTGAACTTGAAGTGATTTCTCGAAAGTTATACCTAGTTAAATACATTTGTATGTTAAATAAGATCTTCATTTGAGTTGTTGTTAAAAAATAGATGAATAGGGTTCCTAGAATTAGGTATTCTTAATGATGTCTTCTAAAACATTGGGGTTCCTTCTTAAATAAGGGGTTTTGTTTAAAATATGGAATTTCTCTCAAGGCATTCGTTAGTGACGGTTAATTCATGAAAGAAATATGTTTACTACTTATGGAAAATTTAGTTTTACCTTAATATGGGTATATCATTATTTGCAAATTATGGTTTCCATCATTAACATTGTCGATAAGATGAAGGCATTTATCATTTATTGTTTGATAAAATTAAGGTAAATCATTGTTTCTATTTGATAAGATTGAGGTAATAATTATCTCTTTTTGATAAGATTAATGCAATCATGATTTAGTTTTTATATGATTAAGGTAGTCATTATCACTGTTGATAAGGTTAAGGTATTATTCGATATAATTGTTGACAAGACTAAGGTTATAAGCACAATCTTTGTTAGATAAGATTAAGGAATATTTCATTGTTATTGTTTGGTAAAAATGATAATTTAATCCGTATCATTGTAGGAATGATTAAGGTATTATTTAATACTATTGTTGAAAGACTTAAGGTAATAATAATTATGAATTCATTTGTTTAAGGGTGTATGTAGACGTTAAATATTGATTGGATTCTATGAATTGGTTCTGTCGAATTGAATTATAATACCATCTTAGTTTGATCCAATGTAAATGTTAAAGGTGGATCAAGTTAACTTGATTGTTAATCATATTGTCCAAAATCTAAATTGCTAATACACTTATTATTCATTACCAAAGTATGAGTTTACTTCCTTATGGTATGAAATGGTAATGTAGGTAATCATGATTACTTTGCATTGGTTTCATTCATGTAGTAAAATTGATATTATTTGGAAATTGAATATGTTGGAATTGTTGTGATGTTTTAATATATTCATTGTATCACAATAAACAACAAAGGTGTTGAGAATGACAATTTATGCCAATTCATTATGAACTAACCATTTTAACATCTTTTTCTCTCCTATAGATGGCGGAGATAAGTTATCTTTTGCATATGATAAAAAAATAATTAAACATGTTTTACATGCTTATCTATGCTGAATTAATTTTATTATTTGTATGGATTCTTGTAAGTGAAGGTTATACTTCATAGTTATATTAATCAAAGAAACATAGATTAACTTTGTTATAATTAAAAGATTATATTGCATAATCTTATTGTACTTTGTAATCATTATTAGTTTTATAAATGATATTGCTGAAGTTTACTTATACCTTATGTATGGCATTTGTAATGCTGATTTACAACATAATGTTATTATATAAATTGAATGGAAAATGTTACCATTATTTGATGATTTATCATTAAGTTGAGATTTAAGTACACTAGTATGAAAAGATAAATGAAGTGAATGTATCTATGATATAATTGACAATGTGTAAAATTTTGATTGAGTGCGATTAAGTATACTTTCGTAAGAGAACAATTATACAAATAAAAATTAAGTATTACACACGACATTATCAAAATGTACATATACATGTTTGATGCGTAATACAAAATTTTTAATTAAAATCCTAATAAAGATAATAATGAGTTTGCATTCTATTTATATAGAATAATGTTATCGTAAAATTTTATTATACCACAAATATAAGTACAGTCAAAGACATGAGTTGATGTGATAAACCTATCGCTGCGATAAAACAAGGATTATTTGTAAACTAACCAACCTGTGGTGAGGTAACTAAAGGGTTATGATGTCCCTAACAAATGAGTATTAATCATGTCAATTCTAGATGGCTACGAGGGTCAATGATCACATAATGATACGATTCATTATGTGAACGTTTCCTTTTTGTAGGGATCTTGAGTTTTCTAATTAAGATCCAATCTTTATGAATGCTATAACATAATCCAATACTACATTTTACAATGGAATAAGAGTTATCTAACCTAAACAACAGGAACACCTCTGTACCAAATTATGTTGGATATGGGGAAGGAAATGATTACGTAATGATGTAAGTCATTACGTAAACATTTATTTCCCCTAGGAAACCTAAGTTGGCACTGATGTGCCCTTCCGTACATGTTGGACATGTGTTGTACTTTGTGCATGATTATTAAACACAAAAAGTACTAACTAACTAATTCAAATCCAGATAACTAAGTGATAATGGTACGGTGAAAGGACAAGTTTTTGATGATGAGTGTGTCGTCACGAAACTGAGCATGTAATACATGTCTCTCAAACTTTGGCCAAAGTAGTGTAAGTTGTTGATTACATAAGTGTCGATTCACTAAGTTCCTAAACTTGGGTGTGAGATGCTTAGAATGAAATTCAATTGATTGAATTTCATGTAGACAATTAGGAACTACACTCTATTATCAATATTTTTAAAGTTTAACACACAATATACTTTTTATACACACTTGTGGAGAGTGAACTATGTGGGATCCGGTAGATCTAATTGAACCATACAACCGCACATGGTTTTGATGTTATGAGATGGATTGAATTTTTAATAGTTGTTGGATTTAAATGTTGTGTATTTAAATCGATGAAGGCATAAAGTTAGAAAGGGATATATATCTAAAAAATTTCCCTAATTTGGAGCATTGATAAAGTAGGTGTTATATAGAAAATAAGGATAAAAATATAATGAAAATGATATAAAATTATAATTGTACCTTGTGGAATTAAATGAAATAATCACAATAATCAACATACTTAATGGAACAAAGATTATCCATAATGCGTGGATGTAATAAAATAACTTGATACAAAATATGATTAGTGAACCTACTTAATGACGTATACTACGTTGTAAAAGTATGAAAAGAGGAACTAATGAAAGTTAGTAACTTGTTGAGTTACTATAACCCTCTTTGAGAACCTAATATCATGTATTAATAAATTTTGAACATGTGGTAATGAAAGAATTAGTTACTTCATTTATCAAAGATAACTTAAAGTATATAAGAAGCGTAGATGCTATGTCCCTTCGTCTTCTTGTTAGTATCCTACATGTTCTAACTTAGGATGGCTACAGGAAGGGTAGTGAGGATGTAATGATGAAAATCATTACGTGGTCACTATCTTTCCCATATAGATCCTAAGGTGGTACTGATAGGATCCTTTCAATTAGTAGGATGAGTCAAACATGGAATATTCTTCTTCTTAACTAAATCACCTTCTTAAACAACAAAAAAATCCAGATAGTTGTGTTGAGATGGTTGTGTGGTGACGAAAGATGAGTTTCGTGGGCTTGTGTGTAGTCCTGAAACTAATCTTGCAATACAATGCTTAATATCCTTAGCCAAGGTAATGTATTAGTTGACTACATTTTCTATTCACCAATCCCCTATTTTATTGTATTGTATACCGGATAGAATACAACATGTATGTATTTTTAAGGTAGACACGTAGGATATGCACATAGTTATCAAAAGGTTTAACCAAAGTATATAAAGTATACACACTTGAGTAGAGTGATTAATGGAGATCATGGAGATCTGGATATACCCTTACAACTGCACGTGGTTATCATATGGATTTTGAATATTAAAAAGTGTTGGATTATTTAGCAATAAGATAAATAATAATGTTAATCATTATAAGGATTAATTGAACTTAAGGTTTATATTCAAAATCCCTTAATTTGGATGAATCATAACATGCATTCTATAGATAACAAGATTTGTTGGGAAACTTACGGGAAGATAACTTTGGGAGGGTGGATAACATTTATGCCCTATGAAATAGATGCGAGAGAAGAGGAGTTATGAGATTGGAAAAATAATCAAACTCTGTAGACACTCAAATTTGGCAATCTATCCTTTGACATTAATGCTCTTGACATTGCACACTTGTATGGATAAATACACTCTCTTCACTCCATAAAGAAACCATGAAAGAAATTCATGCACTTTATTATCTTTACATACCTCATTTTAATTAGTCTCTAAATTTTAAATACATAAATTACATCTAGAAAGATCAATGCTTAGGACCGTGAAGTTAAAATGATATTTTCTCCCTCCAGTCCAAAAATAATGGTTTTGATCGGGATGCAAAATTATATCCTGACCATAATGTATGGTTTTGAAACAACATGTTTCGAGTTAATTATTTTAATTTTATAATGTTCTTATGAAAAATATACCCCCTTAGTTGGTATTTCATGACATAATAACCTCCGAAAGAATATATAAACAAGTAAATCATACCTCATTTAGGGACTGAAACTTTATGAAATCCTCATGTAAAACTAAGCACTAAAGACGCAAAAAAAGCTCCTTGAAATATGAAATAAATCATGCACATCCTATAAGGCGCCACCCTATACTAGTATGAAGTATCCTCCTAGGTCTAGGAGTCTTCATCTTAATCCTATAAGTAAGTAAAGTGACCCTTCCCAAACATTTCAAGAAGTGTAAAACTCAAGAAAAGCATTATGAAACACAATTGTCAAGTTTTGATTGCACTATAGTAGATATCACATGCTAGGAGACACATGTGTAGTATGAAACCTCTTCATAGTAGTGGCAATGTTGGTGATGCACAAGGGTTCCCACAACCCACCTAATTTTATTTTGAAAAAACCCCTTCTTGCACTACAAAGGTTTAAGGGTTTGAGAAGATTTTATAGAGCCATTCGATGGTGAGCGAATAAGACTAACACAATAACACACATTTATAGATAATTGAAGCACTTGAGAAGTTGTTGACCTAAATTCTAGGAAGGTCCAAGATTTTATAGAAAGGTCGGGACCATACAAACGCTATATAAGTGAGTTATACGATTTTTACCGGGCTCAATTTTAGGTTATAATTTCATTAATAAAGAACTTCCAGCCCAAATATTCATGTTCCAAAACTTATACCACCCATAATATTCCAAATGCACACAGAATCAACTAAGTGCACTCTCTCCCTTTTGTTTTGGTATTTTTAGATCAATAGTCACTTTGAAAAGTGTTATTCTGATTTGTGTAATCAATTTTGGAAGTTAATTATATCATAATAACCACCTGTAATATTATCCATCCTTTATATGTATGTTAATTATTAAATTAAAAAGGGTGAGATTCACTCCCAAAAAGTGAAATCATTTGGTGAACTTGACCCTCTCTAATCAAACATTTTAGCCCTAACCTTAGTGGCCTTAGGGTTTCATCTAATATTTAGGTATGATTTGTTTGCATCAACATTGTGCCTTATTGATAGAGGGTTCTCTTCTATTTTTCTTGGTTATTGTGTTTCATCATGCCAAATCTATAAGATCATTATCAATATCTATATATCTTGTGCCCATCTTCTGATTCTCATCCCACTCTTACTCACCCTTGTGCTCAAGTACATGATGATCTATTTGTTAATGTTATTTTTAATATTACTACAGATCATTCATATGGTGATGGTCCTAATACTAACTCATAACACCATACCCAAGACCTTCTTGAGTATGAGGTACACCACTTATAACATTTTTTTCACGAACATACCAAAAACATTGACATTCTTCTATATGTTGTAAGAGATCAACTCAAGCATGCCTCTATGGTAACATATGTTATACCCACATCTATTGTGCCTACCTCCTTAGGGGCACTTAACATTCCTATGCAAAATGTGTCTATGCCTATTCCTGTGGCCCCTACGATACTAATTGTCCTATCTATCATCGTAATTCCTCACATGCATCTTCATCTAGAACACATGCTCTTGAGTCCCTTGTTCATTCTTTACAAACACAAATCTTACAATTACAACAAGGTGTCTCTCATAATTCTAATTCTATGGACTCTTCTCAATTATTGCATAATCCACTTGCACCTAAAGTTGTCTCATATCCTTTTCCTATTATTTTTTTTACACCTAATCTTCTTATCTATGATGGAAAGGGTGATCCCTAAGAGCATATTATATCATTGCATATTACTTATTTTGACTATGCATCTAATGATATATTGCTTGCTAAGTTATTCCATATAATCCTTAAGGAATTTGATTTGAAATGGTTTTACTACCTCCCCAAACATTTTGTGCGCTCTTTTACTACAATCAAAAATCAATTTTCAGCCCAAATTTTAACCAACATTGGGGATAAGATATCTTATGCACAAATGTCCAAACTAAAATAAGGATCTAATGAGCATATCAATGATTATTTCTTGTGTTATAAAACAATGCTTACCAAAATGAACAACATATTATTTGACAATGAATTACATGATCTTTTTGTGTAAATTTTGTTTCCTTAATTACAAGAATCATTCATGTTTGATAAGTTTCAATCTTTTGACCATCTATGTCATACACTAAAAGAACGTGAAGATAAGATATTACACATGAAAAAACTCAAGTATGCTACTAGCTCCCTAATCCATAAAATGCCAAGTTTCAAAGAAAATCTACTTTCAAAGGAAAATCTAATGACCCTAAGGTTGCTTCTAAAGACATTGTCAACATTGTTGCTTAACTTACTAAGCTACAATTAAAACCTACAAGATGATAATTTACATGGTTACCTTGTCCTCAGTGTATGGTTCTAAAGATTACAATCTTAAGTCTCTCCCTCCATTATTTGAGGTTGATACAAGAAAACATCAAAGTAAGATATTCGATTCTAATGCTTATTGTGATTATCATAGATGTATTGGTCACTCTACGGATAGATGTCTTAATTTATGACATGTCACTCAACATCTTATTGACTCTAATGCAATCGATTGGGATGAGCCCATTGAATCTTATAAGCCTATAAAAAAAAATCTAAATTGAAAATATTCAATTATCCACTTCCTAAGCATACTAATGACACATCTACTTTGAAAGTTCATAACACTCATTGTGTGGTGCCACCACCGCCTTCTTATGATCATCCACTTGATGCTATGATTGACACTATTACTCGCACATCAACTTATACATTGCTCATTTATTTTGATGATTCTGATATAGATGACTCACTTATCTCTGAAACATTATCTATTCTAGTCTCTATTCATCATATTCCTATTCAGGGTGTCTTGGTTATTCCACATAACAAGGATAATGTTTGTGCATGGCCATTACTTTAGTCTCTTGGCATTCCTTTTGAGAGTCTTGCACTTGATTTTGATCCACACTTTCAACGCATTACACTACCCATTACAGCTTGGTTTTATCAATGCACAAACTTCATTTTAAGTCGTTAAATATGTTGCTATTGGAGTATTGCATCTAGGTATCCCTTGGCTAAGTATTATTAAGGAAGTTCCATCCATCGTTTGTCAATGTATCAAGTTTATTCATCATAAAAAAGTCTTCACTATTCAAGGTATTCCTTTTAGGGATTTCTCTCCTAGCGTGCCTAGTTATTCTATAGTTTATATACCCCTCCCTAGTGCATCTATAGATATGTTTATTGTTTCACACACTACTTCACATAACACTAGTCCTCCTCGGTCTCATGATAGGCCTTTGGTTGCACATACAGATTCACATAGTTTTAGGTCTCTTGATAGGCCTTTAGTTGCACATGTTACACCACATAGTTCTAGGGATGCTAGGTCTCATGCTAGGTCTTCTTTTGCATACATTATCTCTAGTGTTTTGCAACCACATATCTTCTAGCTTTACGAATCATCCTAAAATTTCTCATAGGTCTTCTAGGAGTTCTCATTCTTCTAGTCCACCATGTAGGTATAAAACATTGTATTCTACTCGATGCTCTACTATTTATGGTTCTCCTGGATATGAATTTTTCAGCACATATCACCACCAAGCTTCTACTTGCACTCGAGTCACATTATATGAAACATTTGAGGTTTAACACCTCCATCACCTTCTGGTAGTTGTCTTGTGTCCTTACAAGGTTCTCTTGGTATAGCTCTCATGATATCGCCCTATTTCCCAATGACGCACTTTGTTTATAGGTTTAATTTGTTTGTTAAGGAAACAATTCCACACCCGAACCTCGCTTTACACACACACATAGGGGGAAACCTTGTTTCCCATATTTAGTTACACACTCTATATCAACACTTAAATATTTTCAAAATACAAAATATGATGTAGGGGAATCATCATAAGAATGTAAAAATTGTGGAATTTCCATTCTTATCGTATCATGAGATCATCAAAGAAGGTTTAGGTTCATTCTATAGTGTTATAAGGAGGTGATTCATTAGAAATTTCAAATTAGAGGTTTTCCCTCCTAAATTGTAATTCAAAATTTGAAAGCGTGTAAAGCGGGAAGAAAGTGGTCATGTAAGGGGTGAAAGGAAATAGATGTTGATGTTCTAAGAGTGTAATAGGATTCGAACATGTTATAAGGGGTCATAGAGTTATGTATAAGTCCATAAAGATTAAAAAAGAATGTAATGTACTTATCATGACCATGTATGAGCATATGAGGAGTCATGATTCATGTAAGAGACAGTTAGGCTATGAATAAAAGAGAGAGAATGAGATAAATACGATCAAGAAATAGTTATGGGATTCATTCCTTGAGGAAGAGTAGAGTATTTTTTTTGGATAAGATAAATTTTTTTTTTTAAGGGGACCAAAAACTCCGTACAAAAAGAATCCAGTTTCAAACAAAAACCATCAACGAGCCATGGAGGCTAAGTCAAAAAGACTTGGCGGAAAACCACCACAAAATAAAGCTAGAATACTATAAAGTCTGTATATTAACCAAAATTTTTTGACGAAAAATCCCAAAGGAGAAACAAACAAAGAAAAATAGAGAAGGTTAGCCAAAGGCTAGCCATTAGTTCTCCATGGATTTACTACGGGATCTGGTGCTCGGCCTGCCATCCTTCCTGCTAGCAACTTTTATGATCACATGCTTTGGTCTTTTCTCCTCCTTTTCCTCAGTCTGAGAGTTCATGGGATCCTTTATGCTTACCTTATCCTTGTATTTAATCATCACCTCCATGTCAAAGCCCTCGTCAGTCTCAGAATCATCACTTTTAGAACTACTAAGCATGAGCTTCATGTTGGGCTTGCTATCCTCCTTGGCCACTTGATCTTGTAAAATAGAGATCCTCTATTCATGCATAACAAAATCAGCTTGAATACCCCCAATTCTCTTGTTCTAAACCTCAAGATTGTGTTGACACTCCTTTAATTCCTATATGAGATTCTTGTTAATAGTAAGGATAGTGTTAGATGTTGATTCAACACGTAGCAGTCTAGCCTCCCAATCCATGAAATCCTATTCCCTTTTACCATAAATCTATCTCACATTATAAACCCCATTTTTCATATTGCATAGGGCATCCGCTGTTCCCTAAGTAAAGTATTTTCCTTTCCTTTTCCTCATACGATTAAGGGTGAAGCCAAGGTTTCATGATCCGACTGGGTTCACTATTTTTCCCAGGATGAGTAGGAATAATGGGCTGGCTTCTTTGGACTAACAGAAGAATTAGAACTTGATGGAGAGGGATATAAATTTTATTGTTTTTGAAGTCCTCAATAGTGGAAAGTAGAGACCTATAGAGGAAGAAATCCAAGCTCATGGTCTGGTCTCTACGAAGAAATTAAGAATAGAGAGATGGTGTGAAAAAATATTCCAGAATTTCCCCTCTAAGGTCAATTATTTCATGACCACAAGACAAACATCAACCCATCATTCAGGAAGGTAGGTTATAGTGATACCGTCATCATAAGCCACAATGTTCTCCCCAACTTCAAAAAAAGTGGAAATTTCATGTTTTTGTAGGTTTTATCCTTATAGATTTTAAGCCCATCCATTTTCAGACCCGTTATCTCAGCTATGTCACTCTCAAAGACCCTAATTTGAACCCCTCTAAAAGTAAATCCCCCATCAATCCAAGTGTTACCAAAATCCATAGAAAGTGTAGGGTCATTACCTTTTAGGTGACAAATGTACCTGGTGATGCCCCCTTTGTGCAATATCTTCCACAAAGCATTGTCTTTTTAGGTGAAGGAAGGTAATATGTTATGTGCAGTCCTGTGCGCCTCTCATGGCTCTTTCGATCTTTCTATCTTCAAACATGTAATAGCAAAGTAGCCAATATTTAATAATTTAAATAAATGGTAAATAAAATGAGTCGTAGGAGGAGTAAAGGAGTTAGGTGAAGAAGAAAATTTTGTATGTAACAACTATAGATTATGAAATAAACTCTATTTGCAATGTATGTTGATCTCCTTCTTGTAAGTTTTTAGTTTTACCTTGATGTTATGGTAAAAATATTGTGATTTTATTTATGGGCACATAGAGTTACTCATTTTTCATAGATATTGCATGAAAGTTGAATAGTGGACACCCTATTTTAACATGCAAGTTCATATTTGAGACTATGTACAATAGTAAATGTGTATTGTTAAAGGTTCTTGGTGTATTAAACATGTGTAAGAGCCTTTTATTTAACAACATACACATGATGAGAGGTGTTTAAATTTTCTACTCAAGCGTTGGGATTAAACAAGTTTTTATTTTATATTACATGCATGAATCTTTAAGAGGTTTAACACCGATATAGTGAGTGCTAGAATGAGATAAGGTATTTCTCATGATTTAAAAAGTGTGTTAAAAAAGGTGTAATAATATCATTGTCAGTTGGTATTTACCTTTGATTTGAGAATAAGAGCATAGGTAAACAACTATCTTGAATCATGATTGTGTATTGATGTACAAATTTTGAGATTCTTGGACGAGACAATATGAATTATTGAATCCAATGAGAATAGTAAGATAATGTTAATTTTAAAGGATTCTTCCAATGATATTAAGGTCAAATAGTGGAGATATTCTTGTGATATTATCTATCCTAAGTGTAATCGGGAGTAAATAGACAAAACCCTACTGAGACAATTCTCAGTAGCTATAATTCATAAGTGATCTTGAAGATTATTTAGTGAATGAAGCTTTACTGCTAGGTTATAAGAAAGGGACAAGTTAAAACCATTATTGTGTCCAAAATATAGGGCTTAAAACCATTATAACTCATTTAAAATTTTTATTGCTTTCTCGGGTTGAGACAGAGCCTCCTAGGGTTTGAGAAGTAAAACTTCAATTTCTTGTGAATGAACCATGGGAATTCCTTGAAAATTGGTAGATAACCTCTTGACCTTGTATATGAAAGGAATGCGAAGGAATTTTGTGTAAATGAGTTGTAGGGTTTTAGTTATCTTTGACGATTCAGTAGAGGACAGATTGAACACACTTTGATAGACATAATTGATAGGGATAGTTTCTAAGGAAGTACAATTTGAAGTGTGAAATAAGTATTGAAACTTGGAAGGGAGTTAAAAATAGTAAAAGGATATATAGAAATATTTGGGGAGTCTTGAAACCCGGAGAATAGATATACATAAAAATGCCTAGGACCGGGGTTAGTATGATTTTATTATACTAGGAAAGCAAAAGTGGGCTTTAAGGGTGAAGATAAAGTAGTTGAATGATGAAATTTGAGGCACACCACGATGATTTAATTTTTTTGGGTTTGTATGAATCCTTCTAACCTTGAATGTTTGAGGAACATAGTCTTAAGATTTTAGTAAGGGTAGTTTTGGAGTAAATTAGAGAAATAGTGGAGAATTTCTTGATTCTAATCTATTGATGAATGTTGTCATGTTGAGATGAGTGTGCGAGATAGGGTAAAACTTTATCTTTAATGAATTTGGACACCAACATCGAGCCAGGATGCCATCTCCCAAGTTATCCTCTCTAGGAAACCCCACCGTGTTTCTATCTTAGTCACTTCTTTTGGGTCTCTTTTATCTTTTGGGCATCTTATTTTCTTATGGGTCGGCCTTTTAGTTGTCAATTATAAAATTAAACCAAGGGAATCATATAAATAAAAACCTATGTGACCAAAATAAAGGACCAAGCTCTAAGAATCATTATCATTACGTAAGTTTAAATTCAAAGGCATCTAATAGAATTCAAGGCATTCATCTAGCACTCATAAAGGGACAAGGGACTACATTTTCTACATACACGCATATGAGGGGAAGTTAATTTTTCCATCCACACATCTATTTACATTGGTACATCTAGCTATCACCCATTATCACGTGCACTTGCACAAGGGCTTCCTAGGGAACGATTTCTACACACATGCACAAGAACTACATGGAGTTTGAGATGTAGTGCAATAATTGGTCATAAGTTCACTATGTCGGGTGATCGTCGAGGTCATCCGACTCCCATTTGGAATCTTTTATTATTTGGGATTTGATGTAGTTTGAGGGTTTTACAGTCATCTTCTCTTTAAAGGTTATATGCAAATTTGGTGATCATCTAGCGACATATAGGTGACTAAAAACAAAGGTTAGCGACACTTGTGTGACATAAAAAAACCAATTTCTTATCTTCTACATAGTCATAGGCACTCAATAGAGGTCTATGGTGCCTAGGTGCCCTCGCTCTAGTCCAGGTGCCCTAGTCCCAACTAACCCAACGTTTCTAGGAGTTTTTGTATGATTATGACAATCTGTTCCTCTTGTTCATCGCATTCCAGTCCATAATACTTTGGGATCAAGTGTGAAATCAGCTAAGTCTTCTACTCTCTGTCTTGTACTTAGGGTTTCATATTTCTTTAGTTTATTTCTTGTATTAGATATATACTTTGGCATTTATTTATCATATGTGACTCGTACAATTGAGATTTCAAAAATTCTAAATTTGTTAAATCATTTGGTGAACCCTTCTTTTGAGCACTATTGGATCTTTCTTTCTTCCTTTTGCTTCAATATCCTAAGTTTCTTCCATCATGGCTATTTTTATCTATGAATTTTTGCATGCTAATCCTAAATTTAAGGATAAAATCAACTAATAATTACATTCATGCTAATACTCCTTCGGATCATATATATCATTTATTTGTTGATGCATTTTCTCAATATCTTACTTTCCCATCTGATGTAGTTTCCGCTCTTTTCTGTTTATGACAATGATCCTCCTCTTTATATTAATGCTTGCATCTTTAACATAGGCATTATACGGGTACTATTTGATAATGGATCTGAGCTCAATCTTTGTAATCTTACATTTCTTTAGCAACTTGGCCTTTCCTCAGCTAATCTCAGTCCAACATCTATTTCTATTCATAGTTATGATTCTTCTACACAACCGTGCATGGGCCATATCACCTTACCTATCACAGTTGGTCCAAAACCATCCCTACAATATTCTTTGTTATCAATGTCAAGCTCCAATACAATTTCTTACTTGGTAGACAATGGCTTCATGATATGTAGGCGTACCTTCTCTGACAATGCATGCGTTAATTTCCTACATGATGGTTGTCTATATACTATTCTTGTTGACCGATACCTATTCAAATATTGTAGTATAGACCCACTCACTTCTCTCCCTACTCCATTTTTCTATCACAATACCAATCATCCATATAATCCTCCTACATATCTCACTGATGATTATCAACTCACAAAACCTCCTACCCCTACCACCAACATTATTTGTATCCAAGGATCCATTTGTGTATTGGACACTATGAAATCTAATTTATCTCCCCAAGAACACTCCGTATCGACACTCCATACTACTAATGTTATGGTAATTTTCCACGGGTCCCCATTACATACATGTATGTCATACCACCTTCTTCTTCTTCCCATGAGCACTCTACATCAACACTTCCTCCTTTCATATACATTGTTTTCATCAACAATTATTATTGGTCACATATTGAATTCAATCCTAATTACTCTGATACTGTTTGTACACGTGATGATTAACTCGGCTTAGAATCATACTTGTGGATCTCCTCCCTCCACCTTAGTCTCCTCATCTCTATCAAAAATATATTCACATTATTGTTGCTTATGGTCTCCACGTCTTCCATTTATCAATCGGGAAAATTTTAGTGGCGAATATTCGTAATATGGCGAATATTCCATTTTTGAAAATTTTGAAAAGGCAAATTTTTTGGCACGGGTCAGTGACCTGTTCGCCTAAAAATTACACTTTAATTTTTTTTAGGGGTCGGCTTCACCTACCCTTGAAAAATATCCCCTATATAAACCTAGATTATTCGCCAAGTAGAACACTTCTACTTCACATTTTTCAACAATATGATATATCCCGTATTATAGACGCGCGACAAGGGGGTAAGTTATTGACACGTGACAAGGAGGGTTTGTAGACAAGGAGATACTGCAGATATTGACGCATGACAAAGAGTTTGTTGACGAGTGAAATGGAGTTTTTTTCGATGAGCAAGAAGAGGGCAGAGGCTACAGACGCACAACAAGATATTTGCTGTCGTGCATCAAAAAAATGCATTGATGTGCGTCAGCGGACCTCGATGACGCGCGTCAACACACACATTGTTGATGTGCGTCACTAAAGGTCTCGCTGACGCGTCAATGAGGGTTATTTGTTGACGCGCGACCTTGACGGATAGTTGACGCATGAAAAGATGGCACAACAGATATTGATGCATAGCAGACGCATGATAAAGAGTTTGTTGATGCATGACACGAGATTTTTTTGATGAGAAAGTAGAGGTCGGAGGCTGCAGACAAGCGGCACGGAGATTTCTATGTCGCGCATCAAAAAAAAATGCGGTGACGCATGTCAACAGACCTTAGTGACGTGCATCAACAGACCTTAGTAGCGCGCACGTCAACAACCGTGTTGACACGCGTCCACTAAGGTTTGTTGACGCCGGCGTCATCGAGGGTGTTGTCGCACGTCACTAAGGTCTATTGACGCGTGTCACTAAGGTCTGTTGACGTGTGTCACTACATTTTTTTTGACACGCGACAAGGAGGTATAATAGATATTGACGTATAGCAGATGCACGACAAAGAGTTTATTGATGCGCGACATGGAGATTTTTGATGAGAAAGTAGAGCTCGGAGGCTGTCGGACAGCACCCTCAGTGGCGCGTCAACAAACCTTAGTGACATGTGTCACTAAGGCCTGTTGACGCACGTCACTAAGGTCTTTTGACGCACGTCATTGCATTTTGATGCGTGACAAAGAAAATCTCTGTCACGCATTTGTAGCCTTTTGTAGCGCTTGATAATCGTGAAATTTTTCATACAACCCCCAAAAAATTTACCTTCTGCGAAACCGGTTCCAAGGATATTCGCCAAGTATTCTCCACCTCGATTTCCAAGAGGTCTCTTAAAATGAACCCCATTATCAATATTTTTGCACTCACTTCTTGCACATCTCCACCTAAACTTGGGAAATATTTCCTTGACTACATTGGTGGCTCTGTGGATCCTAATCATATTGATATCACATTTTTAATACCTTTGGAACATTTTTATATTTACAAAGATTCATTTCTCAACTATACACAACATCTTACTCTCGGTATGCACATATATGTCCACTACCACCTTTCACTGATGAAGAATATGCAATGGGCATCTACAATTTATGCCGCAATGGCTATTTATTTGATCAACCCCATAATATTGCTTACCGGGTCATTGGCGCTTCTCCATTTGGATTCGTCCATGCAATGCTGATCTCTTAGACAATGTTACTTGATTCTTCTTCACATAATAAAATTGGGGGCATCATGCTTACTTCCCTCTCCTAGAATTTTGTAGGGTTCTCTCTAATTTATTCTACCATGCTTCATGATTTACATCTAGTATTTCTCATTCTTTGTACATACATTAATACACACAAATTGTATTATCATTACCTTATGACGTACCCCTATCCTAATGTTCACACTTGATTTATGAGGGCATACTATATACATGAACCTCACACACTACACATGCTTTGTGCTTTATGATACAACTTTCTAACTCCCTATTCTCACACATCACACCACCCTATGACGCACTCTAGTTCCGGGATTCATACTTGATCTTTGAGGGTTTGAATCAAATGAACCTCACCACATTTACACTCTTTATGTTATATACTTGATTGATCTATCTATCTAGCACATATTTTCAAACCATTTCTTGATGGCACACTCTCGTTCTATGGTTCATTCTTGACTGTTGAGGGGTATTTTATAAATGAACCTCATTTCATGCTTCATCCACATATTCTTGAGGGGCATGTTACTCTATCAAATACGCATTGCATACCATTCCATCTCTCTCATTCACAACATGTTGCATATCTTGGTCACACTTACTCTTGTTGGCTCATACTCACATGTTACACTTTGCTTACTATGTTAGTCAAATATCTAATATGTCATTATCTTTTCTATATACACATGCACATTCACTTGTTCTCTAGTTGTGAATGCAGACTTTCTACATATCTTTACATGTAATAGTGATGCTTGAATCGTACTTGTTACCACTCCCACCGAGGCTCCTGGGGAATCTACTTTCTTACACACTACATGTGTTATTATTTCATTTTATACTAATTCATATTCTTACTAGCACACTACTTGTTCCATTGATCATACACGCTTTTACTCTTTATTTTTCTAACATGCTAATGGGTGCTTCATGTGCAAAATTTTCTTTACAGGACTATTTTCCACCATGGTTGTCTATTACAATTTACTTATTATTGTATTCTATTTTATGTCATTATTTTCAGGCTTTTCCCCATGTCTTTCTTGTTCATTTCTTGTATGATTTTGACATCATTCACAATGTATTACAATGATGTCTCGTGTTTGAAACCCAATTTTCATGGTCTAATTTTTCTTCACTATTTCTTTTTTACATTGTATTTTGTAGCATGCTTGTCACTTTTCTATTAACACATGTATCCAACCACTTTATTTACATATGCCTTGGTTTCTACCATGCACACTTCCCCAGGGTATTAGTTTTAGATAAGTTTCTGGTCCTCTCCTTTAGATTTCATGCTCATATTAGTGTCACATCCACCCCAAATGAGGGGGTATACATTGGGTGAATCAGTCACCCCATATAATAGCTTAGAGCTTTAGTATAATTCTACATAGTACATGAACAAAATAGGGTTACAATTACGAATGGCCTAGAATCTTACTTAGGTCGTTAGTTTAGCATAGAAACCAACACCCGAGATAAAAAAATTGTTCCCGGCACTCGACCTTTCCAGGGCACCTATGATCATGGGACAATTATATTTACTTTCTCAAATCAATGCAATTTTTAACATTCACAAATTAGTTTTCATAGTATAGGAACAATCCTCCAATAATCAGTATGCATTCTATTTCCTTTTTCTCCTTGGAACAACATAGAACTAAACACAGATCACACTAGTTGTGGTGGTATATAAATTTAGGAAGTAGTCATGGAAGGAAAGTAAAACTAGACCTCTCTCCCAAAAATTCTTACATGCAAGTGGCATGGGATCACACAAAAAAGCACTTGGCATGAGATCGAATAAAAAACTCGTTCTTGGTGTGAGATCACCCAAAAAAATTGCTCTTTTATAATAGTTCAAGACATTTTCTATCCCTTTCACTATTCATGGATCGGTATGCACTTTCCTTTTACTAATTTTCACGTTTTTACATAATTTTACACACTTTTTATAGAGCTTTCAGTAATACATGACTTTGAGTACTCTTTCAATCTTCTTTTATAGGTCCATATTTAATACGTAACAAGAATCTTCCCTTCATCAAGCTACATAACAATGAGGTACAACTCATACGATTCACCCCTAAGGTCATTTCCTTTTCTTAGCTTCCACACTTCATTTTTATTACTCCATTCTTTCACTTGTCTCTTAGGTACGCTATCACCATCAAACTTTACATGGTTATTAGGCACACATCTGTTATATAATTTATGTTATTGAGTATTCACTCAAGAACATAAAGTGAGGGAAAATATAGACACAAAATCATGCACTCGGGTACATTTCTAGGTCCTAGGAACATACTTGCATTTGTATGATTCCTAAGCGAGAAAAATAGTAAATTATAACTAACTTTGGCCTCTTTGATTTTTTTATTATCTTATTTTTGGTCTTACACACCCTACATCCCAGTCTGAACTTTATTTTTTTATCTTTCATGACTCGAACACCGGTACCCACCAGGATGCCGATTCTAAAGTACCTTCATCCCCTCCGGGCACCCCAACATCTTTTTATATTATTTTGGGTCTATTTTATCTTTTGGGAATCTTATTTTCTTATGGGTCAGCCTTCTAGTTGTCAATTATGAAAGTCAACTAAGGGTATCATATAAATACAAAGCTATGTGACCAAAATAAAGGATCAATCTCTAAGCATCTATTATCATCACCTAAGGTTGCATCCAAAGGCATCTAAGAGCATCAAAAGCACTCATTTAACACTCATATAAGGGACAAGGGACTAAATTTTATGCATACATGCATAGGAGGGGAAGTTAATTTTTCCATCCACACATCTATTTACATATGTATATCTAGCTATCACCCGCTATCACATGTACTTGCACAAGGGTTTCCTAGGGCACGATTTCTACACAAATGTAAAAGAACTACATGGATTCTAAGATGTAGTGCAAAGCTCGGTCATAAGTTCATTTTATTTGGTGAATTTCTGAGTCAGTTCGACTCCCCATTTATCATCTTTTATTTTTGGAATTTGATGTTGTATGAGGGTTTTGTATGCTATCTTATCTTTGCATGTTATAAGTGAATTCAATGATCAACCAACGACATACAGGTGACCAAAAGTGAAGGTTAGAAATTTTTTTGTGACACAACAAAAACTAGTTTCTAAGCCACCGTGTGCGATAAGAACAAGTGCCCAGTAGAGGTCTTTGGCGCCTAGGCACCTTCACCCCAGTCCAGGTGCCCTAGTCCCAACTCATCTGATGGTTCTAGGATTTTCTATGTATGATTGCAAAAGTGTGCTCCTCCTGTCCATTACACTTCTAGTCTAGAATACTTTGGGATCAAATGTGAAATCATCTAAGTCTTCTACTCTCTATCTTGAATTAGGGTTTCATATTTATTTATCTTATTTCTTGTGCTAGATATTTACTTTAGTGTTTATTTATCATACGTGACTCTACAAATAGGATTTCACAAATTCTATATTTGTTAAATTGTAAGGTATAGGGCACAAGAAAGAAATTGAAAAAGAATATTGAGAGAGGATTAGGTAAGAGACAAGGGGAAAGAGAAATCAATAAAAAATTAGAATGAGAAGAAAGTCTGTGAAGAGGTTGTGAAGGCCTCAAGGCTAAAAGAGGTCAAGAAATATGAAGAAAGTAAAGAAAGATGAGAGAGAGATGCATGTAAGAGTGAAGAAGCACATGGTGAAGTGTTTATGGACATAGGGAAAGGTTTATAAGATGAAAAACCAATTGTTGAAGTTGATGAAGTTGGTAAGAAGAGGAAAAGTGAAGAGTATGGGCAACTTACAGTCCATTTGAGAAAGAAGAGTGATGAAAAAAAGATGAGCAAGAGTCATATGGAGATGAAGAACATCCTAAATCATGAAGAACAATGTATATTAGTTATTGATGTGTTTGTTTTTATAGGTGTATCTCTGATAGATTGGAAATGAAAAATATGGAGAAGAAATTCAAGAAAGAAAGATGCAAATTTGAATCCCATGCAAGGATACAAAACCAAATTTAGGATCCATGTGGTCTTAACTTAAGTAAGGATAGTGGGAAGGCATAAGTTACAACAAATGCATTCCAAAAGATGAACACTCAATCCAAGACATGGTAATATAAATAAGAACATGAGTTTTTTTCTCCTCCTTAGGAGTATGATGCAAGGAAATCATCATACAAATGTAAAAATTGTTGAATTTCCACTCTTATCATATCATGAGATCATCAAATAAGTTTTAGGTTCATTCTATAGTGATAGGAGGATAGTCATTCAAAATTTCAAATTAGAGGTTTTCCCTCCTAAAATGTAATTCAAAATTTGAAAGCATGTAAAGGAGGAAATTGGTTTGTAATGGGTGACATAAAATATATATTGATGGTCTAAGAGTGTAATATGAGTTTAAGCATGTTATAAGGGGTCATAGAGTTATGTTTAAGTCCTTAAAGAGTAAAAATGAATGTAATGTACCTATTATGGCCATGTATGAGCATATTAGGAGTCATGAGTCATGTAAGAGATAGTTAGGGTATGAGTAAAAGAGAGATAATGATATAAATATGAGCAAGAAATAATTATGGGATTCATTCCTTGAGGAGGAGGAGGAGCAGAGGATTTAGGTGAAGAAGGAAATTTTCAATGTAACAACTATAGATTATGAAATTAAATCTATTTACACTTTGTATGTTGATCTCATTCTTGTAAACTTATGAGTTTTACCTGATGTTATGGTAAAAGGATTGTGATTCTATTGATGGGCGAGATAGAGTTACTCATTTTCACGAGACATTGTATGGAAGTTGAGTAGTGGACACCATTTTTAACATGTAAGTTCATATTTGAGACCGTGTAGGATAGTAAATGTGTATTGTTGAAGGTTATTGGTGTATTGGAATATGAACATGTGTAAGATCCTTTTATTGAACAACATCCATGTGATGAGATGTATTGAACTCTGCCACTCAAGCTTTGGGATTGAACAAGTTGTTATTTTATGTTGCATGCATGAATATCTAAGAGGTTTAGGATAGATACAATGAGTGATAGACTGAGATAAAGACTTACTCGTGATTTTACAAGTGTGTGGGAATAATTAGATTTAAAAACAAAGGCATAAGAAGATAATTCTCAGGGGTATTTACCTTTGATTGGAGAATAAGAGCATAGGTAAGAAACTATCTTGAACTCTAACCGTGTATCGATGTACAATTTTTGATTTTCATGGGCAGAGACAATATAAATTATTGAATCCAATGAGAAGAGTAGGAACATATTTATTTTCAAGGATGCTTCCAATGCCATTGAGGTCAAACAGGTGGAGAGATGCTTGTGATATTATTTATCTTGAGTGTAACTAGGAGTTAAATAGACAAAACCCTCTTTGAGAGACAATCCTCAGTAGCTGTAAGTCATACACGATCTAAGATTATATAGTGCATGACAATTCAATGCTAGGATAGAAGCAAGGGACAAGTTGAAACCATTATCGTGTCCAAAATTTATGGCTTAAAAACATTATAACTCATTTTACAAGTTTAATTGCTTTCTCGGAGTTGGATGATGAAATTTGAGGCACACTACAACAAGCCTAAAGGGTGTTAGGGTATGCTTTCATTTTTTTGGGTTAGTATGTATCCTTCTAACCTTGAATGTTCTAGGCACATTGTCTCAAGAGCTTATTAAGGGTAGTTTTGGAGAAAATTAGAGAAATAGTGGAGAACTACTTGATTTTAATCTATTGATGAATGCTTTGTCATGTTGAGATGAGCATGTGAGATAGGGTACATAGTAGTAAATAGGTCATTGAATGCAAAAAGTCCAAAGTTTACCTATTTGAGGGCTAGAGTACAAAGAAGTTAGAGAAAGATATATGGAGGTAAGATAGAGTAAAGGTAGTTTTTAAGGAACTTGGTTACTTTACCGGATGAATTGTCACATAATAAAGGTGAGGAAACAAGGTATGGTGTTGAGAGAGAAATCTTGTGCTTAAATGATCAAGATTTAGGAAATTGAGTTATTCTAAACTAGTCAAGAAGACCTCCATTATAGAGCACTAGGATGAATGATTGAAATTGGTTGTTTTTGAATAGATGAATGCATGTAATTTATAATGATCTATGCATCAAAATAACATTCAAATATTTGTGAAAATAAGAAATTAGGACCTTTTTCTATGACATATATTATTTTCACTTTACATTATACATGTTTACTCCTTTGGTTTAATAAATAACATTCCTTCTTTAAACACATGTGTTCACGTGGTATATTGAGCATGATGAAATACATACATAGAGAGATACACAATGACCAATGTTGGCTGCCCTTTAGTCAGATTGCTAACCTCTAGGTGCATCTACTTTTTCATACTATATCTAGGTGGTATATTTCCATTATAGCTCATTTATTTCCTCATTGCACTTGGTTACACACACATATTATGTATCGAAATCTTTTGGACTAGCAATAATCACTAGGTCTTTTCTATCATATGATATGTAATCTTAATCACATTTTGATACACTTGCTTTTCATACATGTTTGCTAGTTTTCTGTGTGTGCGAGTTGTTTTTACTTTGATTGTGGCTAAGGGTATTGATTGTCTTACAACATCATGGGTATCCCATGTTTTTGTGTAATGCCTTGTGTGTGGTTGTACATCTCTTATTTTTGTCCCAATGGCCTTGATTGCCTTGTGAAACCATGGGTGTCCCATGTCCTGCGGAGGCATTTTTCCTTTTGTATAACATTTTTTTATATGTTTAGAATCATTTATACATTATATGAACTTGTTTTCTACTAACACATGGTTTTCTACTACTATTATTATTATTTTGTTACATTAACACTATTATGGATATCACACTTCTTGTTGTTGTTGCTTATTGTTTTATGCCATGGTTTAAACCATGTGCATTCCCTTTACATATTAAATTTCTTCTTGGAGGCCACCACATAAATTTTTAGAGCTTATAAACGGGTTCTCAACTTATCAAACATGGACATACATATTTTATTTTGATCCATGCAAACATTCTAGGATTATTATACATTTTCGATAGACAAATTCATTTTTTTGGGCACAAACATATGCAAAGGATAATAAAAGTACCTAAGAATTAGACTCGAAAAATAATTAGAAAAATATACACAGGGTTAGAAGTGTATAATCTTGTTAAGACCGTACAAATGGTTTTAACCATATTATATGGTTTTGTCCAGGGGCATTTTATCCAAATCTCTTAACACTCTCAATTTTTTGATCACTAGTGCAAACACAAAATCATGCACTTGGGTAAATTTCTAGGTCCTAAACACATACTAGCATTCATATGATTCCTAAGTAAGAAAACTAGTAATTGATGACTATCCTTGGCCTCTTTTTTGTGTTTCTTGTTTTCTATTTGGTCTTACACACCCTATAACCCAATCGATATTTTACTTATTTATCTTTTATGGCTCCAGACATCGGAACCTAGCCGGAAGGGAGCACCTAGGTGCCTCTGTCTCCTCTAGGTGACCTGACCCTTTCTTAAATTACTCGCTCCTTTTGGGTCTCTTTTATATTTTGGGCATATTTTTCCCTTATGGGTCAACATTCTAGTTGTCAATTACTAAATACAAACAAGGAAATCATATAAATACATTGTTATGTGTTCAAATTAAAGGAGCAAGCACTAAGAATTACTAACATCACCTAAGCTTGCATCTAAAAGGCACCTAAAGCATTCCAAAGAATCCATATAACATCTAATCAAGGGAAAAGGGTTGCATCAACTCTAAATTCACTTTGCATAGGAAGGGGAAGTTCATTTTTCCATCCACACATTCTATTACATTGCTACATTTATCTACATCCTGCTATCAAGTGTAACTTGCACAAGGGCATCCTAGGGCACAATTTCTACACACACTCATAAGAACTACATGGATTATGAGATGTAGTGTAGTTCTCGGTCATAAGTTCACTCTTGGGGTGACTGCCGAGGTCATTCTAACTCCCCATATTACATCTTTATTTTTAGGTTTGATGTGGTTTGTGGGCTTTTGTAGGTGAAATTTTGTTTTACAGGTTACATGTACCTTTAGCGATCAATGCAAAACTACCAGGAGATCAACAAAAGCAACAAAAAGACCTTGTAACATAGTTAAAACTAGGTTATGATCATTTGCACATCCACAGTGCGAAGAAGCGATATTCAACACCTAGGCACCCTGTCTTTCCATGGACACTCGTGTCGCTCTATTGTGGGTTAAAAATTTTATTGTGAGTAGTGAGGAAACTTTACCCATCATGTTTAACACTTTCCCAGTTTAGATCAGTCCCAGACAATGTAAAAATCAACTAAGTGCTTTCTCCTTATTTTCTAAGGGTTTAATATTTTACATTTTAGTTTACTTGTGTCATTCTTATATTTAAGCATTTATACATCATTTGGTTCAGTAGTGACTATAAAATATATATATTTAATCTAAATTAAATTAAATCATTTTGTGAACCCAATCATTCAAACCCTACCTTATGAGAATGTATCAAAATCTATCTCCTTATTCTAAATTCATGGATCAATATTCCTATCCTTCTTTTACTCCAACCAAGGTTTTTGACATGACTACTACTACTTTTGATTTTAAGTGAGTTTGTACTTAGCTTCCTCTTCATTTTTTTACTCAAATACCTGATCTCACCATCAATGTAGACACCACCCACTTTGCACTCATCCTCCTATGAATCCACCTATTCTTTGTCCCATTACCTATTAGTTCTACACTTCCTACAGCCACCTCCAAGGGTTATGACATTATATAACAACATAAGAATACACCAAAAAATCTCTCTTTATGATTTATTGCACAATGCACCTAATTGTCGTCATACATTAGAGGCTTCCTTTTGTTCCATTCAAATTAAATGGAATGATAAAACAATGACCTTAATTCTTAGCATTCAAACATAATTGGAAAGCCTTCTTTAAATAAATCATAAGAGGCTTATTTGAAGAGCATTGAAAGACAAAGATTTTGCAAAAAATATAAGATCAAAAGGTGGAAGGAAAAACAAGTTCTCTTCATTTTACTATCATCGTTCAAACCCTCACCAAACCCTCATATTGAAGTGATGGTCAAGAAATGAGGTTTTTTTATCTCAAAAATACTTGTGCAAGTCATGAAAACTACTGAGGTCTATAGATATGTTCTCGTAGTCTAACTTGGTGACATTTTTGTTCTTCAAACATGACTGCACAATAATGTTTTTTCCTATTTTGTAAGAGTTTTTCTATACATTCTTGATCATATGGCTCCAAGATGAATATCCTATGGTGAAATATTGTATGTGTTTTGTTCTTAGTGCTCATGAAGAGGTTTAGGAAACTACCTTGAATATTTTGTGTGAACACAGCAACCTTCCTCTCATACCATTAAAGGACAATTAAGTCTAAACTATCACGATGTTTGAAGAGGGTTTCTATACATAATCCTGCTTGTTGAGGTGAGAAATGGATATGATCATCTGTTATAAGTCCAAGGTGACATGTTAGAGCTCATAAATTCTTTGGTGAAGTGGTTTGAATTCCTAATCTCTTTGGTCTTTAACTTTCCTAATTACTTAGTTACGAAGGCTAAGAATCTGAATTGCACTTGTGAATTTTTCTTCACAAACCATGCATACATGTTGTTGGAGATGGTGTATAGGCTATTTTTGAAGTGTTCATACTGTAGTTGGTCATGAAAATGATATTCAACATGTTAGACTCAATGTGGAATAAAACAAGGTCTTGAAGTCCTAATCTCAGTTTGAGCAGTCTTTGGAAAAACAAGACTGGTTGATCAATTATCCTAAGATGGGGCAATACATGGCCTTTACAAGTATTTCATGACATAGAGAATCTTATAAGAGTTACATTGGATCCATGAAGGAGTATTCAAATACATGATCAAACCCTCTCTATGAAGAATGATTCTTGTTGCTTAAAACCCTGCTTAGGTAAGTCTAGAATATCAAGTAAGTTTGATCTAGTTATCAAGTTATAAGAAAAAATTTGGACTTGGGAAGTTGTAAAAGTACACTAATTTCTAGAAATATTTCCTTGAAGTCATATCTAATTGAGATAGGGTGTGGTTTTTCTAAATCCTTGAAGGTGTAACTCTATGCATACAAAATTGTGTACACTTTGATCTAATGTATGGTTTATGAAGTGAAAGATGGTGCCTTGTCACTCCTTATCATTTATAGGAAATATTCTATTCAAAAATCACCCTCCTCAAGTTGTAAAATCAGATGAAGACATGTTCCATGTAGTTTGTCAAGTCATCCATGACTATGATTTCAAGCTCTTCATAACCGTGTGCACATAAGAGGGTTGAATGTTTAAAAAGGAGTATTCAAGATTTGATGTGATGGAATCGAATCTCATATTAGTAGTACAAACCTATTATAGCATCAAGGACTTTGAATGAATGTAAAAATTGATATTTTTAAGTCATCTCACTCTTAAAATTCAAGACTGTTTTAGCACCTAGAACTCACAATGAGTTTTGAAGGCAAAGTGGCGAGGGATGAAGGTTATAAATAAGGTGTAGACACTAAATCATGCACTTGGGTACATTTCTAGGTCCTAATCACATGCATTGCATTCATATGTTTCCTAAGGGATAAAATTACTAATTGATCACTATATTTGGATTCTTAGGTTCCTTTTTGGTCTCCTTCTTGGCCTAGCACACCTTACGCCCGAGTCTAACCTTTGATACTTCATATTTTTTAGCTTTAGACACCAAAACCCAGCCACTTGATGCAAATGCTTAGGTGGCCTTGTCCCTTATAGGTGTCCTAGACCTCTTTATATGTTACTTGCTCCTTTTGGGTCCTTTATAGGTGTTGGGAATTCTTATCTCTTAGGGGTCAACCTTTTAGTTATTAATTACAAAATTCAAGTAAGGGAATCATACAAATACAATGTTATGGGACAAAATTAAAGGACATAGCTCTAAAAATATACTATCACCACCTAATGTTACATCCAAAGGTGTCTAAAGAGCATCAAAACATCCATCTAGCTTCACTCAAGGAACAAAGGATTGGTTATTCTGCATACACGCATAGGAGGGGAAGTTCATTTTTCCATGCACACATTTATTTACATTTTCCACATCTAGCTACTTACTTGTTATCAAGTTTGACACACAAGAGCCACCTAGGGCATGATTTTGACACACATACATAGAGCTATATTGAGTCTAAGATGTAGTGCAATGCTTGGTTGTAAGATCACTTTGTTGATAGCTAAGGACAATTTGATCCCCATTTTGCATTATTTTATTTTTACAATTTGATGTGTTTTGGGGGTTTTTCAGGTCATATATTTATTATAGGTTATCAATGACATCAGCGATCACTTGTGTGAATTTTAGCAATAGAAAATGAAGGATTGCAACAAATTAGGGACCTGTAAAATTCATTTTCTGAGCATCTACGTAGACTCTAGAACCCGAAAGGGATCTTAGTGCCGAGGCACCCCAATAATACCCTAGGCACCTTGGTCCAACTTTTCACTACACTTTTACATTTTTCTGGCTCGGTTATGACCTCACATGTTCCAGTTTTATCGGTTCTCCATTTTTACAAAGTCTAGGATTAATTACGAAATCAAAAAAGTATTCCAACTCTTCATTTCACCTAGGGTTTTAATAAATTTTCTCATTTCTTGTGTCACTTTATGTATTTTTGCTTTATCTATCATTTTAAATCTAAAATATCCTATCTAGGGTTTAACATAATATGCATAATTTTTAAAATAATTTGGTGAACCCGACCTCTTCAAACACCTTTAGTGTCTTTCTTTCATTATTTCTTGCATTTTTCTAAGATCCTCTCATCATGGATATTTATATTCATGATTTATTGCTCATCAACCCTAAATTAAGAGCTAAAATCATTACTCTCTTGGCTACTACTCATGTTCCTTCGATATTCATCCAGATATAGTCTATAACACATTTGTAGATGCCTTTTCTCAACACATCACTTTTCCATCTAATCCTCCTGCTGATCTTGCTATTTTTGACAATGATCCACCTTTATACATAATGATTCACATTAATGATATTGGTGTTAAAAAATATAGTTGATTATGGATCTCGAGCTTAATCATGTGCACTTTCAAATTCATTGAGGCTATCAAACATTTTTCTCCTTAAGTTAGTCCATCCATTTATCTTCATGCTTATGATGGTTTCGTTCGTCCATGCATAGGGTATATCACTCTACCTATCACTTTTGGGGCAAAACATCCTCATACAATTTTCGTTATCATTGAATTTCCAGTTCAATAAAATTGCTTGGTAGAACATGGATTCATTCCATGTAAGAAGTACCCTCTACAGTGCATTAATGTGTTAAATTTTTACATGAGGGTGTAGAGAATACTATTGCTAGCGATCATGAACCATTAAAATATTACAACCGCAATTCAAAACTACCCTTCCTACTCCAACATCTGTTACTACTAATGACCCACAACCCATGGATTCTCCAGCTCACTTGCCACCACTTGAAGGTGTTATTTGCATGTTAGACATTGTCCCATCCACATCATTTCCCCTCCTACTTCTACAAATGCTATGGTACTTTATCGGGGGCCTGTCCAAACATCGAACATCATTCCATCTACTTCACTTTCTCATGTGTAACCAACATTGACACATTCTCATTTTATATGCACTTTTTTTTATAAATTATTCTTTTTGGGAGCATATCCCATTTGATCCTACTTGCTCCAATACTATATGTACACATGATGGATTGAATCGGATAGGATTTTCATTCGATGACCTCTATCCTCCACCTCATGATCCCCATATTTATCATGGTTTTATTTGCTCTTTAACCTCACAATATTTCTTGCACGCACTCCTCACACTTCTCCACTTACACTTGGGAAATATTGGCTTGACTACATTAGGGGAAATTTAGACCCTGATCATACAGATATTTCATTTCCTATGCCCTTTGGTCATGTTTTCATTTGCAATGATTCATTTATTGGCTATTCAAAAAATCTTACTCAATGGTATGCACATGGTTTTCCATTACCTCCTTTCACTAATGAAGAATATGCTATGGGCATGTACAATTTACACCTTAATGGATATTTACTTGATTATCCTGATACTATTTCTTACCAAGTCTCTGATGCTTCTCCATTTGGATTTGACCATGACAATGATGATCTCCTAGATGATGTTACATGATCTTACTCTTCCTCATACACTTGGGGGAATCATGCTTATCTTCCCCCACTATACATCATTAGGTGTATATCACTTCTATTGTCACACTTCAATCTTCCTCCTTCACATCCCTAGACATTCATTTTGTACCCTTTAATAAACTATTTGTATCATCATCACCCTATAATGTACTCTCGGGTTTTGTTTCACACTTGAATTTTGAGGGAATATTATACACATGAACCTCATACTCTACACACTTCACACTTCACACTTCACACTTCACACTTCACACATTCATGACATCTCTTTCTCACAACGTTTACCATATGTCACACTCTACACTATACACATTCATGATACATCTTTCTTGCTTTTAATTCTACATGCTGCGATCATTACCCGACTATGCACTCTAGTACCATGGTTCATACTTAACTACTGAGGGTATAAGTCTAGATTGAACCTCACCTCAATCAAAACATTCTACATCTTGCACTTAATATTCATCATCAATATTTCTAGCATCTTCTACACATCATTCTACATTTCAAGGATCAATATTTCTAGCATCTCATTCACACCTTTCTACCATCAATTATTTTAATGTATCATTCAATATTTCTAGCTTACACATCACACAACACCATTCTATAATACACACTTCGTGCTATATTGATCAAATATTTCTAGCACACACTTCATTCAAACCATTTCCCGATGACACACTCTTGTTCTATGGTTCATTCTTGACTGTTGAGGGGTCATTATAAATGAACCTCATCTCACTCATGCATACATACACACTCGGGGGCACGCGGATCCTATCATACTCACACTGCATACCATTCCATCACACTCATTCACAACATACTACATATCTTGGTTACACATTATTCTTACTTGCTTATACTCGCATGTTACACTTTGCTTACTATGTTAGACATATACATTGTGTGTTATTTACTTTTATGTATACACATGTGCATTCACTTGCCTTATAGTTGTGATCGTAAAATTTATATAGATTGTAGATTGTTACATGCAATATGGATGCTTGCCACTGTACCTTTTTCCAGTCCCACAACAGGCTCTTGGGGGAATCCACTTTCTTACACATTATTAGTGTTATTGTTTCATTCTATACTACTTCCTATTTACTAACACACTACTATATCAAATCGTTCACACTTTTGACATACTTTAATATCTTTCTAACATGCTAATAGGTGCTTTATGTGCAACACTTTTCTTGTAGAAACTATTTTCCACTATGGTTGTTTGTTGATTGCTTAGTATTGTTTGTCATTGTATGAAATTATTTGTGGAATTTTCCCTATGTCTTGTTTGATCATTGTTTATATGCTTTTGTCCACTTTGGCTCGATTGTCTTGCGACATTGTGAGTGATGTCCCATGTTTGTAACCCACTTTTTATGGTCTTCATTCTCTTTTTTCTTACTATCTTACACTATGTTTTCTATAAGCATGTTTATATTGTTTGTAGTAACACTTATTTCCTAGCCATTATTTGCATGTGCCTTGGTTTTTACCAAGCACATTCCTTCCTACATAATGGCATTGGTTTAGCTTGGGGTCATCTTTTAGGCCATATACTCCCAACGACGTCACATGCACCCAAAACGAGGGGGCATACAATACAATTTAACAAAAAGTCACAAATTATATAGTCACGGACATGGCTCAAATCAGACTTGGGTCCTTCTTTTAGTATAGAAATTAGCACCTAGATGCAAACTTTGGTGCCTAGGTGCTTTTGTCCCTTCTTGGGAACATATGATCGGGCGGATACACATTTTTTCTCATATCAACATAGTTTTCAGTAGTTTACGAGAGAAGTTGGCATAGTACAAGCACAATCCTGCAACAATCAGTACACAATTTATCTTCCTTTTTATTTGGATTGAAATGGATCGAACTTGAGCAAGATAGGATCACACCATCTATAGTGGTGTATAAATTTTAGGAAGTAGTCAAAGGATGGAGAATAAAACTATACCTTTCTCCCTACACTACTTCTACCATGGCATGAGATCACCCCAAAACTTGCACTTGGCATGAGATCACTCAAAAAATTCATTCTTCTACAACATCTTTAGGATCCTTTTTCTATCTCTTTCACTCATCATGGATCAGGTGCACATGTTCCTTTTCCCCGTTTTTGACACTTTTTACATGCATTTCATACATTTGGATTGAATTTTTCTATATACACATATTTGACTACTTGTTCATTCTTCTCTTTTACAGTCACATCAATCACACATCAAGCATGACATCAAAAATAGGTACAACACGACATCTACACATACACTTTCACCCCTAGGGTCATCATCGCTTTTACTTCCTCTTCTCTAGCTTCCAAATTTTTATTACTCCACACTTTTTCTTGTCTTTTAGCACACTCTTCATCATCGATCTACATGGTTATAAAGTATGCATAAATATCTACTTTATATTATCAAGCTTTCGCTCAACAACATAAAGTGGGAGAAAATATAGACACTAAATCATGCACTTAGGTACATTTCTAGGTCCTAATCACATGTATTGCATTAATATGTTTCCTAAGGGATAAAAGTACTAATTGATCACTATATTTGGATTCTTAGGTTCCTTTATTATCTCCTTCTTGGCCTATCACACATTACTTCCCAATCTGACCTTCGATACTTTACCTTTTTTAGATTTGGACACCAACACCTAGCCAAGATGCCAACGCCCATGTGCCCTCATCCCCTCTGGGCTCCCTAGAACTCTTTGTATCTTACTCACTCTTTTTGGGTCCCTTCTACCTATTGGGCATCTTTATCTCTTAGGGGTCACCTTTTAGTGACCAATTACAAAATTTAAGTAAGGGAATCATATAAATACAATGTTATGGGATCAAATTAAGGGACCAAGCTCTAATCATCTACTACCACTACCTAAGGTTGCATCCAAAGGCATATAAAGAGAATTAAATAATCCATTTATCTTCACTCAAGGGACAAGGGACTGTTATTCTGCATACACACATAGGAGGGGAAGTTCATTTTTCCATGCACACATCCATTTATATTTTCTACATCTAGTTACTTACTCGCTATCATGTGAAACATGCACAAGAGCCACCTAGGGCACGATTTCAACACACACACACACATAAAATTACATTGGGTTTGAGATGTAGTACAACGCTCGGTCATAAGATCAATTTGATGATAGTCAAGGACATCTGAAACCCATTCGCATTATTTTATTTTTGGGATTTGATGTGTTTTGGGGTTTTCAGTTATATATTTATTACATGTTATTAGTGACATCGATGATCACAACTGTGTGACTTTATAACGATAGACAACAAAGGATTGTGACAACTTAGTGACCACCAGTAAAATTTATTTTTTTGAACATCTAGGCGGACTCGACATCCAGGACAAGGATGCTAGTGCCTAGGTGCCCCAATACTACCCTAAGCGTCCCTTGAAAAATAACTCATTGTCTCTAAACACATCTAATTGACTTACCCTCTTTTCCTTGCCCACTGAATACCATGCACAAGAGCTTCATACTCAACTTTGTATTGTTAGTGCAACTAAACTAAAACCTTAAAGATGAAAAATACTTCTCTTTTGTTGGAGAAATCAACATTATTCCCCCACCTACTCCATTCCTTTGCTTCTTGATCCATCAAAGTATAATTTCCATAAACCTTCATCCTGTTGATCTGATCTAACAAGGTTAGGAATAATAGAATTTTCTTCATGTAGACAATATGTTCCAAGACCTTCCTCTTCAATCTATATGGATCAAAAACATGAATTTGAAGAGCCTATTCATTAAGTAATAAATCGAGTCCCCTCAATAGGTATGCTCGCTTATTGGTCAACTAATCATCTTATTCATCTATGATCATAGAATTGCAATTGATGGAACTAGGAATATAAGCCTTTATATGACTTGTTGAGATGGGATCAGACCTTATTGTAACTTTGGTGCCATAACTTTTTCTAAATAACACAAGACCAATACGATGATAAGTAGCCTCAAATTTTAGCAATGAAATCTCTAGAAAGACACAAGGAAAAATAAGGAGGAAGATCAATAATGAAGACATCTCGAGGGATGGAGAAATTGGGGAATGCATGCAAGGTTAGGCTTAGTCCTCTAATGACTCCGAGGGTATCTATAGGTGTTCACTCTAACTAATATACTCCTTTAAAAATAGGCTCATATTTTATACCAAGTCTTTTAGTAATATATGTGGGAATAAGCTGAACTAGAAGCTCCTGAATCAATCATACAATTATGGAATAGATTTTGGCCTATGATCAAGGACATATAGAAATGGGGTGGTTTTACACTATAATTTCTTGGGAATCCTTTAGATTAGATGTGTTAGTAAACACAAATTTATATGGTTCTTTTTATGTGAAAGAGTTGTAGCCAGGATCACCGGATCAACGAATGCACATGATGGAAGATGGAGTGATCTCATGAGTCAAGCAAGTGCACATCACAATGAAGCTATTGGTAAATGAAATCAAGCATCAAATAATATTACAAAGGAATAGATCAAATAATGGAATAGTCCATATCATTCGAGAATAAATAAAAATAAAGGTAGAGGTTACATATATAGGAGGGAGAGAGATAGAGGCCCCACATTCCAGTGAATGTGGGACTAATCTTCCCAAATGACCCAAATGACCTCTAGGACCCTAAACAAGCATAAAGAACCATGTAGGAAAAACCCAGTGGAAAAAATCCTACACCAACACCCCTAATTAAGTGTAGCTTAGATGGGCTTGAGAACTGGTCCCGACAATGAGGCCTCGATGAGGTACCCAAGTACATTGCGATGATCCCTAGTATCCTACAAAATATGAAGGATGTGTGCCTCCAAAAAGAAAATCGAGAAGGAAAGTACAAAATGTCACATGAAGGACATTGTAATAGGTACCTCTGTATCAAATGATGTCTCTTCCTTTCGGAAGAAAAAAAAACCTGAGAAATAAAACTATTGAATTCCCACTCTAACGGAATTCATGTAGGAATCAAGATTATATCTCTAAAAACTCTCAATTCTCTCCTTGTTAGTGCTCGAATGTGCCAAAGTTAGTATCACAGGACTAACTATAGAATATGAAAATGATGAAGCATACAATGAAGGGAAGAGAGAACCCAAAGAAGAAGATAGGCATGTGACATTCGCTGAAATAATGTCCATGGGAAGATGAGAGCAAGGGTAAAAACCATCGAATTTGAAGACCGTAGTCTGCGGATGAAGCACTCAAGTTTGCAAGATGAATATCAACAGGAACACATGCATCGTCGAAGCTCTCAACAAGTGTAATCTCACTGGAGATAGTAGATTAATCCAAAATGAAAGTATGTGGAGGCTTTGAAAGAGCAAAAATCTGCACAGAACATATTTAGAATCTATAACAAGACAACTAAGGTCCGGAAGAATTTCATCCTGTAGTGGGGGCTCGATAGAAGAAAGAGCACTATCCACCATGGATGTGTCATCACAAGAAATAGAAGTAGGAGGAGAGAGTACAACAGTTTCAAAAGAGATGATAGAAGGGGGAGGAGGAGGTGTAATATAGGTCATAGTAGGATCCCCAAAAAGACTTTGAAGTTTTCTCCAAAAATAATGGGACACATAGTGTGATCTGCGTGGTGGTGTAGATCCCATGAAACATGCTGCAATAAGTGACCATAGGCCATTCCACTAGAATCAGCCCAATCATTTTATTCATGTGGGTCAATAAGAGTAGGAATTTGTCCATATAAGAATGGAATAAATTTATGATTAGTGAGTGAGTGTTCCATATATGATTTCTATAAAGTATAATTGGTCTTCCCTAGAAGAACCAATGGATGTGAATCAAATCTCCTCCTCTAGAGTCTCTTAAATAGAGTCTTCATGAATGAGAGAAGACACCAATGAAATGTAAAACAAAGTGGTACAAACCATAATGACCCGCCAATACACACTCATGAATGGGACATTGGGCACAACCGAGAATGCATCCAAATGAGAAATCAATGCAATATATACAAAGTGTAGACAACCCCCAAAATGTGGAACTTTATAACTTAGTGCATTTTATAAAATAAATAGGTCCATGATGCGGAAATGAAAAATTATGCACTTTTGCAAAAAGCGGCACTCAATTTTGAGTTACCGTTTGCAAGATATTAAAAAAATGATTTCCCGTAAAATAACCTATTTTAATAAAAACTGCACTTAAAGCTTTAAAAAATCCTTTGTGGCAAGGTTGGACCTATGATTCCAACCACTCATTGGAATTGAAAAAGAGTGAATGAGATTTTTTCTAACTCGTGAGGGGGAATTGGCCTCCTACCAACCCAGGCCTCACCCTTCATCTTCATCAGCAGAGATACAAGGTTCAATAGACAAATAATTTACCCTTTTTAATGTTTTTCTCCAAAATTTGACTTATATGCACAAAACATACAATGCTAAATGACAAGTCGAATTTGAAGATGAGAACAAACAAAGTCAAATTCCACATGAGAGGCAATATGAGATGTGGTAAGTGGGGTCCACATAGAAGAATGCATATGGGTTGTTTTAGGTTTGAGAAAACCTAAAAATTATTATAGTTTTCTACGTTTGGATGTGTTGGGCACCACCATGCTCACGAGGAAGTTCACGAGAAGATTATTTGAGGTCATAAGATGTCTAAAGGTTGTTTTAGGCTTGAAGAGGCCAAGTATAGGTTCCACAAGTTGATTTTCAATGCCGCAGAGGCATTTTTGCAAATATGAGGTGTTTTTTTTTCCAAATTTTAACCAAAAGAGAAGTGCTCAAGTTAAAAACGCTATCCCCAAACTTTTGTTCACCATCCAACATTGTTTTTCTAGGAAAATGAGCAAAAACATGGCTATAAACAACAAAAACGCCCCAAGAATATAAAAACATCCTTCATACAACAAAAAATCCCATCACAAGGTAAAAACACCCTCTCAAATTTAGTCTAGTGAAATAAAGGATGCCCTGGTCTGATTGTAGCAAAAAAATATCATCCCACCAAAAGATTAGTGCCCAGGATCTACAAAAGAAGACTGTACCAATGCAAACTAGACAAAACCAAGAAAATACACAACCAACGCCAAAGCTATTACAAAAATTAAGGACCCACATATTTGAATATTTCTCTCAATAATTCCTTTGATTAGACAATATCAAAACTCAAGTTTTCATAGAAAATTACAAAAATAACCAACTAGAAAATTGTGAACATTGATTAACACTCGATGCCATGAAAGAGTTGTGTAGCCGGGATCACCGGATCAACGAATGCACATGATGGAATATGTAGTGATCTCATGAGTTAAGTAAGTGCACATCACAATGAAGTTCTGGTAAATGAAATCAAACATCGGATGATATTGCAAAGGAAGAGAGAAAATATTGGAGTACTCCATATCATTTAGAATAAATAAACACAAAGGGAGAGGTTACATATATAGGAGGGAGAGAGATAAAGTCCCCACATTCATGCGAATGTGGAAATAATCTTCCCAAATGACCCAAATGACCTCTAGGACCCTAAGCAAGCATAAAGAATAGTGTAGAAAAAACCCAACGGGAAAATTCCTACACCAACAGGATGATTAGTTAGAGAGGCTAAGATTAGACAAAACTTCTTACAAAAGATATTTTTGTCTAGGAAGATAAAAAGAGTCCTACATTGTCATATTGACATTAGTTTGCTTCATATGATCAAGAGTATTTAATCATGAAGTACTAACCTTCTATTGTACTTTATTAAAACATCACCTTCTCGCATTGTTCGTTAAGAACTCAAACAACACCTTACAATGTTTGGGAAGGGCTAAGAATTAATATTATTAGTTGGTTGATCCACTTCTATTGATTTTGTTTTGATCTTTTGTTCACCGCTACAAAAGTAGAGGATTGATCTAGTCGATTTACTCCACAAAAATCATCCTCTTAAAAATTTGTAAGTGTATAATCATTGTGCACAAATTCTTGAGAAATATCATGTTGTTGTGGGGTCTCAACTGATGAGTTTTGAGACATAGAAGTATTTTACACCATAAGTTCTTGATTATTGGGGAAAGAGGTATGGTTATGGGATAAATTACAAGGATAACACCACTCATAGTCTTGTATCGATTATTTTGGATAGGTATAATTTCTTTGGATGAACTACTAATGTTGGGATTGAATGGTTGGAAAGGTTTAACATTGGTAAACTGATTTTGGCCTTGTAAATTTGGTTGGAATGGAGGCCTATTCTACTGATTGGGTGGATAGTAGGGTCTATAACTTTGATTTTGTTGTCTTTTAAGGGAAACTATCTCATTCCTAATATCTTTTATCATGATCCTCAACTCTTGTAAGTCATTTGATCAGCTTGGAGCTACATTAGTTTTATTTTAAGGCTAATTAATAGGCATTGGTGTTGGAATAGTTGATATTGTAGGTATTTGAAGTGGCATAGAGGGTTGTACTTCTAGGAATATAGGTATAGGGTGCCTTGGTGTAATCTTTCCATATTGTATAAGAATTATTTCAACTCCAATGGCTATGCCACAAACATTAGGAAGTTTCCTTCCATGTATTGATTGTATCATCACTAAAATATCAAAATTCAAAGCCCTTAGATAATACAAAAAACATACTCAGGAGTAGGCCTTACTAGTTGTGGAATTCTATCCCAAGTCCTTTGAAATCTATAGTTGAAGTCAGACATGAACTCTTGTGGTGCTCTCTTAATGGTAGTCAATTGTTCCACTAATGAAAGATGATCTGATTTGTCTTCAAATTTCCTGTAAAAATATTTTCCGAGTTGATCCCATATACTAAGGGAATTTAGTGCCAATCCCCTGTACCACTACAATGTTTTGACTTTGAAATACACTGCTAATAACCTGACTACAACATTCTGTTGACTAACATGATAAATAAAACATATATTGGCCACATTTAATGTGTTTTATGGGTGTAATTTGATTTTCTCTAGTGAAAAATGGAATGCTCTCAAGGGCAGACACAAGGATGTCATTATGCTAGGAAATTTTTAGTGGGATACCATCATTAAAGGGAACAAAAACTAGATTTCTTGGGATGCCCATATTGATATTCATATTGGATATGGGGAAATTGGGAAGTAAAATTTGATTTTTTGGGATGGAGGGAGATTTAATATATGGTTTGGACCTCAAAAAATTGTTTCTCTTAGATGAACTCAAAGGCAACTCAAAAAAATCAAATGGAATACCTTTTGAAGATGATCTAATTGTAGATTTTTATATAAAAGAATCACCGATCTAATTCTAAGATGTGTTTTGAACTTATGGATATTCCAAATACTGGACGAATGTTTCTGAAAAACTAAGGCTTGCTAAGAAAAACATCAAAATATTCATAAAATTCTAATATTTTCTCCCACTGGGCATGCTAGAAACTATTGTCACATAGGAATGCACCCTTTGGGGAGTGGTGTGATGTCTCCTTCCAACTAACAAAATGAAAACACTCCTAGGTTATGGGTGACATGTATGTCGGAGTGAATCTACAGAGAGGGAAAATCCCCTAATGTAACACCTAAGACTAATTCTACTCCTTAAACTACTCTACTTTACTGAATCAACAAGGAAAAGGGAGAAGGAATTAAGGGAAAAACTAAAAGATAGTGATAAACAAGAAAGATTGAGGATCTCGACTTTTTCGAACCACACGAGATGGACCACAAAAACCAAACACACAATACACAAGTTACAATGGATTTATCAATGCAAAATTATTTTAGAGAAGGGTTTAGATCTATGAAAACATAGAGAAGATGCAATAAATATCTTTGTAAGGTAATTTGGTGAGCTCCACAACAAGATCCTGCACAAAACTTGGTTAAACACAATCAATGACCTATAAATCACATATAACTACATAAAGGCATGGAAAATAAACTATAAATCAGGGATAAAACAATATCATGAGATAAAATCAGCTTAAAGACATGATATTACACAATACATAGGCTATAGGAAGGTAAAAACAACTCCTTTATTGATCCAAGAGGTGAAACAAATAAAATAGATCACTCTAGACCCTTGTTATTCTACTCGAACTCGAATAAACTCTAGAATAATGAATAGAAGTTGCGAAGATGTTATTTATAATGAATTCCATGGAGTTATATAGAGAATTTATAGAGTAGAAGGGGAAAAAATCATACATGCGAGTATGATCTATTTAAAATAGATGAAAAATAAAGACATGCATGAATTTGTTCTCTTCTACTCCAAAATAGTTCTTTCCACAAAGATAATAACAACAAAACATATGAAAACATGCAAGTATACAATATTAATTTTCTCCAGATAGATAATCCTTCTTGAAAAGGGTGGGTTTCTAAGGAATGAGTAGATCGTGCCAAAAATAGTTTAGTCCATCCTTAGAAAGTGATTTTGCATGCCCATAAATAGATTCTTTCCCTCTCACATGTTCTTATTATTTTAAATGGTCTTTGCATGATAAAAATAAAGTTTGGTTGTGTTATTCTCCCCCTTTTGGCCTTTGTACATGATAAAAATGAAGTCTTGTTTCTTGTAACTATCAACTTTAGCTCGTGCATGATCTAAATTTACATTATGGGTAAAGAAATTAGCTAAAATTAGTTTTCAGGATGTTTATGGGACTATTTTTAGGGCATGTCGGTGGATCGAGCACATGAGGAATCGTGGAACATTCCATGTGGGCATTCAATAGCCATTTTAACCAATTTATTCTTGGAGTTCCTTTCTTGGTTGATGTGGGTTTGTGGGGAACTAAGGGAGCTTAAGAATTGTTCTACATGTTCCACGTAGGCTTGACTTAGCCACTTTTAACTCCTTTCCTTTATTATCAAAAAAATTGGGTATGTGGAGAATTACCACAACAGCTTAAATTGTTCCCTTTGTTCCTATTTGGCACGAATTTTCCAAATATTTTCCCTTTTATTTTATTTATCTTTATGACTTATTGTTTAATGTAGGGGTTTAGGGAACCATTAAAATAATTGAACAATTCAAGGTGGTCTAGATTTTTCTGATTTAATTGGTCTCCTTGATTTATCAAGGTTTATGGATTCATGGAGAACTAATAGAACTTGAGCACTATTCCTAGTGTTCTATTAGTTTCCAATTTAACTAATGCACTTTCCCCACCTTTGTTGGTTATTGCGGTTGACCGGAGAATGATAGGATCCTTGACGAATTTCCATTCATGTTGTCCATGCCCACCTTATCCATTTTCCTTACCCTATCTTCCCTTTGGTGCTTGTGGGTATGAAAATAACATAAGGAATACATGAATAGTTCCCTACGTGCCATTTAAACCTGATATCACCGACCCATAGTGCATTTTAGATAGAGCAAGAAAAACTAGAAAAACTAGGTCAATTTGAACAAATCTAGGCGAGAATTGCTTGTGGGTATGAAAAGAACATAAGGAATACATGACTAGTACCCTACGTGCCATTTAAACCCGATATCACTGACCCATAGTGAATTTTAGATAGAGCGATAAAGGGATAACTAGAGGAACTTAGGAACAATTCCTCTTATTCCTCCAACAACCAATTCTTCCTAGATTTGTTCAAATTGACCTAGTTTTTCTCGAGTCTAACCAAATCCTCTTCACAGAGCCTTAGTAAGAGGGGATAGTGTGCTAGAACATGAAGGTTTTCCCCATAACTCCCAAACATTTGAAATTTATTTGATGAAAAAACTATGGCCTGTCAAGAACATCAAAATGGCCTAGGGGTTGATTTTGATATCACAAACACCAACACAATGGGATTCTCAGTATAATAAATTTATTATGAGCAAAGAGAAAGTTTGTCCAAAAACTCAATTATGTTTTCCTTTTAAACATGGAATTTTCAATTTCATACTTAAAGGGGGAAAATGTAGACACTAAAATTTGGAAATATATCATTTGACATTATGGATCTTTACATTACACACTTTACAAATGCACTCTCTTCACTCTTGTTTAACACACCTTGATAAAATTTCATGCACTTGATTATCTTTACTGAGACCTCTTTATCATAATTATTTTAAGTTTAATTACATAAAATACATCTATAAACATCCGTGTTTAGGACCATGAAGGAAAAATTAGCTTTTCTCCTTGGTTCAAAATTTTAGTTTCGTTCGAGATATAGAATTATATCATGACCCTACTTGTATGGTTTTGGACCAACATATTTTAAGTTAATTATTTAAATTATATAACATTATTATAAATAAATATACCACCTTGGTTTACTTTTCATGACATAATAACATTTAAAATAATTTATGAGCAAGTAAATCATACCTCGTTTAAGGACCTGGCACTTAATGAACTCCTCATGCAAAAATAAGCACTAAAGGCACCCAAGGCTCCCTAAAGTATGGAATAAATCATGCTCATACATTAAGGTAAAAACTCTCTTGATCTACGGTCTCCTTTGAGGTATGGGAGTCTCCATCTTCATCTTACTAGAAAATAAAGTGGACCTTCGCAAACATTTGAGAAAGTATGAAAATGAAGTGAAAAATTGTCAAAACATGGTTGTCAAGTTCTAATTGCACTATGATATTTATCACATGCTAGGAGAACTACATGTGGTCTTTAGAGTAGTTTTGATGTCAATGGTGTATAAGGGTGCCCACAAGCCACCTAACTTTGATTTGTAGGAACTCCTTCTTGCACTACGAGAGTGTGAGGGTTTGAATAAAGTTTAAAGATCCATTATGAAGGCGAGGGAAGAATATTGACACATAACGACACACATTTTCGGTAAGCGAAGCACTCGGAAGTTTTATACCCATATTCCAAGTAGGTTTAATACTTATAGAAGGACTAAGACAATACAAATTCTATAGAATGAGTTGTATAGTTTTGATCGGGCTTAATTTTAGGTTACGCTTCATTAATGAAGTACTTATAGTTCAAAATCTTCCGTTCTAACACTCAAACCACCTAAACTCTTCCAGGACCCAATTTTTTTAGCTAAGTGCACTATTTCACTTTTTAAATTTTTTTTTTTAGATCAATAGTCAATTTGAACAGTCTTATTATGATTTGAACAATTAATGTTGGAAGTTAATTAAATCAACATATCCATTTGTAACATTAGCCATTTTTTTTTATGTATATAAATTAAAACATTATTAATTTAAAAGGGGTGATATTCACTCCCAAAAAAGTGAAATCATTATGGGATTTGAAAAATACTCATACTCTTTTTGGGATATTATTTATTCCAAAGGTGCTTTATGGGTGTGAACTATGGGCCAACAACATTTCAGACTCAAAATGGAAATAAATAGAGAGAATTCAAAAATACATGATCACAAGCAAGTTCAAACTAAAAGTAGAATCCCCATATGAGGATATTTTAACTAAACTAGGGCAATACTAATTGAAGCCATTGTTATGGTGGGTCTCCTAAGATATTAAAAAAATTGAGCAGATGGAGGCAAGTAGATGGCCCAAGGTGGTCTTTAATGAGATTTGAGAAAGTGAAATAAGTCCTAGATGAATGAAACCAACAAGTGGATGAGGAAATGATACATTGACTTGAATGCATGTCCCAATAATAGCAAGGAAATAAAGGCATTTGTTATAGATAAATTCTGCAAGTCTATGTGGGATAAAGTGTTAGGGAGGAAGAAGAAATATTACCTTGATGAATTTAACTCCAATTGTGATCATCAACAAAAGGACTATATAGGGGCTAATATCCCTTGGAGAGAAAATTTTATCACACTCTATTAAGAACAAATTCACATAAGATTTGGTATGAAATGAGTAGGTGGAAAAATCCAAAAGAGGCATGGGAAGAGAGAATTTGTGTATTTTGCATTAGGGGAGTGGAATTATGAAAACACTTTATTTTTAGTGTATAATGACATCTAGGCCAAATATGCAACTTTTTTAATGACATCCTCGTTATATGAAATGTTTACCAAGGAGAGAGTGGAGAAAATGGAAGATTTTACAATCAATTTGAACAACAAAATAAAGCATAAATTCATAAAGCAAATGATAGGGTTTATCGTCCCATAGGATTATTTTGGCCTTGCAGATGTTAAAAGACATCTCTATCTCGACTTCAGAGCTGAATTAAAAGCTTCCTATAAATTAAATGGGCACAAAATTTAAGATCAACTATTTTATTAACTTCTCACAATATTAAACTTCACCACCTCCTCCACTTATTATTATAGGTTATATCTATCGATGTAACTAGTACATATATATTAAATATATTTATTTTAATGTTTTAACTATTTAGGGTTTTAGATCCTAAATAGTTAAAACTAGAATTTATTTTATAATAAAAAAATAAAAATAAATCATATATATGAAACACACAAAATAAGGATAGTTTAGTTAGTTAAATTTAGAGAGACAAATGTATGACTATAAGGAAATACCAAAATTGATTGTTATATTAATAGATGACTACGATGAAAACTCTAAATCTAGGAACAAGATAAAAATAAAATTGTAAACAAACCTTGAAATTTTAATCCTATAAAACCCTATCTACGATAGGTTTATCCATCTGAGAAAGCCCAATTGTTGAACCTATCTTGTGTCATTGAAATTGATCTCTATTGACTATGTAAGATTTGAATTTTGTGTGTGTTTGTGTGTCCATATATAACCATAATTTCATTAAATATAGACATATTTCTCCAATAATTTAGATTCAAGGTATGGCCATTTCTAGTATTTTGATTGTTAAATGTTCCAATATTGTTATTATTAGTATTTTAGTTTTCTAAATAATGATATCGATTCCATAATTGTTGTTAACATTTTTATGACTAGTGTGATATTGGATCTCAATATTACTATTATCAATATTTCACCTTTTCATTTATGCATTTACTTTTATAATTGTTGGTATCAAATTGTGATATTGTTACTATTAATCAGTAACTAGTGTGATATCGAAATCCAATATTTTTGTTATCAAATTTTAATTTTTTCTTTCATTGTTGTTAGGATTATAGTTATCATAGTATTATATAATAGTTTCACATGTTTTCCTCATATTAACCAATCTCAAATGACATGTAAGAACCAAAAACATTAGTATACCAACACACATCATATTTATATTTGGAAAATTTCCCTCCATTTCAACATGTCAAAGATGAAATATAAGTTAAGAAGAGAGGATTATTCAAAGTTGTAACATGTTTTTAATATATACATTTAGTTTTGACTGTTTTAGTAGATGAAAAGTTGCATTTTGAACTAATTTAATATTAAAGGTTTTAAATACATTATAAAGTATATTTACATGCACAACATTACCTATTTTAAATAAATATGTTGTGTCATGATGTGAATGGATGTCATACATCATCACTTACACTATACAATTACCTAATGTAAATATAAATCGGGGGAAATAATTACATGGGAGTATACATTTTTGACAAAATTTATACTATTCACACAACATTAATAAAAAATGATATACAAATGAAATATTAGTTTTATATGTCGAGTAAGATGTTTAGAGGAATGAAGAGTTGGTATCCATGCAATTATCAAGTGTGTTATTTTTATCTCTATGTTCTAGAGAAAGGGCATACACTTATTCTCAAACATGTTAATAATTGATCTACGTTTTTTAGAATAAGTGGTTGCTTGTTCTCTGAATTTGATAATATTTGACATTTGATTTTATATTTCCTTACTCTAATTTTTTTACTAATCACATGTAGAAACATTTGATAATTTTACTTAATGAATGTGGCATCTACATGATATTGTGAAGCCCAAAACTTATGGTGCACCGGTAATTATAAATTTCCCTATATGTCTCAAGTGTGATATTATTTATCTTTGTGTTTGTGATAAAGGGTGATCACCTATTCTCAAGCATGCTAAAATTTTTCTCTAAGTTTTTGAAAATAGGCATCTTCCCTTTCTTCGAGTATGGTAATATTCATGTTTATTATACTTGTATATACATGTCGTCACAAAACACACACACACACACACACACACACACACACACACACACACACACACACACACACACACACACACACACACACACACACACACACACACACACACACACACACACATATATATATTTATTTTTGAAGTAATGATACATAACATTGCAAACCCCGTTAATTATATTCCTAAGTTGATAATAGAAAAAATTATTTGTTGAAATTAATATTAATCTTCTATAGTAACTCATATAAAGCAATATTACACTATTATGGTTTTAATATACTTCCATAACTATGACAAATATTTTGATGAAATGAATATTAATCTTCCATTTATATTAAATGAATAATGGTATAATTGTAATGTCTTATTAGACCATACTTTAGAATGAAAAATTGTAAAAATCGATATCATTATTCTTTGAATATCTCCTAAAAATAGTAGGTGAATAACATTGATTGCTTATTTATTTAGCCTAATTTGGAGAATGAAACCCTAAATATAGAGTTTATTATATAATTAGGACATAAATCTATAAATGATTTACATTTATATTATTAAATCTACATTTAACATTTGGATACAAAACTAAAGTAAATGATATAGGGTATCCAAATGATAAATATAGATGTTAACAAAAGGATAAGTGCCCTTATCTTTCTATGTGTTTTGGCTGATATGGGTGTGAATTGAGGTGTAACATGATGGAAACCTTTTATGATTACTTCACATATGAAAATGGAGTTTTAATTTCCTCTGGACTCATCCAACAAGATAAAATTGACTTGCATAACCTATTTATAGCTATGTAGAATCATACTATTGTAGGATATAGGTATGTGGTTCTATATCAATCTATAAATATTTATTATGCTTCCATGAGTACAATTTAAGATCCAAAATATGTGGACATATTATTAAACTAGTCTTATTTTCTTGAAACCCTAGCTCCTTTGAAATAACTATAAAAAGAGGTTAACAATTCGGGTTGTGGCATCCCTATGCAACCTATATAACACTACTATGAAGAGGCATCAAATATATAAAGTTATCTACCTAGATTAAATTATGATTATGAGAATGCAACTAAATTTATGAAACTAGAATTTATCCCTTGATACCTGATAATACTTGCTTTGAATTGGCTTGGAATGTTCTTGGTAGGATTTTGAGTGCTTCAAACCTACATAGGGAATACTCCTAATGTAAGACCCCAAAATAGGGAAAATGAGGGTATATTTGATTAAGGTTTAAATATGAATACCAAGTGTTTCTAGATGATTTTTAATTAGGTACCAAGTGATTTACAAGTGAGTAAATGAAAGGGGTTTGATTTATATCTATATGACTCCGTAATTAATATTTTATACAAAAACCAACCCAAAAAGGGGATATAAGACCTAGATTTATAATTTTGTTTTAATAGTTAATACTTGAAAAGGATCCAAGAGCCATGTACATAATATGTTTACATTTAATCTCATAGCATACCAAAAAATCTATCAAAAATATTTAGTAAAAAGGAATTGACTCCACTAGAGCCATTATAACGAAAAAGAACCAAATAGCCAAACAGAGACAAAACCAAAGAAAAAGACAAATGTTCAAAGAAAATATCAACAAAGGTCTCTTTAACATGTTTTCCTCTTGTCTTCAAACTCGGTCCTACCACCTCCTTCTTGTAGTCAAATATTTCATCATCATCAAAGCTACTAATTTCCAGCTTCATCTTGTTTCCTCTGTCCATAGCTACATAATCTTGTAGAACCTCAATCCTCTAATTAAGCACCACCACTTCGCACTCGTTCATTGAACACTTCTAAAAAGGATTTAATTTTCAGCTTTTACCTGGGAAACTACATCCTCCAGAGCTTCAATTTTATTGGCAAAAAAAGTAATCAAACTACTTCCCGCCTCGCATTCGAGACAAACCCTCTTCCTCATTATTCCCAACTAAGTTACACAGAGAAGTAGCTGCATCCAAGTCCTTCTTATCTTTCTCTTTCATTTTATTAATATTAACCCTATCCTCTAGAGAGATATAATTCTCCCAATCCTACCCAAAATTAAAACCTAAAGCCCTAGTTTAGGGAACTAGTTTACCCAATTTGATGATCGAAATGAGACCTTGATGTAAGGGAACCACAAAATTTTCAGCCCGAAAGTCTCTAATCAAAATTTGTAGATATTTATAGAGATAAATAGGTATACTCATCTTCTTATCCCTATGGAAGTGATTCAATAACATGAAATTATACGTATGCAACTTTCGAAACTTCCCATCCAAGGTAATATACTTCATAGGATAAAAACAAACCTCGGCCCACCTTCCCGACAATGGAGAATGAGTAATTCCATCATCCATGAAACAATTTTTTTCATCCTCTTATAAAAAAGTATGAACCTCATCAGGAATCCTAGTTCTATCTTTGAATACCTTACTACTTGAACAATCCACACCAAAGTGACATGACCAATGAGATCCTTTGAAACCCGAATACTTATACCACACATATTTACAATGTCATTATCCCAAGCACTTGCAAAATCTATCGACAAATTTTCATCATACCCTTTTAACTTCTGGTAAAACTGTGACATTCCCTCCTTAAAAATTTCCCATGATGGAAAATACCTTTCCAGCCCAATGCATGAAGAAGGTTCAAACCTAACCCTGTTCCTACCCATTTTTAAAATTTGATACTGTACCCTATTTTTGACTAGAAATTTAAACCACTAAACCTACCCTTCAATGATGTTCCCAAAAATATATTTCACACACCCTAAAATAATGAAAGGGATAACCCAAATCCCCTTCAAAAAATCTCATTAAATTTGATTTTCAGCATTAAGGACACCTTTAGTACTGATAGGTAAATCCACCTCACTTTGCCATGATGATTTGGAATGGGTTCGAACTCCAAAATTAGCAAATGTGTCTGCACATCCATTTGCTTCCCAAACACATGCTTAATATAATTTTCTTAAAACTTAGGCAAAAGGATTAGAATTTATGAAATAATATTTATAATGCTAACATGATACTTAAAAATACCCTTTATAACATTAATAATGTATAAAGAGTCACCCTCTATATGGATCTTTTTAATTCTTAGAGAAATGGCCCATTTGATTCCATTTAAAAGAGAGAAAGCTTGAGCATAGTTGTTGGTTTTAATACCTATAGGCTCCACATAAGAAAATATGAGAGATCCCTTGTCATCCCTAATGATTCCTCTAATTCCAGCCAATCTAGATCTCCCTTTTGCTGCACCATCAAAATTGAGCTTCATCCATCCCTCCCTTGGTTTTTCCCATTTCACATTTTTTTGAGGATCTTCCTTCCTATTAGTTGACGTATGAAAACTCTGACTTAACCCTAGGGATTGAATAGTATCCATTTCATGATTTGGAAACCATTTTTTCTCCTTAAAATTTATGGTAGAGAGATTACTTACCACAACCCTCAGAATTACATTTCCCACTCTATCGGATATTTTCTATTTTTCTTTAAAAATACTATTATTCCTTTCCAATCATATTCCCCATAAAAAATGAGGAAACAAAATATTCCAAGCTTTATTTAAACAGAGAGAAGAGAAGGAATAATCCCATTGCGAAATAACGATCAACAAAAAGTTTTGAAAGATCCATGAAATCTGAAAATCTCTCAAAATATTGATCATAACTCTTTGAGAAAAGGTACATTGCTGAAATAAATTCTAAACATTTTCATTATCTTTTTACATAAAATGCATCTATTAGGAATCATCATCCCCTTGAATTTAAAATTATCAATGGTTAAAATTTTATTTTGAACCACCTACCATAAAAATGGTTCACCTTTGGAATAAGAGTATTATCCTATATATTTTTCCAAAAAGGATTTGGAGGAGGAGAAAAGGTACATTGTTGAAATAAATTCTAAACAATTTCATTATCTTTTTACATAAAATGCATCTATTAGGAATCATCATCCCCTTGAATTTAAAATTATCAATGGTTAAAATTTTATTTTGAACCACCTACCATAAAAATGGTTCACCTTTGGAATAAGAGTCTTATCCCAGATATTTTTCCAAAAAGGATTTGGAGGAGGAGAATTTCGATCCAAGTTGTACCCATTCCTAACAAATAAATCCCCATCCTTAGACCATCCCCATATTAAGGTATCCTCTTTAAGAAGTGAGGGAATATGCATACCACCTAGATTAGTATTCAACATTATTATGGCCTCTTTAATTTCCTCATCATGGCCTTCCCAAATAATAGCTTTCCTAGACCAACCCCAGTCTGTTCTCCTCCAATAATCTCTAAGAAGAATGCCCATAGTAGCTTTAAAATGGGGAGCTACAATACTCAACTACATTTGATTAATTAGGGGCTCATCTTTGAACCACCAATCATCCTAACATCTAATCCTTAAACCATCCCCGATCTACCACTTACTACCTTTCAACAACAAACTTCTATACTTGCATAAAACTTTCTAAAAAATGAGCCTTCAAGGAGCATATAATTAGAAATAAATGCACTCTGATCCAAATACAAGTATTATTCCTTTAGAATTTTTGCTCATAATCCTTCCTCATTTATCATTCTCCACCTAGCCTTCACCAACAAAGTCAAATTCATGCTTTTAATATCCTTCAAACCCAAACCTCCAACACTCTTAAAGAGTGTTACTTTTTCCCAAGCCACCAATGGAATCCTATCTTTTTATTCTATTCCAGGACCATGGAAACCTTCGTAGGATCTTAATTATTATTGTTATGATTTTGGATGGCACTTTGAAATCGTAGACATAAGATATATTGCTAAGATCTACATAGAGATTTGTAGTAATTGTAACTTACCATCCTAAGAAAACAACACCCCTTTGCAAGAAGAAAAAAATCAAGCTTTTTTAAAAATCTACTAACTAAATCATTCAACTATCCATGACCATTTTCCCTTTAAAGATAGGCATACCCAGACAAGAACTAGGGAAAATTTAATTGGACATTCGAAGATAATAGCAATTCTATTTTGAATTTATTCATCAACATTCATAAATAAAATAGAGCTTTTATGAAAATTAATGAGCTGACTTGTAACCTCCTCATAATCTTGAAGAATATCTATGAAAGCAATAACTTCAAAAAAATCCTTACCCAATAGAAAAGTGTCATCCACAATCTACTGCAGAGATATAGGGTCCAAACCATTCAAAATGATTAACCCTTTAAGAGTGTTTTTTTGTCTTTGGTCAGCACAAATTTTTCCTAAAGTCTCTTCCAAATGATATAAAGGAAATGTGATAAAGGATCACCCTACCTCAAACCTCTTCCTGAAAAGAAACCTCTAGACTTACCATTTATTAAAATGGAATACTTAGGAGTAGATATACATTCCATTATCATTTTGATGAAATGTTCATGAAAACCCAATATTTCCAAGATAATACTCAAAAATCTCCATGACACCCTATCATATGATTTATTCATATCAATTTTTAACAACATAGCCTCCCTTTTAGAAACATCCACCAAATGAATATTTCATGAATAGTTATAACACTATCTAAGATCTGTCTTCCTTCCACAAAAGCTCCTTGATTTGGAGATATGAAATTTTCCAATAATCCTTTGATTCTGAAGGAAATAATTTTATTTATGATCTTATAGATAATATTACATAAACTTATAGGCCTAAATCAAAAACCTTTTCAGCACCAGGGATCTTAGGATCAAGGGCAATATAAGTATCATTAACCTTTTTTAGGAGTTTACCATGCCTAAAGAAATATTGAATATCATCTTCAACATCTTGATGAAAAATTTCCCAAAATACTTGAGAGAAAAATTTGAAAAACCATCTGGCCCAGGGATTTTCTCCTTCCAAGTCAAACACAAACTTTTATCTCCCAGTTAAGGGATTTTGACCATTTCAGCATTTTCCTGAGTAGTGATAATGGGATGAAAAAGACTAGCAATATTAATTTCCTCAATAGGATCAAGATCTCTACTAATAGTAAAATGCAGATCAGAGAAAAATCCTATGAACTCCTCAACAATCTCCAATTGATTTTTATAGTTCACACCTCTCCTATCAACAATTTTCACTATAGTATTACTATTTTTATGAATAAAGGCAATAAAATGAATATTTTTTGTGTTCCTGTCTCCCTCTTTTAACCACATAACCCTAGAATTTTGTCTCTAATAGGCCTCCTATTTAGCTTCAACATCATGATAACCATCCAAAAAGTTTTTCCTATCCTTTAGATATTGGATCAAACCTTGAGTTCTATCTGATCCTCAATCATCCTAATTTCATCAACTAATTGAGATTTATGAGAAAAAATATTGCCGAATGTTTCCTTATTCCAGATTTTCATTCTAGCTTTCACATTTTTTAATTTTGCAACCAATTTGAACATAGCATTACCTTTCACCCTTATTTTCCAACATGATTGAATCTCCTCCTTGATGTTAGGATGCAAAAGCCACATTTTAAAGAATCTAAAAGGTTTCCCTCTCAAAACATTATCATTTCCCATATCAAGACAAATTAGACTATGGTCAGAACCAATTCTCGCAAAAGCCATCAAAATACCTCCAACTCAAGAGAACCATGAAGGATTAATAAGAAATCTATCCAATTTAATTTGAATAAGGCCACCACCAACACGTTGATTAGACCAAGTATACTTAGCCCCTCTCAAATCAATATCAACCAAATTACAGTTCACTATAAAATCTACAAAATCCTCCATACTGTCACTGTAATTATTAGTACCACCATTATTATCTTGTCGGATTAATGGGGAATTAAAGTCCCCCTATTAGCCAATCAAGGTCCTTATGTTGTTCCCTGAAAAACACAATATCCTCCCAAAGCTTTCTTCTCTCAACAATTGAGTTGGGAGCATGAATATTAGAACAAATACAAACAGAGTCATTTTCTTTTTCTTTAAATATAATATCTAAATGGTAAGAGGAATCAACTAACACAATCCCCTCCCTTTCCTTTTGAATCCCAAAAGTTACAATACCACATGAAGCCCCTACTTAGGACACACTCTGCATCTCCGACCTAAACCATACTCTATTCTTAACTTCACTCATTTTTCCTTTTGACATCTTAGTTTCTTGAATCAAAATAATATTAGTATTTCCTAAAATTGACAACATCCTCTGGTTATTGGGATGATTTAAACCCCTTATATTCCATGATATCACATTCATCTTCTTTTATTTGGGGAAATGCTCTACTTAATAGGGCATTGCTTACCTAAATCAATTTATTTAGAAGCCACTTTTTCATGCCTATCCTTATTATACATATTTCCTCTTTTCATAAATGGCTTACCACAATTAGCTTTATCTTTCTCCTATTTAAGTGCACTTTTAGTATTAATTTTCTTATCTTCTAGATTTTCCTTTTTTTTATCCTCATTGAAAGAACAGGGAACAAACTCGGATCTATAAACATTTCCTTTGATTTACTATTATGAGAAGAAGATTAACCTTGGATATGTTCTTGAGAAACCTCCTCTTATTTCTTTTCCTATGTCTCTTGAGAGATCATCTTAAAAGGATCCTCCTCCTTAGAAATTTACTTGATTCTAAGTCTGAACTACTACTTCATTCCCATCTTATTTTTGATCAACACTGTCCTTATATTCTTGCTTTTTACCCATTTGATCCTCCTTTAGATGCTCTTTCTCTTCATTAATCTCTACTTCCTCAGTTTCTTCTATATTTAGAATATTAAAATCATAATTTTCCATAAAGTTACTAGGAGAAGGTTGTTTCCTTTCCCGATTTTTCCCAATCTCCTTATATTTTTTTCCCACACTTGTTTTTTACCCTTCTTAGCTTCTTTGCATTGTCTTTGTTCATGCCCAATCCATAAGCATTTCTAGAAAAATAATGGAGAAGCCTCGTATTATATATTTTGGATATAAACTCCAAACTTTGATTGAAGTTCAATCTCCTTTCTAAGAAGATTCCTAATAGGAACATTAACACGAATCGAGCATACATAAGATGAGTTCTTACCCTAGTAACCAGATCATAAATAACAAGAGAACCTATAGTGTTAGCTATTTCCATTAGGATTTCCTCCTCCCATAATTCCATAAGGAGTCCTTGAATTTTGAACCAAATTGGTAGTTCATCTGGTTTTTCATTATAAGGATCAAACCTTGGATTCCATCTTTGAACCAATAAAATTGATCTCCCCATAAACCAAGAACCACCTGTAGGATTTTATTACAGTATTTTGGGTTGGTAAGATGTATAATAATAAAATAATTCACATAGGAAGCTATTTCCAAAGAAACCTTTAGATTCCACTTCCATCGATCCCATTCCCAAAACCATTCAACATTTGGTCAAGTTCCATAGAACTTACCAACCAGAGAATGCTCCATTCTATACCTTTTTCTTTCATCTAACACATCTAAGATCGCTAGACTTAAGACTCCATATTTTTCCACATGATTAATCTTCAAATCCAATGCCTGATATTTTTTATCCATATTACATCCCAACACCATGACAACCCATGAAGGAGAAAAGGATAGATATGACTTACCTCTTGCTTGCTGATTCCATGGGTCCACATTATATAGAACCCCATTCCTAGGATCAACCATGTCTTGCATTGTTTCTTGCTCATTTATTTTTTGAAAACCTCCTCCTCCTTTCTCCTCCCATCGCTCCCGCTTCATTCACATAGCCCGGTTGATAATTCAAAATTTTTGGATGGTAAATTTTTTTATTATAACATAGCTATGAACTGGAGTGGTGGAGGATAACTTTATCTAAGTGGGACATGGGGGTGGGCTTGGGTCCTTAATGTCCACCGAGTGATTTGCATTCGAGTGCCCCACTATGTTCTACTTGGTCCATATGGAGAAGTTTAACCCCTACCTCAAGGTGTCCCCATGGCCACTTATTGAAAGCATCCAATGAAATCAATGGGAATGGAACTTGGGTTGATGATTACAAACTACTTGTAACTCACCAATAGCCCAAGACCTTGAGTTCAATTTATAAATTTATTTATTAGATGGCCTTGGACATAATTAAAGTGAAAGGACATGATTAAAAATTTATTCATGTCCTTAATAGATGGACCTATCTAGTTGAGTAGAAAGTTATAATGAAAGTCTATAAATTTATATGTACCAGAGACTTTTTTCTTTCCAAATTTTAACTTAAATACAATGAAATAACAAAAAAACTGACCTTAGAAGACAATGGGGTTTATTGATACTTGCAATATGGCTAATGTTGATATTGATTGTTGATTGAAGTTGTTGAGTCTATCTGAATGTGTAAGTCCTCCTATCTTATGAAGCACTCTACAATCAAAGACACTAAATAAATATATTAGATAGATGGATAAACAAGCTACTCGACAAAGGCCAATTCCAGGAATCCAAAGGGACTTCCTTAGATGATGTTAGCTCATTTTTAGACAATCAAGTAGATTGATAATGATAAATATATGTAATAAACAAAGATAGATAATGGATGAGAAACTTTAGAACTCAATAAGGGTAAGTCCTGTGTAGCTTCAAAGGTGGCCCAAGCAAGGGTGGATGTGATTTGAAAAAAATCGAAGTAATCACACCAAAATTTTTCAATCTCTTGTTTGATCTCATGGAGAAATTTAAACTGATCTTCAATGTCTTCTTTGGAAGTGGTAAATTTTATTGCATATAATGTTAACTCATGAAAGATATTTTATTATTCCCAGAAGAAGGGATGTTGAACTATAGGAAGGTCATAAATACTTGTAATGGGATGATACCGCTAGGTACTACTATATAAAGTAAATCCATACTTGAAAAGAACAAGTCAAATAAAAAGAGGTTGATAAAAATGATGATAAAGTGACGTAAAGACTTAATTTTGACAGGGATCTTTGGTGATTTAGGTAATCACTGACGATTACTGCTAAAAAGATAACTTCACTAAAATGATAAACAAAGATCTCAAGTGATAAGTTTAATTATTTTTTATGCTTGTATGAGCTATAAATGATAAAAAAGAGGGAATACCTTTAGATGTGAAAATGAGCTAAAATATGCCTCAAATTTTCAAATGGAGTTGATTGAAGTTGATATCCTCTTATTGAGATTCTGATAATTTATTGATGAAAAAGACTATCAAAATGATGTGTTGATAGTAGTTGGAGGTTGATACAAGCTCTTGATGATTTATGGAATGACCTAAATTCTATGAGAAGTCAAAAAAAGTGTGGGCATGAGAAAAATATTTCTAAAGATCCCTAAGAGAGGAGGAAAAACTCCTATTTATAATTAGTTGGCGATCGGTTAGGATCGCCAACGATCCACTTTTTTCGGGGAAAACATTTGGGAAGTGGTTGAAACCATTTCCAAATAGGGTTTTCGGGAATTGATGAGGGTAAATGGTTAAGGGGAGGTTATGGACAAGGTGTGGAGGTTGAGATGTGTTAATAAAATAGGTTTAGGTGGTTTTAAGATGGTTAGGGTATATTTAAAGTGGTTAAGTGGTTTATAATGGGTAAAATATGATTTTACAGCTATAGAATGGTATTTACAGGTGTAGGATAATATTTACATGGAGTAAATATCATGGGGAGAATATAACTTAGGATAAGGGTTTAATAGATTAAATAATGTGTGTGGTATGGAGTTAGGTGAATTATTTTAATTTGATATTGTTGAGGGGTTAGCGCACGTGGATAGGGAAATTAGCGGTGATAATTTTAGGTGTTACATTTTCCCCTTTTTGTCTAGTAGTTTGGTGTAGGCAAAGTGCTAGAAAAAAATGATCTGTGATAGTTCGATTTGTTTTGTATGGGTGATCCCCCTAAAACTAGGGGTGATTGCGATGCATAATGCAAGGATCACCAATTTGACTTGTTCTTTTGGATAGGTTTGACATGTGTGTTTTATTTGAAGTTTCCCCAAGATGAGGTATCAAAACAATAGGTGCTACCATGGAATCAAGTGATAGGGGAACCAAAGGGTTTGTTTCCTATGGACATATGATCCATAGGGTAGGCTGCAAGGATCAAGAAGTCAAGTGATAAAGGGAGCCAAGGGGTTCATGTCATATGGACAATTACTTGCTTGTGTTAATTTGTAGATCGAATCCATGAGGGATTGCTAGTTTTAAGGATTTGGGGTCCTCAAAATGAGGCATTTTGTTGAAAAATGTGATAATGTTGTTGAAAATAATTTCTAGTTTTAAAAAGGATGGTTTAAGATAGAAAATATGGGATTTCTAGAGATTTAGACTAATGAATGGTGATTATGGTGAATCACCGGTGATTGAAGGAGTTGTCAACGATTCCTACATGAAAATTTTTGTGGGCTATAAATAGCCAAAAATGCTTTAGGAATAGTTCATTTTTGTGATTACGGTTTGGGAGAGTGAAATTGAGTGATAAAAGAGTGATTTTGGAGAATGAAAGTGGTAAGATCATCCATTAGGTAGAGGAGGCCCACTCAAGTAGAGGTAGGTCCTTTGTTTTGTTGTTTTTGTTTATTTTTAGCTAGTTTTTGATTTTTTCATTTTTTCGCCCATATGGGTTGCTTGTTTTTAAAATCACCGGAATCACTAGCGATCGGATGGATTGTTAGTGATTTGGGGTGATTTGTTTGTTAGTGATCGATATTTTTGATAAAATTTTGATGAAAATTGATTCTAATCCATGTTTTTATGTTTTGTGAATGTAGGTGAAGGCCAAGTTGACTATTAGAGATAGGATTCCAATGATTCTAGATGAGGTGAGGGAGGATATGTCGATGAGGATTGGGAACATGTGGATGTGGTGGGATTTGTGGGGATGCATGATTATAGACACATCCATAGGCATCGAGGATTGCTGTTGGCATTAATGGAGAGGTGGGATCCTACCACCTATACTTTTTGGTTACCATGGTGAGATCACCATCACCCTAGAGGATGTCCATAGGATCACTAGACTTTCCAATCTAGGGGAGGGTATTTATTGCATTAATGATACCGAGAGGGAGGAGGTCATGAGGAGGTTGTATGGGGAGGATGTTAAGGATGTGAGATACACTATGGGTGGGTTTTATTATCAGAATCTCTATTCTATAGAGAGGGAGGGTCATGTTTAGATGATGATGATGATCATGGGGATCTCATGTTTTTCTTTTCTTGACTTTGGTGGTGGTCGGTTTCCTTGGATGATGATGAGGTTGTTATGTAGAGATGATGGATTATCATATAGTTTTTACATGGGCCCTTGCATTACTAGTGCAAACTTACATGGAGCTATGGGCTTGGAGGGTCCATAAGAGTATTTGGGATTGATATCACATTTTTACTACAGTGTTGGGATTTTGAGCATATTGTTGTGGCTCATCCTCATGGTTTACCATGGGGAGGTGTGGATATGATTGGGGTATTGAATGGATTTATGAGATGGCATGCTGATGCAGGATGGTCTAGAGGAGTTCGGAGGAGGATCACTATAAATAGATCCTCATAAGTTTATAAGTCAGGATGTATTGTGGAGACCTTATATTGGATTTCCAGTGTGGGCTGGACATGAGAGGGAGTTAAATGCCACTCAACAGAGTTATGGGTGCAGGGCCGATGAGGTGGAGAGTGGGAGATTATTATGTTTGGTCATGTTAGATGATAGTTTGGTTTGATACATGATGTGATTGATTCTCCACTACTCTACATGGGATGATGGGGATTTTGATACTCCCAAGGTGGTTGTGGGACCACCTTTTCCGATGAATGATGAGGAGGAAGATATGGGTATGGATGAGCATGGGGACATGGTTATGATAGATGATGTTGGTGTGATTGTGGGTTATATGAAATGGGCATATGTTGAGTGGGATAACTCATCTATAGTTCAAGAGGTAGAGGGTATGAGAGCCCAAGTAGAGGGAGTGCATCAGGTGGTTGATGTTAGTGATGAGGAGGAGGATTTAGATAGGGCAATGCTTGAGGCCACTATCGCACATAGTTGATGACCAAAAAGGACATTATGGAGGCAAAGAGAGAGAGTTTGAGGGTGGAGAGGGATGGTTTGGTTATATATAGGGCTAACTTGATTAGGGAGAGGGATGGATTTATAGTTGAGCATGATAGTTTGAGGCAACAACTATCACATGCTGAGACTAATCGGGATAGATATAGACAACATCAAGAGACTTTGAGATGAGCTTCTTGGAATCACAGGACACATGTAGTGTCAAGTGCCAGTTAGCAGCTCAAGCTCAGGTTAGTGGATAGATGAGACCACTGGAGATAGTTATCTTGGCTCACCATTAATCAATGTGGGAGGATCTAGCTTATTATGAGGATTTAGTGATACAAACCTACCTCTCACACTTTGATATGCAGATCATCGAGCATAGTGAGGAATAATCCCTAGTGTTAGTGCAATGAGAGTGGGTCAACCACCTCAAGGTTTAAATAGATGAGGACTGAATGGAGGAGAGGGTGGTGATGATGGTGCATAAGGTGTAGGTGACCAGGGTGCTCAGGGGAGCATCATTTGTGGTAGAAGTTATTTTTGTATTGTTGATTTTATTGGATGATGTATGATGTAGTGTATTTTGATGTATATAACTCTTTTATGAATCCTACATTTGATGTATAGATTTTGATATACATAGATATCATGAGACTCTCGATGATGTATATAAACTTTAGATATATATATATATAGATGTTGATGGGTTTGACTCTAGATTCATGTGTTTGATTATTGTGGTGTGATTTGATTATATTTAATTATTGATGGTTCTAGATGGATTTTGATATTATATGGATGTTATTTATGATTTGGATTTCGTGTGTTGATATCTTATGGATGTGATGGTTAAATTTGTTTTGAAATGATTTTGTTTAAGTTATGGATAGAAATTTTTAATGTTTCCAAAATATTCCCTAATCATAGATAGGAGTAAATGTGGAAAGATTACTTTATACTAGATTTGATACATACATGATGGTAAAATGTAGGAACAAAGGCTCTTGCACTTTTATCCTTTACAAATGTTAACATATGAGTATCAATGGGTAGTGACAAGTGAAATCTAGGATATCAGTGGAATGAAATGTATACCTTCTTCGAACACAATAAGGGTAAACATATGTGGGTTGTGTGGGAGTATAGGTTCTCCTCTTAATAGTTTCATAGGAAAATGCCTAAATATATATATATTTTTTTTTGACGTAAATTGATTAATGCGACGTAAGTTTCTCTAATGGGAAATTTGATCAATGCGGGAAGATTTCTTAGGATGCTTTTGGATATTTTGACTTTTTGAAGGCTGATCGATGCGGAAGCCTTGATATAGTTAGCCATCCTTTGAGGGAGTGGTCTATAATTTTTAAATTTTTGATTTGGATAGCTTTCCTTTGAGGGAGGTCTATCTTATTTTTGACAAGTAGCTTTCCTTCGAGGGATCAATCTACTTATTTTTGACAATATGATTTTTGATAGTTTCCTTTGAGGGATCAATCTATTGATATGATGCATCCATGGATATTTTGAATTTTTATGTATGAGGGAAAGCCTTACTAGACCATTCTAAGGAGGGGAAAATATATGTGCACAAATCACACATGTTATCCCCGTTAGATGTTTTTAGTTGGTAGACAAGGTGGATGGATGTAATGATTATGGGGTTCTTGCTAAGGAGGAACTTATCCATAAGAGAAAGATGTGATAGAGTCCATGGTGTTCATCTTTAAGGTTATTTAAGGATAGTGATAGAAAACCACATACTTTCAAATCATTACAATGATTAGATGGTGGGATAATGGATGAAGTTAAGATTTTGATGAAACTACTATCATGATAGTAAAAAATTAATAGTAGAAAGGTTGTAAGTGCAAGGTGTTCAAGGGTTCCTTTTTAGGTATACCATCAAGGGAAGCTAAATGATAAGCTCTTGACCCATATTTGTGAGTTATGATATATATACATGATCTAGTTAGGGGAAAATTTCCACGTTTACTCCTTTCTAGAGTAGTGACATTTTGATTTTCTTTTAAGACCAGGTCACCTATGTTAAAGTCACATTCTTTTACATGTTTTTTATACACATTTGATGTGATCTTGATAGACATGATGATGTTCAAGGGTTGTTAAGAATTTTTCATCTAACAATTCTAATTGTGATAGATGTTTCTTGATGATAATCCTCATTAGAGATGAAATCTCTAAGGGATACACAAAGTGATGGGATTTGGACTTCAAGGGTAAGACCACCTCGGATCCATATACTAGTGAGAAGGGTGTAACACTTATAGGAGTACTATAGATTCTAGTAGATAGGCCCATAAAGTAAATGGGATTTGGAGATGCCAATTCCTACCTTCTTTATCAACAATTTTTCATGAGGATTTTGTTAAGTGTTTTATTAAATATTCAGCTTGTCCATTTTCTTGTGGATAATATGGTGATGAGAAACTCAATTTGATATTAAATGTGTCACAAAGTTTCTTAACGTATTTATTTTTGAAATATTTTCCATTATCGTGATAAGTTTGTGAGGGATACCAAAGCGACATATGATATGTTGATAGATGAAATCATGATTTTATTTGCTTTAGTAGATGTTAAGGGAATAGATTCTACCCATTTAGTGAATTATTCAATGGATGTGATGATAATAATGATGTTGTTGTGATGAAACGAGGGTTGATAGTTCCAATGAGGTCTAGCCCCCATTATGAGAAGGGCCATTAGTCATGAGATGGTTTGAATGCTTGACTAGGGATGTGAGTAAGATTTGAGTGTTATTGAAATTTGATACATTTCTTGACATATGCACAATAGTCTTGGTTAATATTAGGCCAATAATATCCCATTCACATGTCACTCTTAGTGACAACTGTACTACCATTAAAATGGCCACCACAGATACCGTCATGGAATTCCTAAATGGATTTAGTAAATTCACAAGATTTTAGGCATCTTAGCAAGAGACCACCAAATTTGCACTTGTAAAGGATACCACCCATAGTAACATAATGGGTAGTACATTGAAGAATGATCTCTTAGCATTCTTGGATAGGCTGGGAGGAATTTTGGATTCTTAAAGATAGTCGAATAATTTATTATACCAAAGTTTGTTTAGTTATTTCCAATGGTATTTATAGAAGGTAATTCGTTATGGTACGATGGTTGATCAAGTTTGTGGATGATGATGAATAATTTAGAATTATCAGTTGATTTTTAGTTGATAAAGGGATGAGGGATGCTAAAGAAGCCATGGTTTCCGACAAAACTTGTTAGAAGAACGTGGAATGTTTGGATGGTATAATGGTCAAAGGATTCTAAGAGAAAGTCAATAATGGATTTATATTTATGTAAAATATCATTTTTGCACTGATAGACTCCTATAATTTTTTGATGAAAAGATGCGAGTCTCCGTAGATGTCCAATATTTGAACACCTAACATAATGGCTGTTTGAAGACCCATGATTAAAGATTCATATTCACCATGTTATTAGTACATTTGAAGTTAAGTTTGAAGGATAGAGGGATGTGAGTCCCCCAGGGAGGTATTATAACAATACCAACACCTCCCCTTTTTGACGACATTTGGATCCATCAAAGAAGAGGGTCATCTTGATAGGGTAAATTCAGGATCGGTGGTGTTAATGGATTCATTGGAAATTTTTGTGTCGAGTATGTTTTTCGGGAAGAGGAGCCTCGAGAGATCTAATTGATGATAGCTTGTCCTTTGATAGATTTTTGTGAGATAAATTCAAGGTCAAATTCAGTCATAAGCATAAGCCATTAAGTAATGTGCTCACTGTGATATGTTTTAAGAGTGCATGGTTTTAAGAGGGTTAAAGCTAGTTATGAAAAAATTCTTGTGATTGAGGATATAATGACAAATTTTAGATGTTGCGAAGTATAAAGAACAACAAAATTTTTTGGATTCAGTGTAATGTGTCTCATATTCATGGAGAGTGCAACTTATGTAGTAAACAACATGTTCACATCCTTATTCATCTCGATGAGAAAGCATCACACGTAAGGTATGGTCGGAAGCCAATATGTAAAGGTAGTATGGATCTCCCTCATGTAGTGGTATGAGCATGGGTGGTAAAAGAGATATTGTTTGAGTTCATTGAAGGATTGTTGGTAGTTAGAATCCCACTTATAATTGACATCTTTTTGGAGAAGATGATGGAAGGGCTGAAAATGGTAAAAAATTAGTGAGATAAAATGACGGATGGATTGAATCTTCCCTTGAAAGGTTGCTATAAAGCTATTTGAGGTTATCTTGGGGAGGCATTTCAATGATAGATTTAATCTTGGCAGGATCCACTTCAATGCCTCAGATAAAAACTATGAACCCTAAATATTTTTTTCTCGAGAACACTAAAAAAACTTAGTGAGATTAAATAAAGAAGGTATTTGATGAGATGGGTTAAGATAATGTCTAGGATAACAAGATGATTTGCATTGTTTTGATTTTCCTAGAAGGTCATCAACATAATATTCTAATATTTTATGGATAAGATCACGAAAAATGTAAGTCATTACATGTTGGTAAGTGGCTCTGACATTCTTGAGTCTTGAAGGGCATCACTCGATAATAGAAAGTTCCTCTAAGGGGTGATAAAGGAAGTTTTGTGTTGATGTTCACTAGTGATAAGGACTTGGTTGTAGCTGGATAATCCATCCATGAGGGAGAGAATTTCATGACTGGAAGTTAGATCAATGAGTTGATCAATGTTCGGGAGGGGAAAATCATCTTTGGGACAAGCGAGGTTAAGGTCTCGGAAGTCGGTATAGATGCGTAAATTTTCTAGAGAGCTTTGGTTACATGGATGATATATATACCTATTGTGGATAATTAATGGTATGATGAAATTAGAAGAAAAAAGAATTATAAATCTTCTTTGATGAAAAGAGATATTTAAGGATGTATTTTACGTAACTTTTTTTGATTGGTTTCATGTTAGGATAAGTGCCAATATTATGGATGATGATGTTTAGGGTGAATACCTAACATATCACTATATGACCATGTAAAGTATTGGCTATGTTTGGTGAGAGAGAAGGTAGTGAAATTTTATAACTCTTGTAGCTCTAAGGATTGACCAACTTTGAAGATGTGAAGATTAGTTAAGGTTCTATGTTAATGTCGATAGTGGATTTCTTAATAAGGTTTGATGTGTCTGGAGGTAATATTTTCTGGAGATAGTGGTCTTCTGCTCCCATATAGGAGAGGATAGACTAGTCATTGTGGCATTGAAGAATGTCAATAGTGAGAGTCCTCTTCAATCATTTCTAGTAAAACGAGAGGAAGGGTTTTGGTACATGCCTAGTTTGATAATTAAATGGTCTCTAAGGTGTTAGTATTGACTAAATTTTTTTAGGTATGATGGAGATGGTATCATCTATGTCCATGAGGTCATCTTGTGTGGATGAAGAATATGGTTCCGGTTCTATATGATTGTAAGAGGGGTTTGTGTGGAGTTTTTAGAAGCAGATTTTTCATATCCCAATCCATATTTTTCATGTGGTTTAAGGGAGTGTTCGATGATTAAGTCAAATAAAACTTGTTCATAATCCTGGATCCAAATCCTTTCAAGGCCCGGTGGTAAAGGTACATTTGAGTGAAGAATTGGTTATATAAGAACTTGAAATATGATATGAATGGTTTGGGTTGACGTTGGAATGTAGGTGGTGGAGAGGGATGATCAATCTCTCCATAAATAAGATTGGTTTTAATATGTGGTGTAGCAAAGAGAGACAAAATCCCCACATTAGGTTCATACATCGGTTGTTTGTCAGGTCTATCATATGTATTTGGTGTAGGAATGTGTTAAGTGTCAGAAGTGATACTCTCCCAGTGAATAAAATTTCATACATCGCTAAATGAGTATCATCCGTAATTTGGATGAGGATAATGTTGAGTTGGTGGAGGCTTCATTGGAGGATGTTGTGTTGGTTTTGGGAACAAGCATGTCATTGGGTCTATATGTCATATGACATAATTTGAATGGATTTGAATCTATAGGAACTATGAATGTTTTACCTTCGTGTTCATATTTAAGACATTGATGAAGCATGGATGGGATAAAATGCATAACATGTATCCATGGTCAGCCTAATAGTATGTTATATTGAAATTATCCTTCTACCAAGTAGAAAATTTTGTGAAGATTTTGATGTCAAATTTGATTGGGAGAATGACCATACCTAACGTGAGAGCAATTATGTCATTAAAATCTCATAGTACTGCAGGTGATTGAGTGACTATAGTGCTAGGTAGATGAATTTGGTAAAATGTGTGTGAGGATATTATGTTAATTTTGGCACCGTTATCGATCATAACTCGTTTAACTATGTTGTCATCGATATGAGAGGTGATGAATAAAGGGAGGTTGTAATCTTCCAGGTTGTAATGAGGGGATTTATGTACTATCAAAAGAAATGGATTTGGATGTTTTAAGGGTACCTAATAATTTTTGAAAGGCCAAAATCATCAAAGGTATTGATATGGATTAGAGGGCTTCAATCATGGTTTATATGCGTGTAAGAGAAGTTTGCACAAGCTCATGTAAAGGGAAATATTTAAAATATCTTGATGGAGTCGTTTAATAATGATATTTTAGAAAGGGGTAATAAAATGTGTAGGTGGAATGAAAAGAATGGATACCTTGTCCTTAAGGAGTGTTGGATTGGATAACTCGGAGGAGGGGAGATGGATAATATTGATTTGTTAGTAGGGTTGGTGGATTTGAGAGTGAGAGTGATAGAAACCTTGGACTTGTTTTGTTCTGAGGTTCTTGGTTCATGAGCATGTGTTCTAGTGGTAATGTGTCTTGTATATATTTGATGAAGGGAGGTTTTCCTAGAATAATCCTCACTTTTGATGAATGTGTATATAGATAATGGTTTGGAAGAGGTGATTTGATGAGTTATATTTGATGGTTTTAAGTATGCGGGAAGAATGCCTTATTTAGCAAGGATTTTAATAGCCTCATGAAGTGCCTTGCAATCCTCTCGTAGCGTGTTCTAATGTGCGATGATAGTTATAAAAAAAGATTAAAAATTATGCTAGTATGGTTTCCATCCATGAGAGTCGGATGGTTTGAGAGGGGGTAATGTGATGATGGATTGATGAATGTGATTCTCAAGGGTTAACGTGTAATATCCTTTGGAAGCAAATATCGAGGGATGCGTAGGTTCTTCTTGATGGTAGGAGAATCAAAGGTATTGTTTTTGAGTGGTATTTTTAGGCTTGGGATGAGGAATGGTTTTGATTTTGTGACATTAAATGATAGTTTGGATTAAGGGTGTAGTCCTATATAGATGTCATGATTTTTGAGTTTGATATTGAGGGAGTTGGATGATTATGTGATATGACAACTAATTTCTTAGACGAAGGAATTTGGGATTGTATAATGGGGTTTTTAAGACTATAGAGGTAGTGTTGCGTAGCTGCATCTCATAACAACTTTTTATTGTAAAATGGGTTTCTTATTGGAAGATATTGAAGAGGATGGGGTGGATGTAGATGATTCTATAGATTTTTCTAGTTTGGGGTGGAAGATATAGTAGAGGATTTATTTTTAGAAATTTGGTGAGATTTTGGAGATGATGAGGTAAATACGAATGGTTTTGTGAATTTTTCGATGATGGACCCCATGGATATGCATAGATTTGTGAGTGTTTTTGATGTAGTGGCTATATAGGTAGTAGAGGGTTCATCCATTTTGGCTATTATAGGGCTATTCAAGTGTGTTTCGAGATGATGACTCAATTACAGGAGCCTCAGATACTAGAGGTATGGATGATTGATCTTTAATGGTATTGATAGTATGATGAATGAAATTTGATTGTGCTTGACTAGTAGGTGGTGGATGATTTGGAAAAGGTTGTTTGAAAACATCTAGATTTTGGTTTGGAGGTGTGTTAGGGTTATCTAATTATAACTCACCTTTATCTATGAGCTATGGAACACAATTTATAAATGAGATACACCTTTCGATGTTGTGACCCTTGACCCTATGGTATTTACAATAGTCATTATCTCAATACCAAGAGTGGTTTGATACGAATGTATTGATGGGACGTATAGGTGGAAGAGTAATAATGTTCATAGTAAGGATTTTGTTGAATACCGAGCCATATAATTATTTGATGGCTATGTAGTTGTGTTGAGGTCGAGAGTGGTTAGTGGTAGAATGTTCCTTAGGAAACATTTTAAAAATGATTGCATTGGTGATGATTTAGACTTGTCGCTTACTAGAGGATAGTTTGGATGAAAAATAAGGTTTTGAATTTTTGCCTAATTTTAACCCTACCGTCCTCAAGAGTCTGCAACTCAAGTTTATAGGCCATAGTAAAGGATTTGTCAAATGTCTTGAATGACTGGATTTATAGAGTGGATTATATGTGTTTAGCACATGAGTGGGAGAATAATTCTATAATCTCGGTTTCTAGGAGAGAAAAGGATAATCGGTTAACAATAACTCTCCAACAAGAAACAAACTCAATGATGTATTCATCTTCAAATTGTTTGATTGCATATAGGTCGGTGATAGTGATTTTTGTGTAATGTTGATTGAGAAATATTTGAGGAAGAGTTGAGAAAGTTGCATGAAGGAGAAAAGTGAATACTTGAGGGATGTTCTTATACTAGTCTAAAGTAGGGCCTACTAGAGACATGGGAAATGTCCTAAGCATTAAGTCCTAATCGTGAGATATAAGATAACAAGCATGTCAAAAATATCAAATAAGATGTTGGGGTTTATTTATAGTAGAAATTGAGGAACTTGAGAAGTTTGCGGTGTGGAGGATAGGCTTTGTAAGGTACTTGTCTATTATTATACTCCTTGAAAAAATAGAACAATTTGGACTACCACGGACTTGGAGTAAAGGCCGTGAAAAGTTAGAGTGCGCCGTGACCAAAAATGAAGTGCCACTGAAGTAAAGATAAAGTTTTGGGCAATAAAAATAGTCACAAATAGAAGGAAGAGGCTGCAAATGTAGAATAGATGGCCACATATTGAAGAAAATGAACTGCAAATGATGATTCAAATCCATGCCAAACTGGATGAGGCCTCGGGATGAAGTAGAGGAGTTAGCAAAGTCGTGGCATAAAGGAGACAAACTACGCCATAGAGACATGTTGCGGGGAATCTATGAAAGTTGTGGAATTTTGGAAAGGAAACAATATATAAGGAAAAGGCTGTAGAAGTTAAAAGCCACACAAAATTGAGAGGAGAAAGTCTGCGAATCAAAGGAAAACAATAGTTTTCCGTGGGAGGTTAAATTGCCATATCTTTCAATCTGATGATCCGATTTTTGTAAACCTTATATTGATGGAAAGGTCTCAACAAAATCTATGCAAGGATAGATATGTGTAAATTTGGAATAATTATCCAACATGTAAAAGATACAATTCTAGGTGACATAACTACCAACATTTAATGTAGTATGGGTGCCCATCTTTTCTCCAATAAGGAAAATGGTGTGTTGCAGTGGATAACCAGAGGCACCCAATTCTTTCATAGAATTTAATGACTGCTGTTGGTGGTTGGAAATTTGAGTTCAAGTTTCCCTCTCTTTCTCCCCTTCTTCTTCCCTTCTTTTTCTATAAATGTAAGAGCTCTTCTCATTAAAATAGATCCCTCTTTGTTGTAATGGTACCATGTAAAAATGGTGGCTGACTTCCGACAAGTTTTAGACCCTAGGCTTGGTCTCTACAATGTATTTTCACCTTCTTCCATGAATGTAAATGACTGTGTATATCTTGATGAATAAAATTGGGTTTTGTGGCTACATGTCTACCTTGGTCTCTTGTGTTATTTTTCCTTTCCTCTCTATTCACATTTCTTTGCATGTTGTGTGTTCTCTTTTCTTACAGGATCCATTTCATGTGTTTTTCATGTGAAGAGAGCCGATCTACATGGCTTTTATCCGGGTACACTTGTCTACCCTCTCTTTCACATTTTCCCTCTTTATTTAACCCTCATGGAGAGTGATCGACCCTTTCCTGGTGCTTATTGCCGCCTTCTTAGTTTAGGTTTTACTTTTTTCTTCATCTCCTTCTATCCTTGGTCCCTTAACATATTTAGGTTAGGATTTTCTTTCAATATTAGGAATATTGTTAGCATTAGGAATAGGTAGAGGAATTTGACCTTCTTCGAAGGTCTGTCTCAATTTGCAGGTCCCACAACTGAGAGATAGTCCCATATTGCCTCAAAATACTGGGTTGTCTATGAATTGGGGTAGGGTGCAAGTTTTAGCTCCAACAATACTAATGGGCGAGATGGGCTCATTGCATATTTGTTTGTAAAATAATGTGTTTTTAGGACCCATGGAGGTGGCTTCGAGACTGGATATTATATTCATTAGGGCCTATAGAGGGTTAGTTTGTGGTTGTTACGTATTAGATGATGATGAACATGATTAATTATCTAAAAATTGATTAGGTTGTTGATATGGTTGATATTTTTGAGGGATATTTTTCTGAAAGGGAATGTTTTGTTGAGGAATATTTATAGGGATAATATAATTGGGCCTTAAAACTAATGGCCATGAAGATTGAATATATTAACACTGAATGTGCATGGATGTGTTTAGAAGAGGTTGTGATTGTTGAGGTGTGTATTGAAGAGGTGTGGATGTGTGAAAGAGGGGTTGAGAGTATTGAGATGCATATTAAAAGGGCAAAAAAAAGTGTGGATAAGATGTTTTTATTGTTGAATTAGGTGGGGTTGATGGTTTTTGTGAAATAAGATGGGTGCTTTGGAAATAGAACTAGTGTTGATGAGAGGTATGGACGTAGGGATAGACATGGTAATGTTTTAGATGGGTGGTGTAGTTTTTGTGAGGGTAATGGATGAGACACACTGGTAGGGATAGCGGTAGAAATTATAGGAGGTGTCTGGATAGTAGAGGTAACTAGAGGAGTTTTTGTGGATGAAGAAGCATTGGTATTATTTTGAGATGATGTGGAGCTAGTCAAAAGGTATGGTGAAGATGTAGGTTGTTGATTGGTTGTGTCTTGTGAGGAGATGACATTAAGGTCAAAATTAATGATAGGAGCTAAAGACATGACAATGGATGTTTCTGATTGGCTGCTAGAAGAATAAGGATGTACCTATTGAATGATTGATACATGATTTGGATCGATAAGATGGGAGTAAACACATGAGGGTTAGGTACATAAGGTCATGGTTTAGGTGTAAATGGTTGAAGGTGAACACCCTTGGAAACAAGATATATATTGAGGGTGACGGGGTTTAAATCTAAAATCTCAGAAAAGATAAGATTTCTACCATCAAAGAAATAAAGACTATGTGGTTTAGGTATTTTAGATGATTTAGATCGTCCTACTAGAAGAATAAGGTTTTTCTTGATCTTATGGTTGAAGCGATAGAGTAGCCCATCATTTTTCAAGTAGATGTGAGGCATCCTCGATGTGGGTTTGAAGTTTTTTAATGGATCGTTGGAAGTTTTTAGTCATGTTTTTGGAGGTTTGGATATGAGATTGTTTCCTTGTAAGAACCATGAAGGAAAATAATCACCTAAAAATGAAAAATAAATCTTGATTTTTGGATTACAAGCAACAAAAAAATCACATAGAACATTTTTTTGATTATCTTGATTAATTTAGAAGAAAATTTAAATGTGTAAAATGGCTGATAGGGTCCTAGAAAATGGACATGGATGGTTTCAAGAATGTTAAAGGTTGGAGTTATCAATATACCTAAAGGTATGTGAGGCCTGAATCACGTGTGCTAGTGCTAGTATGAGGCTTGGTATTAGGGCCTACCCCCTCACTTCATGGTCTCGTAATGATAAGGGAGTATAGTGCTTAGCCAATATACCGAAAATCAATTATTTATACTCTGTCGAACACTAAGTCCGCTTCTCCTCTTGGTCATGAAATATAAGTAGGTCCACATGGGTAAGCATGTTTATATGCGGTTTGTATTTGATGTGGTTTTGTTGTGTGTGGGGGAAATTATGTGAATGCAATCTATTAACATCCTTATTAAACTATGTGATCAAGTAAAATGAAATATTTATTTTAATCCCAAAATAAATATTGATTTCGATGAGAACAACAAATAAAAATGCAATGCTATTAAATAAAAATAAAGGAAAGAGATGTACCTATGAAACACTTCCTTTTTTAATTTTGTAGATTTTAAATTTTAGTATTTTTAGCACAACAATAAGCGCAACAAGAAAAATATCCCAGGAGTAGAAACCTGCAAAGGTTACTAGAAAAAATAAAATAGAAAGAGAAAACGATGTTAGACGATGACCGAATGAGTAATCGAAGCGATCCACAAAGATCATTGACGATTGACACGAATCACTAGCAATTCACCCCAATCACTAGCGATTGCAAAGAAGAAGACCTAAAATGAATGAAAAATTAATTTAAATGAAAGAAAAAGGGTCGACATCCCACAGATTATGCCATAATGTCCCGAGAAAGTTTTTTCTTTCTAAATTTTAACTTAATAAAATGAAATAACAACAATAAAGTAACCTCAGAAGATGATGAGGTTTACCGATACTCGGATGGTTGATGTTGACCTTGATAGTTGATTGAATCTACCGAGTCTAAATGAATGCACAAGTCTTCCTATCCTATGAAGAACTTTGCGAATCAAAGACACTAAACATAAAATATTAGTTATATGGATAAACAAGATGCTCGATAAAGGTTGATTCCAAGAATCGAAAGGGACTTCCTTGGAGAATGTCATTTCATTTTCAGATAATTGAGTAGATTTATAATGATAAATATATGTCATAGACAAACATAGATAATGGATGAGAATATATAGAACTCAAGGTCGAATGGTAAGTCATGTGTAACTTCAAAGGTGGCCCTAACAAGGGTGGATGTGATTTGGATAGAATTGAAGTAATCGTACCAAAATTCTTTGATCTCTTGATGTATCTCATGGATAAATTCAAAATGATCTTCAATGTATTATTTTTAGTGGAAAATCATACATGCACAATTTTAACTCATGAAGGATATTGTATTATTCCCAAAAGAAGGGCCACTGAACTATAGGAAGGTCGTAAATGCTTGTAATGGGATGAGACTGGCTAGGAACTTCCATCTAAAGTAAATCCATACTTACAAAGAACAAGTTAAATGCAAAGGGGTTGATAAAAATGTTGATAAAATGATAAAATTATGAAAATACTTAATTTTTAAAGGGATCACCAATTATTCAGCTGATCACTTGTGATTTAGGTAATCACTCATAATTACCGCTAAAAAAAGACAACTTTGCTAAAAATGATAAACAAATCTCTAAAGTGATAATTTTGATAATTTTTGATGCTTGTATGAACTATAAATGATAAAAAATAGGAATACCTTTGGATGTGAAAATGAGCTAAAAGATGCCTCAAATCGTCAAATGGAGTTGATTGAAGTTGATGTCTTGTTGTTGAGCTTCCTAAGAGTTGATTGATGAAAAAGACTATCAAAATGATGTGTTGATAGTAGTTGGAGATTGATACAAGATCTTGATGATATCTGGAATGACCTAAATTATTTAAGAAGTCAAAAATGAAGTGTGGGCATGAGAAAAATATTTTTGAAGATCCCTGAGAGAGGAGGCAAAACTCCTATTTATAATCACTGGCGATCGGTTAGGATCACCGACGATCCACTTTTTTGGGGAAAACATTTGGGAAGTGGTTGAAACCACTTCCAAATAGGGTTTTGGGTAATTGATGAGGGTAAATGGTTAAGGGGAGGTTATGGATGAGGTGTGGAGGTTGAGATGTGTTAATAAAATAGGTTTATGTTTTTAAGATGGTTATGGTAGATTTAAAGTGGTTAAGTGGTTTAGGATGTGTAAAATAGGGTTTTACATTGTAGAATGGTATTTATGGGTGTAGGATAATATTTACATGGAGTAAATATCATGGGGGAGAATATAAATTAGGATAAGGGTTTAATAGATTAAATAATGTGTGTGGTATGGAGTTAGGTGACTTATTTTAATTTGATATTGTTGAGGGATTAGTGCATGCGGATAGGGAAATTAGCGGTGCTAATTTTAGGTGTCTACAAAGTATACACAAGATATGAGGTATGTTTTAGAATGAAAATAGATGTTCATGAAGGTGGTTGAGCAGTAGAATGAGGGATTGCAATTTGTGAGAATGTACATTTTATATTTTTGTGCACACAAGTCATATGTAAGGGATATAATCTAAATATTACATTTTCAAGTGCCAAATGCCAAATTGGGGTGTCGACATTTTCTTCTTCTTTAGTCTAGTAAATGAAATTTTATAGTTAATGGAAATGCTTACCTGAATGTGTAAATACACTTTTCCTTTTATTGAATTATTGAGTGTTTGAGTGCTTGCAGAGGTGTTCTAAAGTGAAACTTACAAAACCAAAGTACATTTAATGTCCATATCATAAAAATTGAAACTTGAAATTGAAATTATCAAAATAAAGATACTAAGAAGGAGTTCAATTTTATGTGTAGAAACCACTTTTTCCCTATGAGTATTGGAGGTTATTAGTAAAAATTATGGCTTATAATTTTACCTTTTTTAGCGTACATGGAGAAGTTATTTTGTTGAACAATATTAAGAATCATGGGTGGTCTAATAGCTAATTTTTGTAAAACAAATATATTCAATTTATTCAACAAGGTTAGGGGTAGAGTAATCCAAAAACTCATGATTTTCATAGGAGCACACTACACAAAGGTGGGACCATAAAGGGTTTACTATGAATGATGCTAAACCTAACGGGTGTCACTAGACACGATATACATCACCCATTCCATATTAAATCACATTGTTTGATATACATTATAAGTTCACATGGTTGAAATGGAATGCACCACATTCATGCCCCCACCTATACACAATAATGGATAATTCTCAAAGGGAACCAAAGATATTGATGCCCTAATACTTGATCAAATCAAATTTTAAATAGAAAAGTTTAATTTAATATTTTACACTAATTATTTGTAATTCAAACTTTAACCATTGATGTTGTATTATGCTCCCCACATTTGTAACAAAATATAATTTACCATATTTAATTTTGTACCACTATGTCTAAATTCACTTCTTTAACCATCTTGAATTTCTATAATTTTTAAATAATTACAAAACTAATTTTCCAAACTACCTTTGGAAGGAATCATTTAATAATGGATAGGAATGACCAATCAATCTTTTCCAAACTTGATGATTTTTCTATCATGGAATTTTTTTCTGTAACCTCTCTATAACCATGTATATGTATTTGTATGTTAGTTATTCCCTATATTTTTCATTTTGTTTGGAAATAAGCTTGATAATCCCACCTTTGGATGCCTCTTTTTGAGGTGAGGAAGATAAATTATAGACCACTCTTTTCAAAATAAAAACGATTTGTACTATGTCATGTAGAAGAAGATAATACCATGTAATATCATACATATATGTGGAAAGTACCCAAAATCTGCGAAGATGATATATACTATATCATTTTGAATTAATGCATGCTATCAACATGGCATGAAAATATAAGGGGTTTATAACATTAATCATAACACCAAGTGTTACAAATGTAACTAATACACAAGATCAATCATGTACAAGTCACATATAGTGTCATATAGAAAGTGAACAAGCCAAAAACAAGGGACACAAGGGTGTCATACTATAAATCAAGGAATAAATTACACACATTATAAAGGATACTAAGGCCATAAACAAAGTAAAATTATGTGTCACACACAAAAACAATGTTTAAGGGCTGCATATAAGAGAAAAATCAATAACCAATCAATTATGAAAATAAGTAAAAAATAGTTGCATAGATCTAGAGAAACTAGTATATACAATAAATATATATTATTATCAAACTATGGTAGTATCAAATTACAATGTGATTCATAAACATGATAAAAATATGCATTAGAAATGGAAAGAGTTATAAAATATCATAAAAATATATATCTTTGTATAATATTCTCTGTATAGAAAGATACCTTGATGAAGAAAAAGGCCACTAAAATCCATTTATGATCATATATGTCCTACATCATGCTCATATACCATGTGAAATGCATTTTTGTAGAGTAAAATATAATATTTTATCTTCCAAATCAAGTGATAACCAACATATGTAAAGTAGAAACTAGTAGCTCAAGTCATGCTCAGGTCCTATGTTTTTTTGGAATATTACATTATTTTTGTATTTGTCAATATTTACATTTTTTGAATATTATTGACTTGAAATGTATGGTTAATCATTTTTAAATCATCCTCTTCATGGTAAAACATGATCATTCTAGGATTAGTCATATGATGAGGTTTCTAATGCAATCATAGTTGAAGAGTCTTATTTCTTAAATTCAATATAAATCATAAGATATTTCTCATATGTGTAGGTTAGCCCTTTGAAGAGAGAACGATGTTGCATAGGTGTTATGACCATTTCAATATACTAACAAAATTAGTTATATATATTTTAGGTTGTAGAGGGTATCCATAAGTGATGCAGAAACCTTAATAACCTAATCACAATAGATACACTTATGATTTTGATGTACGATTGATGGTATAAAATGGAGATTTTGAAGCCAATAAGTATGTACCTTATTTTATTTTGATTATATCTATTATATATGATGTTGAGGGGTCCCTTTAGTGGGTTGATTAACATTATGTATATGATGATAATTTGGATTAAGGAAATGTGCCTTGTTGATCCGAAAAGAATTTTAAGTGACTCACTTATCCAAATTATAGATTTTAGATGCTTAAAACTTCAATCTCAATTTCCACAATTATAAAATTGTTTAAAAATTGGCTTAAAATAGAATAAAAATGTTAAAATAATGATAAAATGAGAGTAAAATGATAATAAAAATACAAACCAAGTGTTAAAAAAGTTCACCCAAATGGGTTACGTCTCGATTCCGAGAAAAGTTCCCGAACCGATCAATTATAATGTAAAAATGCTTATTACAATGATAATTTACATCAAAAATCTCTTTGGTTTACAAAAATAGTCCCTTCTCGAGTCCTAGGAGGATCTAATCACTTCTCTGGGTCACACTTCCACAATGAAAAAATGCTCCAAAATATCTCCATGGCTCTAAACATGATCCTATAATTAACCAAGTTACCCATTCATTTGCAAATGATCCCCTTTTATAAAATTTTGAGCTCATGGTTTGTTGGTTAGGCACTTATATTTTTGTATAAGTGGCCTTTGTTCGAATCCCACATAGTTTTCTTTCTTTTTAGAGGTTTATTGACCAAAAATAAACTTTAAAAGTAATAACTCCCATCACATATGCTATGTTGGGCTTATAGCCCAATGGTTAGACCCAAAGATGGGTCTTGATAGGTAAGGAGTTGAAATATTTGGGCTATAATGGTGGGTCCATGATAAGATTATAACCTTTTTTGAATTTTTCATGGGATATTAATCCAACATGGAGTATGTGTTGGCCATTTATAGGATTTTTAAATCCTTAGAAGTTATGTTATAATTGTGGCTTTATCTACACCCATGTTCTATTTTTTTGGCTAGTTTGTCCAATTATTGGTCTTATCGAAATATAATTTGCATCTCGAATGTCTATTAGCTTAGACTCATAATATGTGGTGAGTGGGTTGTGTGATGAAGTGGAAGTTGATTATGTAGTGAGGTTGACAAGTTGGATTATGGCTTGGAATTTAAACTTTCCTACTTGAATCCTTTTATATCTCGGTGTTTAACTTACCTAGCCTAGGTTAGATTGAATTTGATAAAATTAGGGATTTAATACCACACAATAAAGATCAGTATTTAGACGGGTTTATAGGAAAAAACCCATAAAGTGTAATGTGAATAAAGGTGACAGGGTCCCCCTCCTAAAAAAGAGTGGACCCCACTAGTTGTTGGGCCCCCAACTAGCATACCATGTAGGTCACCCATCATCCGTCAAATACCGAGGCTAAAAACCAAATTTATACACTATAAAAAAACACTTGTCATCACCCCATTCATCCACTTGTCACACTCACACCATGCCACCTCGACTCTACGCAACCTACACTTTTTTATTTTTTCCAGTTAGAGATAAATTTTAGTAGATCATATACTCTACGTTCGCCATCCATTTTACCTTGTACAAAAGGATTTGAAAAGATCTTGTTGATATATTCCATATAAGAGTAGTTTCATAACTTGTGTAGAAAATATGATCGATTAAGAGCGAGGGTCCTCTTGAATTAATTCTCCCCACTCGAGGAAGTTTTAGACCACAATTTTTTTGGTTTTATTTTGATAGTAAGAGAGTTTACGATTCCCTCACTCTTCCAATTTACATTCATTTTTCCTTGCTCAGATGTATTCCCTTCAAAACCACATGAAGATATTCAATATCACCTCTTCCCAAGGTCCTTGTCCTCCTATAAAAATAATACTTTCTTGTATTTCATTCAAAAATTAGTAGAAAAGTCATCAAAAAAGGTACTTGAATAGTCTCATCCTATAAATGATCATGGGTGGCTCATATAATTTCATGTTTTAAACATTCACAATGAAATAAATTTGCATATATTGAGGTAATTTTATTATGAAGGAATTATTACCAGCCTTCTCAAATATTTTAATTGGGCTATACTTGGTTGGTTTCAAATTTTTACCTTCACATGTAAGACTCTCTTTATTGATATGAATCCAAACTTGATCACCAAATTGAAAATAATGATCGATTAGATAATGGTCATACCTAGCCTTGTAATTTACTTGGATATTTTCCAAATTCTCTTGGATATATTGATGTACCATATGTATCTTCCGAATGAACTTCTTAGCCTTATCAACATCATCTCATCTATCTGTCATTACTTCTTATCTAAAATAAAAGTCAACAGTGACCTAGGAAAATAATCAAAATAAGTCTCAAAAGGAGACTTTGACTAGAAGAATCTAAGGCACGGTCATAAAATGTTGCACATAACATAAATTCTCATCCTAGAGTTTAGGATGCTTGTTACAATATCTACAGAGAAAATGCACTACTACACGGTTGAAAAATTTTATTTTCTTATTGGTCTATGGATGAAATTCAAGATACTATGAGAAGTGAAAATATCGAAAAAATTAAAGATAACTAAATATGAAACAACACACCTCTCTCGAGTTTTCCTTGTAAACCTCAAGTAATATTGTGAAGCACTTGGACTTGTAAAATATTGTATGTAAAAGGATTGTGGGTGCTCTTGAATTGTTCTCCAAATGTGGAATTGCAAATGCTACAAGCTCATAAACATGAGGATGTGGGTGGAAAATTTGGAAAAAGTTGGTTGTAAATTGCATAAAGTATAACACACAGCTTATACTTTATCTAAATAAGGAATTTTTATAAGCAACCCTTATATGAAAATTAATGCCTTCAATGAATTTTATCTTGTAGCAATTAAATACAACATAACAAATTGTTTACAATCCTTCGATAACAAATGATAATTATGTACAACCGTAAGGTTCAATTAGATATATTTGATACTCCAAGTGAGTATAACTTGTATATAGTTAGTTAAAATTTTATAAAAGGTCTTGAGAATTATGTGCATCTCCTACACCACAACCTAGAAATCAATTAAACTATACTCCATCTTATTTCGACACATTAAGATAGGAAAGTGGTGAAAAGACATTGTATCAACTAGCTATAATACTTTGGCTAAAGATTCAAGCTTTTATTTGCAATCTTAATTCTATGCTAGCACACTTAACATTAAAATTTGTCTCCATCAGGTGCACAATAATCTAATTATAGTTATCTAGATCTCATTTTATTGTTCATAGATTTACATTTTAGTTATGAAGCAACATGGATCATGAATCGATATTTACATTGAATAGATCCTATCAATCCCATATTAGGATCCATACGGAAAGGTAATGCTCACGTAATGGATTGCATCATTACGTGTCTATTATCCTCCCCATAGCCATCTTGAGCTGGCATGCATATGATTCATACAACAAAAAAATGTTTCATGATGATTGCACCTCACTTTATTTCATTATGCTTTCATCCCAAGGATAAGTTATTCTAAATCTCATATGTTATGCGTACTCGATACGAGGATACAATAACTCATCAAGTCACTATCTATTATATGTACATCATAACACACTCTCATAAGGAGAATATGTCATCCTACAATGATTAAATTAACTTAGTTAAGCATAAAGATAAACCAATTCATAACGTTAAGATAAATAGTACTTATGATCATTCATGGTCACTTAATAATATTAGAACACTTAAGTTAACTATGTACAACTATTATATATCTTATAATTATTACAATGTTCCTTTCACACTTTGTTTTCTATCATCGTAAATGTTTATCCACTAAGGTTATTTAGAAACAGATATGTTTTTCATAACAAATAAAAATTATCATGAACATATATGTTTAGTGTTAAAGGAAAAAAATATGTCCCTCTTTGTTTATAACTTATAAACTGATAATTGTCATATTTATTTATACATGGTGAACTAATGAAAAACATATATATTATATTAACATACTTATATTGTGTAAGTACAATATTATATTTATTTTTTGGTCATGCTGATTTAATTATCTTATAATGACATATATAAACATATGTAATCATTCATAATGATGTCATTATACAGATATAATATCCACATTATAACTTCAAATGTATTAAACACACTCTACTTGAAAAATGACAACATGAATCATTCATCCTTCACAATCATGATAGTCGAACTACAATTATTTATTCAATATTTAATAAAGATAGTACATGTTTTTGAAATGATTATCAATGAATAATCAAAAATACAATAGGAAAATTTTCCTTCATTCATCTTGCAAAATAATACTTTCACATTTTAATAAATTATAAATACAATCCATACAAATATCTAAAACAGATTAATATAATCATCACATGAAGAATCATGCATATCAAATCCATTATATCACTTTGTAATAATTACTTCATCCTGCATGTTGTAGGAGAGATAAAATTGTATACATGGTTAGTTCTATGAACTGACATGAATTATCCACTCACATTCATGTTATTATATTACAAACTAAATGAATATGATAAGGTTACTTAAGAATAAATCTTAATTTCATAACTAAATTAATTATATATCTACTTCATTTTATAATGAAAGAAGTCATCATTCCTCCCAAGCATACTTCTATCTAATGAACATACATTAGATTAATTAATCAAACTTTAAGGAACACATTCATTTTGATTAAACAAAAGATCCCCATAATATTCTATTAAGAAGTGAGCAAGTTGACTATTCAATTAAATACCATTCCTTTCATAATGTTTTTAACCTTTCATATCAATCTACGAATAATTTAAAATAAGAAAAATAAAATTCTCTTTATGCAAAGTAGTCACTTATACAGATCGATATAATTTTTTTAATATTTGGTAAAAGGAGGATTTTGACATGGGCCCTACCCTGTTACAACAAGGATCTATTATCCAGCTATGACCATAAGTTTCTCAAGAGACCAAAAAAATACCAAATATAAAAACAACTAGAGGGAAAGAAAAAACTAGTGCAAAACCAACACAAGAACAACACAAAACCAAAAAAATCAACAAACATACAAAATAGAAGTCTGAAGGCCAACAAACACCAAAACAAGAGGAAACAGAGAGACCACACCTCAAGGAATAATGAGAGGCCTACATTGTAGATTGAATGATGTAATCTTTGTCTTTATTAACAACAAATAAAATCTCGTATGAGTTTTATCCACTCACATCCAATTTTGTAGTCTTTCAGAGTTCACATGTATGTTTGCACATAGGTTAAAAAATTTATTACCTTCCCTGAATATGTGAGAGATTTCATGACTGGGGAAATTCTTAAAAATAGAGATGGAATCATCAATGATCTTGCTGATAGTCCAACTAGGGGAGGATTTAATTTGGAGGTAGTTTAGAATATTCATTGAATCACCTTCCACCCAAATCTTGTGAATATTCAATGAGCTAGCAAGTTGGACTCCCCATGAGGCTACTAATGCTTCAACATAATGATTAGTTTTCTCACCCATATTTCCAACATAAGTCGTATTAAGTTCTCCTTTTTCATTTCGATTACTCTTCCTACCGGCTTTGCTAGGGTTACCTTTGATGCCCCATCAAAGTTTAACTTGTGCCAACCTTCTTGAGGTTGTTTCCAGATAGTCTTACTTCTAGAAATTTTAGTGCTCTGAGATTTCGGATCTTGTTCGAGATGAAGCTACCATTTTCTAAGGAATTTGATGTCTGAATCTTTTAGACTACCCTTGCTACATTTAATGGTAGTTTTGAAATTCTCAGTGATAAATCTGATCAGATGTTTGAAGACCAGTTCCACCTTTAACATTTCTCCTTTAAATATTCATTTATTCCTTTCTTTCCAGATGGCCCAAACCATATGAGGGAGAGTGAGATCCCATAAAATTCTAACTGAAATTTTTTTGTGTGATAGCACCAATTTTCCTTCATCTCTTGAACAATATTAGGGTGGACCCATTTTAGGCCAATTTTGTCCAGAATGAGCCCCTAAAGATTGAAGGAAAATTTGCAATGTATGAAGAGATGATCAACAATTTTTCATCCTCTTTGCAAAGTATACACTGTTAATGCAATCGATAGAATGATAGTAAATATCACTACCACTTTCAACATCTAAAAATACATGGTTTGAATCTATAATGAATCTCATTAAACATTACATGTTTATACGAAACACTAAAATTAAAAAGTCTCTGCAACAAATAACTTATCAATATAACTTTTGGTGAGAAATAAAACTAGGAAAGAAGGTAGACATCTAGAATATAATCATCCTAAACAATATCCTCTAATACACATGTATTTCCACAAGTGTCAAAATTAGGATTAGAGTTGCTAAACAAGTAGCAAGATGATTTGTCATCATAATAGCCTATGAAGGAGAGTCATTAATAGTCTTTACCTTTATAACTAAATAATGAGCTTATATCGAGCTAAAAAGAATAATATCTTTGCAATATCGTAATGAAGTAACAAAATATACACTAATCATAACTTAAAATACACAATATTTATATAAGGGTCTAGCCCTAACGTAAAGATACAATAAATTAACAAAGAAGTATCATATTCTTAATAGTCAATGAAGAAAAATTTATTAATGATCAATATTTTTAGAACTTTAGTTAATGAGCTCATATCAAACCGAGATAAACACGAGATGAATAAAAACCCAAAATGGAGTAGGAGAATGTTCTTAATAAGAAAACCCATTTCATCAAGTGAGTAATAGATATTCCCTTTCTAGCCGAGAGCAATATTTCGAGATAAACACTTTTTATCATGCATTAATAATAACCTAAATTTCCAAAATTATTAATTCAACCAAAGAAGTGTTCAAGAAAAAGAGTAAAATTTATTCCAAATTCAATTTATTCTCTGCAAAAATTTCTCAACCCAATAAGAATATAAAAACACAACCTCTATTTTTTTCCATTTACTTACCAGTAAACATAACAGAAAACAATTCTACTTAAACAATGTTTAGTTGAATACTTAAAATTTATCGAGTTCCCATAATTTTTATCAACTTAAGCGACAAAAAATCAGGAATGAAATCTGATCCAATGTGTTTTCAAACAAATGAATATAAACATCCCTATCAGTTAATCTAATGAACCATTCAAAGATTCCATTATTACCCGATTTTACGAAAGTGTCGTTACTGATTTTTAATATGCAAATTTTAATTAAAATGACTGATTAAGTTACAAAAATAAAATTAGAAAATTAGATTTATATCATTTGTTAACAGAGTTAACATAGTTGGGTTACGTCTTTGGATCCATAAAAAAACATGAATCAATCTATTATAAAATTATTTGAAGTACAATTTACTCTTACAAAATGATTAATACATCCCAATGACCTGTAAGGGAGTTGATCCAAATCTGAAGACTCTGAAATTTCTCATAAATTCATCCCCAAATCCATATGTGGCTCTACAAGTCTCCCCACAAGAGTTCTCCGTATAATTGAGCCAAAAAAGCTGCTACAACAAACAAATACAAACGCTTTAAGAAAAAAACCAAAATGATTGTCTTTGAATTTAGAGAAACTCTCAAGTTCTTCTCAAAGTCTCGTTTGACCTCCAAAGGCTTCAAAAATGATGATTTTTGCAAATAGGTCTAAAATTCCCTATCACGAGACCTAAAAAATGATTCTTTATATAAAGTGAACCCCTTCTTATCTCGCCAAGCTATTATGGCTTGGTGGTGACACATATATTTTGCAAGATTGTGGTTGGGGGTTCAAACACCCCAACCACCTTCCACTATTTCATATTCCCATTTGGGAATCCCACATCCATGGGATAATATGTAAGTGATTTGAGTTTAAATGGGAAGTAACCTACCCATTTGGACATGGCATGAGCCATACTTTCTTTATTTTACATGCCCACGTATATAGGGCTGGCAATGGAGTGTTGATTAAACCCTTCAAAGCTATTTACAAAGGCCACGTATGTGGAGGTTGCAAAGGTTTAATGTGACATGTGACTCGACATAGATGTATAATAATGCATGACATGTATATTTTTTGTCGGTGGCCATTTATGAAATGCTATGTATTGTAATGCAGTGCAAGTGCTATGGAATGGGCTTGCTGGGTTGGATAATAGCTTGGACTAGATACTAGAACCTACATAATATAATTAATTTGCAATACTAAAATATCCCATGTTCATCATCCAAATGTATTGAGAGGCATATCTAGAAATTTGTGCTAATGCCATAGTGAAAAAAATGACAAATACACTCCTCTGTCAAAAGAGTGTGTCAAGCCTTGCTAAGGGAGCCCAACCAAAAAATTGTAAGGCCCACCTATTTGATCGCAAGTGTCAAAGCTGAATGTCATAAAAATAAATTTTTACCATTTTTCTCATCTTCATTCTTTTCCATGTGTTCTTTGTCCGATCGCTTGCTTAGTTGACCCTACCAAGTCTAAACATTGACCAAACTTTGACCAGGTGATATCTTGAGCATACGATCTCCATTTCCAATTCTTGGTACTATCGAAACATATTAAAATTCTCTACCATAATAATTTATAAAATATGGAAATACATTCCTAAATATTATTATAATATAACAGTAAATAAATAAGCATCAAGTACAAAATAAAACCAAGTAAATTAAGCTAAATAGTATGAAACCCTAGTTGTAAAGAAGGGATAGAATGAATTAGTTGTTTCATAATTAAATATGGACTATGCCGAAATGATGGCTTGATAAAAAAATAGGGATACGTGTCACACGAGAGCACGAGAAAAGTGTGTAAACTAACGATATTTTTGGATTGGGGCTCTTGGAAAGGGACATGGGTGCCTGTGGGATCCCTAAACCTGCTTTCTCCAGGCACTTGTGATTGCCAAAAATATAAAAAAACATCTCTTATTGGTCATAAGGTGTATTTTGTCCTTCAAATTTGATCTCTAGTATTTCACACAATGATCACCGAGGTCGCCGATAACTGCAATAAAATATTGACTTACAAAACCCTCACAAGTGCATCAAATCACAAAAAGAAAAAAATTGAAAATGAGGGGTTGGACTGTCCTCAATCACAAATAAGTGAACTTACAACCGAGTGCTGCACTACATTTCAAAACCAATGTAGTTCTAGCTATGCGTGTGTAGAATTATGCCCTAGGTGCCTCTTGTGTGTGTTTCACTTGATAATGATCAAGTAGATAGATGTAAATAAATGTAATAGATGTGTGCAAGGTGTAGAATAGAATTCCTCTCTATAAAATGTATGTAGAATAATGCATCCCATTTCCCTTAAATGGATGCTAGAATAGATGCTTGAATGCCCTTAGATAGCCTTTAAATGCAACCGTAGGTATTGATAGCAAATGCTTAATGCTTGGTAGTTTATTATGGTCACGTAACTTTATATTTATATGATTCCCTTGCTTTAATTTTGTAATTAACCCTGAAAAGGCTAACTACCAAAAATATAAGATGCCCAAATGGCTAGAAAGGACCTACATGATGTGAGCAAAGTAAAAAGAGGTCAGGGGTACCTAAAGGGGATGGGGTGCTAGTGTCGAGGATGAGAAACTCCAAAGTATGAAAAGGAAGAATGGGAAATCAAGAGTGTAAGACCAAAAGTGGTAATATAAAACAAAGAAAGGTGGTCAAAGACATGGGTTAATTAGTACTTTTATTACTTAGGAATCATATGAATAATAGTATGTGATCGGGACTAGATAAATACCCAAAATGCATAATTTTGTGTTTACATTTCCCCCTACTTTATGTTGTTGAGAAAATGTTCGATAAAATAAAGTAGATAAGAGATGCACACCTCATAACCATGTAGATTGATGGCGAAAGCGTCTTTGAGAGACAAGGAAAATCATGAAGTGATAAAAATGTGAAGTATGGATGCTAAAGAGGAGGAAGTGGAAAATAAGTGATGAGAATGAACCTAGGGTGAGAGCATATGTGTCGATGTCATGATATGCCTATCATTGATGTAGATTGTAGTTATTGTGTTGTTGATGATTGTTGTTGATGTAGGATGATGTTGACTACCGCTTCTCATAAGGAAAAACCTGTAAAAGAGAAGAATGATCAAGTAGTCAAAAACACATGTATATGATCAAAGTGTGTGAAAAATATGTAAAAAAGTATGTAAAATTTAAAAATGTGAAAAAGGAACATGTGCGCCTGATCCATGATGAGAGAAGGGTGTAGAAAGGATCCTGAAGATGATGTAGAAGAATGATTTTTTTGGGAAATCTCACACCACTTGTGCCGAATGCAATTTTTTGGGGTGATCTCACACTAAGAAATGGAAGACATGTAGGGATAAAATTTTGGTTTCATCCTCTAACCTTTAACTAATTCCCAAAATGTAAAATGCCACTACATATGGTGTGTAAAAATATGATTTGATTCAAACAATTTGATCCAATGCGAAAGTATAAAATGTTGTGCGAGTCTCAAGGATTGTGTGCCTTGTAAAATCCATGGTGTGAAGTTACAGTAGACTATGATGAACTGTGAAAATGATGTGTAAATTCCCCCTGGTAACATTCTTCTAGGAAGTGTCAGGGTGCCTGTGCACTCACTGTCTGGTCTCGACACTAGTATCTATCTTTGTCTTTAAGGACCCAAGTCTTATTCTGAGCCTTGTATGAGACTGATTACTATGCTATACAAGTATTTTGCTATGCTAAAATTTGTGTAGACTACTATATGGGGTGTCTTATTCAAATAAATGACCCCCTCTTTTGGGGTGCATGTGACGTCGATGAGGAGTATGTGTCCCAAAGGAGGACCGACTACGTTGTCTCTTGGCGATGCCTGTAGGGTGAATGAGTGTACTTGCGAAACCAAGGCACACACAAACAAAGTAGATGTGAGACAAGTGTTAGTAAAATCGAGAGACAAACACGCATGTAGAAGACAAAATGTATGCTAAGCGAGACAATGCATAAGCTAAGATGCAAGAAGACAATATGCAAGCAAACAATGTAGACCACAAAAAGCGGGTTTCAAACATGGGACATAACTCATGATGTTGTAAGAAAATCAATGTTGATGAATCCAAAATAAGACAGTGTACACACAAGACAAAGGGAAAATCCTGAAAATAATGACATACAAAGAAAAACAATGACAAATAATGTAACCGAACTGACCATGTAAGTAAATAAACTTACATAACAAATGTTGCACATGAAGTACCCATTAGCATGTTAGAAAGATAAAAAAGTATGTCCAGTCATGTATGATCCAATATAATGTAATGTGCTATAAAGAAGTAAAGAATAACACCCGTAGTGTACATGTGGATGCCCCTAGAGGCATCGGTGAGGCTGTAATAGGCACTGTGCCAAACATTCATGCCGCATGTATCGATCTATGTAAATTATGTGATCAAAAATAGAAAGGAAAGTGAACGTGCATATGTGTATGATAAATATAATGACATACAATATATCTATCTAGCATGTGTAATAAAGTGTACATGTAAAAGAATAATAAGAAATAGTAAATGCAACCTAGATATGCAATATGATGTGGATGAGTAGGAATGGAATATAATGTGAATGATAGGAGCCACATGCCCCTAAAGTGTATGTATATGCATGCTATGAGTTTCATTTATACATGCTCCCCGAAGCCAAGAATGAATCATAAACAAGAGTGTGTCATCGAGAAATGGTTCAAATCATATGTACTAGAAAGATGTGATCATCCAAGAACAAAGCGTAGAGTGTATGCATGCGAGTGAATGAGTGAGTGAGTAAACATGTGAGTGTGGTGAGGTCCATTTGAGATACTGAGACCCTCAACGGTCGAGTATGGACTGTGGAACTAGAGTGCATCATAGGGTAATAACCGTAACATGTATAAGTAGATGCGAAGAATATGTATCCCGAATGTGTAGAGTGAATAAGATGTAAAGTGTGTAGTAGAAGATGCAAGAGGTGTCATGAGTACAAAAATGTGTAGTATGTGGTGTGTAATGTTGCGTGTATTGTAGTGTGTAGTGTAGTGTTTTGTGTGTGAGGTTTATGTGTATATGATTCCCTCAACAGTCAAGTGTGAACTAAATCATGAGAGTGCGTCATTAGGTTCACCAAGATGACTAAGAAAATATGGAAATAAATGCCTAAATCTGATTGTAATGTAGCAATAAATAAATAAAAAATTAAGTACAAAATAGACCCAATCAAATTAAGCTAGAAATTACAAAACCCTAGTTGCAAAGAAGGGATATAATAATTTAGATATTTTACAATTAAATATGGACTTTGCTGCTAATGTGATGACTAGACTTGATGAACAAATAGGGAGAAGTTTCACACAGAGCCTCAAAAAAATGTGTGAACTGATGATATTCCTAGACTGGGGCACTGGAAAGGGACAAGGGCACCTAAAAGTACCCTAGACATGTTATGGGATCATGTGAGTGTCAAAAATATTAGAAAACCATATTTGATTGGTCTCATGGTTTCCTCTGTCCTTCGCATTTGGTCATTAGTATGTGGCACAATGATCTCCAAGGTCATTGATAACTTGTAATAAAAGATTGACCTACAAAAACCTCACAAGTACATTTAATCCCAAAAAGAAAATAATACGAATGAGGGTTTAAAATGTCCTCAATTTTCAAATGAGTGAACTAATGACTAAGCGTTATACTATATTTTATACCCAATGTAGTTCTATGTGCGTGTGCGGAATTGTGCCCTAGGTGGCTCTTGTGCATGTCACACTTAGCGAAAAAGTAGCTATATGTAAATAAATGTAATAGATGCGTGCATGGGATATAAAAGACTTCCCCTCCTATGAAGTGTATGTAGAAGAATGTAGTCCCTTTCCCTTGAATGGATGCTTGAATGATCTTGGATAGCCTTTGGATGCAACCTTAGGTGGTGATAGCTAATGCTTAGTGCTTGGTCATTTATTATGGTCACATAACTTTATATTTATATGATTCCCTTGCTTGAATTTCATAATTAACCTCGAAAAGGACAACTACCAAAAATATAAGAAGCCTAGATAAAAAGGACCCGAGAAGATGTGATAAAAGTACAAAGAGGTCAGGGGTGCCTAGAGGGGATGGGGGCATTGGCATCTTAATTGGGAACTGGTGTCTAGGATGAGAAATGCCAAAGTATGAAAAGATAAACTGAGAAATCAAGAGTGTAAGAACAAAATTGGTAATGAAAGAGAAGAAATGTGGCCAAAGACATGGGTTAGTTAGTACTTTTCTTACTTAGGAATCATATGAATAATAATATGTGATTAGGACTAGATAGATACCCAAAGTGCATGATTTTGTGTCTACATGAGCTGTCATGGTTTAGGGATATTTAGGGAACATTTGAAGTCCCAAAATGTCCTCCAGATCACACCTCCCCACTGGGAAGGATTTTGTCCACAAAAATCTATTTTCACCCACAAAAATTATCAATCCCCTTCCTGCATCTCACAAACACATACAAGAAACCATAGGAATACCAATATGGGTTAATCAAAGATAATGTTGAGTAACTAATCACAAGAAAATTGATTAGTCAAAATAGACAATCATAAGCCATAAAAGAAACTATCTACTAATACTCTGTGAACCTTTCAACTTCTACAAACAACTTGGATTAGTATAAAAAGACAAACCAATGGCCAAATAACGAGCAAATGCCTCACTTTGAATCCTATAGACTATCATCCTAATATGATGTCATCTCAAATAATTGATCGATAAAAACACCCATTTAACAATAGAATACTATTCCACCAAAAATTGATCGAGTATAATAGACATCTAAAATGTAACAAGAGGCTAATGTCCACTTGTCCTTGTGAAACTATAAAACATTCAAAAATATCACCAATATGATCCAAAATAAACATCTTTGAAAATAGAAAAAAACTAAATAAAGTGAAATTCCATTGAAAAATAATCTATCCCCACACTCTGCACTGCAAATAAGATAGAAATAAACTTACTGCACAAAGCTAAAATACCCAAAATAGTGAATGAACATTAAGTGTAAAGATCACCAAGACACTCTACAAACCAGTTTGTTAGTGTAATAAACACACACCCTAATTGTAACCAAAAGGATAGTTCTGATATATGTCCAATATGAGGGACTTATTAAATGTGCACAATCAAATCAACAATAGATATTGAAATGCAAGTTTCCAAAATAGACATTTCAACCATGCCCATTGAATGTGCATACTTTGTTGTCCAAAATCTCCCACGCTGAAACATGAGTTATACCCAATTGTACCAAAAAATCAAAGCTGAAATAAGGAGATGTAAATGGAATATTAATCAAATTTTCCAAAGTAAGAAAACCCACTCAAGTATAGTAAACTCATCCCTTAAATTTTCTCACAAAATATAAACTCAAAAAAACATTCAAAGCTATACACAAATGGGAAACAAGTCTATACATAAACAACCAAAATCCCATAACAAAATCTATAAATTAATTGCATGCTATAAAAAATCAAGAGCTATGTAATATAAATTTGAAAATTTTGTTTACAGAACCCATGCTAACATATTTTCATCTATAGGTATAACATGTTCCAGGTTATAACATCAATTGATGGTAGATCTGAAACTTCATTTACCTTTGAAACATGTCTATACTCAATCTTTAGCTTGCCACTACAATCATGGTGAGATGGATGAAGTTTCTAAAAATTTCCACCCGATGCCCATTGTCATGACAAAGGGCACACCAATTCCTAGCAACAGAAGAATTTTTCTTGCCATCTCTTGCTCCTGAATGAAAAGATTGGTCTTTTTCATTTACCTTGTCATTGGAAAATGACACTAATTTCTTCAACAATGTCCTTCTCTTCCAAAGAATTTGGAAAGAAAAAGGTTATGCAACCCACAAAAATTATAAGGAAAATAATTCCATATTTAAAAAAATCAAAGCCATACTTCTTGAACTAAAAAAGTGGATCGGAAGTTTGAAAAATTGTATTGTGCTTATGATTATGGTAAGAACGTGGAGGTGGAATATCAATACCTCTTCACCGAAATTTCTTACCACATCCATCCTATGATGAATAAACATCATTTTCCTAATCATAATCATCTTGCGGGACTAGTGGGGTATTCACTTTTCTTTGAAAGCTTGTCTCCCTTCAACGCACTTAGAGAAATCTCCAATATCCATTCTGTACTAGGAAAACCCAAACCTACAAAATAAGGATGATATTAGACCTATATTAGGTTAGAAATTACTTGAATATATTTACCAATACCTCTTCCATCAAAATCCATCATAAATAAATTTTTGATCTAATTCCTCTATTATTATTTTCAAATGAACAAAAGACATCATTACAATCAAACCAAATGGGAGGAAGAAGAAGATTCGTGTGGTGAGAAAATTACAATGCATTCTATCATGGTATCCATATCTGAAGTAGAAGGAAATTCCTTCTTTTGATCACCACACTACAAATTGATCAAGAGCTCATCC